>QPKB01000010.1:21798663-22297340 GCA_003546025.1 Camphora micrantha
CAATCCAAAATCCAACATTGCTACTGATCTCAAACTCAAACTCAAACTCAAATTCTGCCATTTCCTTCCAATTTCAGCCATTTCTCACAAACAATCGGTCCTCTCCTTCCTCAAATTCGGTTACTCTTCTCAGAATGAAAGAGGAAGATACCAGATCTTAAAAAGTCTGCGAGCTTACCCAAATAAGAAGCGTCTCTGACAAGTGTTGGCAATTCAAACTAAATAAAGCATCTGAAGACTCTTACCTGTACTGGAAAGTCCACCTACAAAGAAAATGGCCCTGCATCTAACATATACGTCATGTACATTGGAGACTTTGATCAAACATTTAACTCTTGAGGTAAGTTTCTGACTCATGAAATATATAATTATTTTGATACTACATATAGTTATATATTCTTGAACAATGGAACCAGGAATTTTAAGAAGAGCAGTGAAGATTTCCAAGATTACATTAGGAGCTCAATGTTTTCTACGACGCAAGAGAGTATATCATCTTCAAGTTGAACATCTAAAAGGTGGGCTGTTGAGTGACGAAAATTCCTCACCAATACACATAAGTGTAAATAGTACTACATGTTATTCACCAATCATCGTGAAATAATATGTTTTCATACAAATTTGTTAATGTAAAAAGATTAAATCCTGAATAAACAAAGATGGATCAAAGCTTTGAAGGAACAGAAGTCAATCTGAGGCGAGATATAAGTATAGAATAATATGCAGGAGTACAAGAAACATGTTAAATATATGACGTCGCTGACTGCCAGCGTGTAGTGCGATGGCAAGCTCCAGTCACATTTGAGATACATCACGCAGCCTTAAAACTTCCATGTTCTATAAAACAATTCCAATCATGCTAATGAAACTAGACAATGGTATGGGGTACTATTGTTATTTAATTAAATTACGCAGGTCTCACTTGGATCACACATGATGAAAAACTTAGACGATAATGGGAAGAGGAGTTAGTATTTTAATAAATTAGGCATGTAAGTAGTAAGATAGGTCATCTAAATAAATTTAAGAAGTAGATCAAAAGGATGGGTTTCTTTTTCTTTTCTTTTCATTTTTTTCCTCAATAAGTTTTGTCATGGTGGAATCTAATTTTCAATCTAGGATAGGTAGGTTGTTTCATAATTAATGTGTTTCTCTTAAAGTTGTATAAAGAAATGTAAAATTCATAAATTTTACAATGGATTTAAAGAAGAATTAGTAAAATTGACTGAACCAAAATCTCTACAACAATTTAAAAAGCATCTGAGGGCTTTCAGACAAGTTCAACAACCCATATCACAAAGAGAGAACAGGGCAAGCACATTCCTTAACAGAAAAAGAGCACCAAGCAAGGTACAAGTAGTACACACAGTGGGCACCTTAGTTTCACACTTAGTTATGAACTATACCTCCATATTTTTGGTACAAGATTTATTACAGAGAACTCTCTTAGTATGAACTAGACCTCATAATTTTTTCAACATGGGAAATGCAGAATGCCTGTTTTACTTCAGCTGTTCTCTCTGTTATTCTCATCTATAGAAATTGCTGAATTGTTAAGGGATTGAAAACACACAGTTTTTAAAAAGTTTTTAACTGTTTTCATTTCATTCACAGCCATTATATAATAATTTAGCACATATAATTTCTAAAAAGAAATTTTCTCAACATTAGCTTACATGTGGCGATCAAGCAGTAAGGCAATTTTCAAAATTCTATTATCCTTTGTTCTTTATAGCCATATTTCTAGTGAACATTATTTAATTTCTACTAGTTTCTATTCATAAACTCACCAATCCAGTTGAGTAGATGCTAAGAATTTGCCTGTCCAGAACTTGAACATAAACGCGAGAGAGGCCAGAGCTGGAGAACCACCAGATGAATCAGGAAGACCAGCAGTAACAGCATTTAAACTCTGGGTTGACTGATTTTTCCATGGAAACCTAACAAAAATCCTAATATACAAGTAAAAGGACAAATAAATAAAACAAATGAAGAGCATCAACAGTAGCTGACAATTTTGTGAGTTCCATAGGACAAGAAGGATACAAAGATTGTCTTGCATCATCAAATAAGCGACTTATATCTTCTTTCTTTTCCTTCGTCTTTGCCTTGCAACTCTTGGGGGCCTTCATGAATATCTTTGTTCCTTATGAGATCATCCATGAGAGCATCAATATTTTCACCAATTCTTCCAAATGCATCATTAATGAGTTCCTCCATTCTAGGATACATATCATTGGGTTGTTCATTAGGATTTGATCTTTTCAAATCCTTTTCAACAATTGGAAACAAAGATGAGATGAAGAAGAGGAAATAAAAAGCTACAGAGATATTTAACAAATGTGAAACTGTGAAAGACAAAGATGAAAATAAAGGAGAAGTTGTTATATCAACTACATACATTCCAGAACCGAAAAATGCCTCTAATATAGGCTTACATGTAATTAATTAAGCTAGAAAAACTCAACCATAATCAGAAAATTAAAGACCCAATTGCAGAGGAGTTTCCCTTTGTTTTCTTCCAATTTTCGGTATTCAATTGAATCAACGAATTTTGATGCCTATTATCTAGTATTCCTAGTCGAATCAAAATGAAGTGAAATACCTTCGATCCCTGTTTTAAGATCCAAAAATGTTTTAATATTAAAGACTTGTTTTACATTAAAGCATTTCATTTCCTTTTTTATTCATATGCATCAGTATCCAATTGTTAATCATGTCATATTTTGTATCTTTAACTTTTATTCTTGTTGTGACTGGATGATTGAAAGATGGATCCCGGTCCTTTGGATAAACAAATCCTTACTGATCAAGATAATCATATATCTAAAGTGATATGGGAAGGGCAGGTACAGTCAATACTGTCATTTCTAAACTTTAACATAATTCTATTATTTTTAGATGGTTCCTTGCGAGTCTTTTGTTATGATGTTACGTGTTTGTTAATTGCAGGAGATTGGCCCACTAAAGTGCATCCCAGCTGACCCTTTAAATGAATTTTGGGAACTAAATGAAAGTCAAGAAGAAGTTGTCCATATGGTCGGGCCTACACAATGTAGCCTCCATTGCTAAAATGAAATTCACCATGGCATTATATGGGCGCTGGTGGAGCGATGGAGAACCGGACACTAATACCTTTCATTTTATTTCGCAAGGCAACAATAACATTGGAGGATGTTGCCTATATTTATGGCCTTCCATCGATGGAAGGCTAGTTACGGGTCGTACAATTTCGAGGGTAGAAGAGATGAGAGCATTACGTTATGAATTATTAGGGACAGTTCCCAACCAAACTTTGGACTGCATGGGGGCACAAATAAAGTACACCTGGTTTCGTCTCCATTTTGACAGATGTCCAGAGGGGGCATCTGAAGAGATTGTACAACGTTATACTCATGCATATCTATTCTGCTTAGTGCCCAACAAATTTTGTAGCAATACTTCCGGTCGAGGGGAATGGATACCTCCTTGAGTTGTTTAGGACATTTGAAAGATATGCATGGGGGCCAGCCTGTCTGGCAAATTTGTATAGGACTCTAGGCAAAGCAACAAGATTGAAAGATGGGACCAGAACACTTGCGGGCCCACTTCAATTATTACAGGTAATAATTGAACTTTCTAATTAGATGATCGTCCTATTTTTATTATGTTTATCTTTTATTGATACACAATGGTCTTACATGTGGTGCAGATTTGGGCCCTTTCTCGGATGAAGATAGGGCGACCGATTGAGAGGGATTGGGATCGGATCGAGTTCGCTTTCCCTTTATGTCTAATGTGGCATGAAAGGTTGAAAGGTTTTAATTTGCTTTCGAATACATCTTCTGTCCGCGAACAACTTGATAAGCAAGAGGACAGAGATAATGTGAGTTACTATGATCTATATAAAGTAAATTAAACACTTATACATACAGGTGATATTCATTGACTTCCCTCATACATACTAATTCTGTTATTTTGTTGAACATTCTAGTTTATTTGGCAGCCCTACATTCAATATGGTGATCGTCTACTTGAACATGTTGAAGATGAAGAAATGGCCCTCTTTGGGTCACAGACCGTGCTCATCTATTTGGGGTCTTCGAGAATCACAATGTATGTAGAGTCATGAAACAATTTGGACTGAGGTAAACTGTTCCTCCTACATGGAAACCACCACTGCTTCAAGACGAGCGCGGGTCAACATCAGCAAGAGATTATCAAATTAGGAGGAAAGAAATTAACCGTATGTGGGAGGGTAGATGGCAAAATATAATTGATGGTGAGCCTGATGACACTGCTCATCTGATGAGTACCTGGCTTGGTATAGAGGAATTACACGCTTGCGAATTGGACGAGGCACGGCCAACATGGATGCTCCAAGAAATGTGGTGGAGGATCAGTCAGTTGTGAAGGTAAAATGGATCCTCCTAGAATACTCACACCTTGTAATTTTATACAGAATTGTACGTGTCAAATAACCCATGTGGCTTGATGTTTATGCCAGGTTAGAGCCTTTGTAGAACGTGTTATTACACCTCTTGGACAATTGATGAAAACAAGGATCCTAGCCAAAGTTCTTAGATCGGTTCATAGTAAGCTTTGCAAATTCCACGCATCATGTGCCACTAGTTTTGATAAACTGGATATTGAAGAATGTCTAAAGGATGAGACAAATGAGGCACAACAGGTAAACTTTTAAAATAAATAATTTGTACCGCCGGATTCAATGTTTGAAGAATTTCATTTCATGACAGTTTCCCTTAATTTGTGTGTTACAGGGCCAAGGTACTTGTGGACCAATTGTGGCACCGACGGTCGCACCGACATCATCCGCCGGATTGCCACAAGACACAGAAACATCCAGTTATGTTGAACCTTTGCTAGAATTCAGTCCAACCCAACTACAAGTTCAAACTCCTACTTCCGTTGAGAATGTGTTACTCGAAAGTGCAAGCCAAGTGCATTTTCAGACTCCTACTTCTATTGAGGCTTTGTTTAGATCTAGTCCAAGCCAAGTGCATGTTCAAACTCCTACTTCCGTTGAGGATGTGTTCCAATCTAGTCCGAGCCATTCCAATCTAACACAAACTGGGGCTCATGTATCAACTCCAACAATAATGCCCGAACAGCATGTGGTTTCTTCTATTAAAAAAAGGGATATTAATTCTATTGTGGCACGTGTGAAGGGTTTGGGAAGGAAGAACAGAGCTATCCCTATAAAGTTTGATCCATATCAACTCACTCGAAAAAAGGAGTAGGCTCGAGCCAAACCCAGACTATGCCCTTACGGATAGAGACAGGGCTATAATGAATCTCTTTTGGGATCATTATACAGCGAAGTAAGATATTAGAATTCATTTTTCTTTTATTGATGGAATCTTATAGTGATCACCGCTTACTTGTTATCTTATTTATAAATGTAGGAGGTCATGGATGGATACATGGTGTCAACCGGTGAAGCCAAAAGATTTGAGGGGAATTTTATCTCCAAATTGGATGGATACACATGTAAGTAACCGCATATGTTCCTATGTATTCTTTAAAATGCAGTGGAACCATCACTTTAGTCTTCTAAAGTAACCTGGCACTATTTTCAGATGATGGATGAATGGTTCAAGAATGTACGTGAAAAGGCGACGGACTCCCATTTTTTTCCATCAAATTTGGCGGTGTGTATTTGTTGAAACACATGTGTTTGAATTGGCAATCCCAACCAATGACTATATTATGCCCTTTATTTTGTAGGATTTGTATATTCACAGGGCCGAGCACCTTTACTATACTGCATTTGGAGTGGAGCCATTCCTGAGTCGTCGGTTCTCACAAATTCGTACTATGATTTTTCCCATCGTGCGTAACGGTCATTTCTTCCTCATAGTTGGGTTTGTCGATCGTGGAAGATTTGAGTACTATAATTCTATCATGGGGAGAGATGGCGACCGGCAGTTTGCAGAGGAGTTTGTAAGTTTGTTCTATCCTTTTTAGCTTATATATGACAGTGTCACACATTAAACAATTTGGTTGGATGTTTTACTTGAAACTGAGTTGGATTTATTAACCATATATTTCATATGGTGAAGTTAGTGAAATTAATTTCAGTTTTGAATATTGTTGAAATTGAACATGGTTAAAGCCACATTCGAGTTATGTAATTCGCATCAAGCATCAATAAGGTTCATTGTGAATAACAGAAAGTCTGATAGTGTACTATAAATATTATTAGAGAGAAACAATGAAATTTCTGCAGCTACTTCTGTAGTCCAATTTTTACGTCAGGCCTTGTTCTCTTATACCATAACTCCTTTCTTTTCCTTCTGATGGGCCATCATAATTGTTAAGGTTAGATGAAATAATAATACCATTAAATCACCAGGATTAGCTAGTCTTTGGAACTGATTCCTTTTTTAGAGCACTTTGGTGCAAGGGTATTATGTAGAAGTGAAGCTCTTTTTCTCTTGCCATATCACAATATTTCTTTGTTCGTGGTATTAATAAAATATGCCCGAACTTTTGATTGCACAAGAGAAAAATCGAGTTAGACCACCCCCTCCAGAATTCAATTTCCACAGCAGCTGTATACAGAAAAGTCTATTGAGTTTCCAATCATTTTATTGCTTAAAGTGTAAAGAGATTCTCTTGATTTTTAAACTACTTCTAGGAAACAGGTGACTAGCTTTTAGCCCTTTTTTTTTATAATTTGCAGGGTAAAGGAGGAAATGCATTAAGGGTGCATTAAATGGTTGCAACAGTAACAACAAATTGCATGAGAAGAAAAAATTAAATCAGTTTGCTTCATTTTTTCTGTTGTACC
Organism: Camphora micrantha; assembly: GCA_003546025.1. NCBI lineage: Eukaryota > Viridiplantae > Streptophyta > Magnoliopsida > Laurales > Lauraceae > Camphora > Camphora micrantha. The sequence goes on from QPKB01000010.1 coordinate 21,805,457, forward strand.
CTTTTATAATTCCTAAAACAACTGGCTTAAATCCTCGAAGACCCAAACAAGAAGTTATAGTAACCCCATTGTCATCATATAATAGACCTCTGATACCATTGTTCTATCTATTTATATTAGTTGTTATAATTCTATGCATCTTTATAGAAAATTCTTACTTGAATATAAAAAAAAATGAAAAAATAAGTATCATATCCTTACATGTGTACTTTGATATATAGATAGTAAGCCAAACATGTGAGCACATTTGACTGGATTCAGTTGCAGGCTTCTTTTCTTTATATCCCTTTTAACATTCATCTTATTTCATGGTGCCATGCTTATTTGCTATTATTCTCTTTGTCCTTCTAAACTATTAGACCATTTTTCTAAAGAGTTGTTTCATGGGCCTGGATGGGATGACCCCTCAAGTTGGCCACTCGAAGATGCTGAGAATTGCCCTCAACAGGAGAATATGTAGGTGCTATGCCACATATAATCTTAATATTATATATTCTGTTTCACCCACTCCTATATTGATGAATGCCATCTTATCTTTTGTGCAGCAATGACTGTGGCATATTTGTAATGGCCTTTGCTGAGCATGCTGCACTCCGACGAAAGGTTGCGTTAACTCAAGCTGATATTTGGTACTATCGTCAAAGAATAGTAATTGATATATATGCAAGACAGTGGGAGATGACAGATGTGGTAGAGGATGAAAATGCTTTAGAAACAAATGCAGTAACCGAAGAGAGGGGATGAGTCAATGTATAACCAAGATTTTGAGATATACTACTGTGTTTTGTGTCTTACCTTTGCGTAGTAATTGTTTTTATTTTGGATGTATCCATTCAATTGTTCCGCATGTGGTCCAATGTGTCTTACATTTGATGTAAACAACTGACATGCAGTAAATACGTTATGATGGATTTTAAACTTTATGGTCAATGAGAGAATTTCAGATGATGTCAAATGTGTTGATTGTTTTTATATATGAATGAGGCTTTAGCATGGATTTGTTTATAGGTAGATATAAGTTTTGGTATGTCCAAGGATGTGGCCAAACATTCCATGTAATGTTGGTGTCAATTTCAAATGAATGAGCAGGTGATATTAGTGTGTTACCGATGTATCATGTGAATCTGAATGTGAAGGTAGGTGCTTTATAGTGCCATATAATGTGAAGCTGCAGGTGATTTAAGATAATGTACTACACTATGATATGTACATGACTTAAGATGAATGTGTTCAAAGTGAATGTGCAGTTGAAGAGAAGAAGGTGTACAATGTGAACGTGCAGTGTGGTTCAAGATAGTGTACTGCACTGAATGAATGTACATATGACCTAAGATGTAAATCATGAGTGCTTCATGTGCAGGTGTAGAGAAGAAGGTTTTTCAAATATCTATGCAGGTGAAGCACATCCAGTTGTACAACACTGAAGCCAAGTGCATCTGACTATTGATGTTCGTTTTTGAACACTTCATGTGTAGGTGAAGAGCAGAAGGTGTGCAAATGTGAATGTGTAGGTCATCTAAGTGCATGTACAACACTTCATGTGTAGATGTGGCCTGAGGTGTGAATTGTGAATGTGAGTGTGCATTTGAATGACAAAAGGTGTTAGATGTGAAACTGCAAGTGATATAAGACTAAATACAACACTTCATGTATGGTGAAGAGAAGATGGTGTAGTTTCTGAGTGTGCTCTCTTGTAAGATATACATTATTTATGTTGTAAGATTAAAATAACAATTGTGCATGGAAAATTCCATGTGCTGGGCTTTCACCTTATGACAGCATCAGGAGAGGAAGGTTTTGTCAAGGCATAGAAAGCATCTCATAACAAAAAAAAAAAAAAAAAAAAGAGTAAGATACACATTATGAATGTTGTGAGATTAAAATTACCATTAGCTCCATGTGTTGGGCTTTCACCCATATGACCTTGTCAGGAGAGGAAGGTTTCTAGAATGGCACAGAAAGCATCCAAAAAAAAAAAAAAAAAAACACAAATGCTGAAGTAAGATATACATTATGAATATTGTTTGATTAAATAAAAATTGATGAATGGACAATCAAAAACAAATAAAAAAATGAAAAAATAAAAACACAAATGCTGAAGTAAGAAATACATTATGAATGTTGTTTGATTAAATAAAAACTGATGAATGGACAATCCCATGTGAGGATCATATCACCTTGTCAGTTGATATATGTTGTGATCAAATGGAAAATAATGCATCTAATAACACACACACACACACAAAAAAAAAAGAAAAAGAAAAAAAAAGACCACCAAGTAAGAAAAAAATCTGAACTAAAATATACATTATCATGAATACTTCTTGGCAGGTAAATAAATATTGCGAATGGACATTGTGAAGGTTGTGACCAGGAGAGGAAGGTGTATAAAATGGTATAGAATGCATCTCATAAAAAAAAAATGAAAGTCTGTTACAATACACATTTTGATACTACTTAGCTTAAGTACACATTGTGAATGGACAAATTCCATGTTCCAATTCTTACCAGCAAGAGCACATTGAAAATCTACAGACACAGACTAAATGCCCAGCCACAAAAAGTGCATGCATATCCATTATAAGACTACACATAGTCTAAGAGACTCGTCAAGCAACTGCTTCAATGTATACAAAATGTATCATCTTTTTCTACGAAGTAGTCACATATAGACACGACTAGACAAACAATCATACAAAAGGTTTTGAGCTTATTGGTGCACATAGCTACTGTCGAGCAGGTAGGTAACGACATCTCTTTCGATTATGCCCAATCTGGCGACAATTAGAACAAGTGACTTGCCGCTTTTGTCTGTCCTCTGTACGAGTTCTGTTCTTTTTAGGTCGGCCAGCTTGTCGTCGTGCATGTGGAGGTAAGACACAAAGATTGCTCTGAATTTCCCATTGGTGGATGTCTCTGATCGCATGGACGATATCGTTATATGTTGATCGATAAACATCGCTCGAGAACCAATGCTCACAGTAATCATATGGATCAACTCCTCTCATTTGAATTGCTGCCACTGCATGCGAACATGGAATACCTAGAACATCCCACTTCCGACAAGAACAGGATCGCAAATCAAGATGCACAACATCAATGTACTCAGAAGAGTGAATCTGGTATTCGAATTGACTTGCGGGTCGGACTCCCATTCGACGGGATTCATCGAATTCTTTACTCAATATTTTCTCGGCATATGGAGTTAGTCTTGTATGCAAGCCAAGTGAACTGCGATGGCGCACCTCATAAAATTCCATTAATTTACACCGTACGGCCTCAACTTGTTTTGTGATTGGATACTCCCTAGCCTCTTTCAATAAACTATTTGTGCATTCCGCAACATTGGTTGTGATCATGTCATACCGTCTCCCTTCTACAAACGCATTTGCCCAGTGCTGTGGCCCAATGTCTTCAATCCACTTGAATGCTCTTTCATCCATATCCTTTATTTCAGCCATATATCTCTCATAATCAACCCGCCTATATGCTCTTGCAGCATTCCAAAATTTCACCATCAGAGCCTCGTCCTTGTACTTCTCTTTAAAGTTTGCTGATATATGACGCATGCAGTAGTTATAACTAGCGTGAGGAAAACGTTCTTGAACGGCTCGTATGAGGCCTTTTTGTCTATCAGATACAATGGTCAAATTAGGAAAGGGCCCTAAGTTCACATCCAACTCTGCAAGGAACCATTCCCATGTTTCTCTATCCTCTATCTCAGCTATGGCAAAAGCAATGGGAAATAACTTACGGTCTCCATCATATGTCACAGCAACAAACAAAACTCCAGGATATTTTCCACGAAGGTGGGCACCATCAACAGCTACTAATGGGCGTAATGAACTCTTGAAAGAGCGGATGCTTGAGCCAAAAGCCCAAAATAACCTCTGGAATGAATTATCATCTTCCCTGATCAGATGAGACACGCTGCCTGGATTTGTCCTTTCTAGTTCAATGCAATAACTAGGCAGGATTCTATATGAATCTTCATAAGAACCACGTATATCAAGCAATGCTGTTCTCTTTTGTTAGTCAAGCTTTCCTGTAGCTGATATGGACGCCAAACTCTAATTGAAAGTCTATCACAATTTCTTTTGGAGTGTAACTTGGATGGAGACGCAGCCGTTCTTTTATCTAGTCAGCAATCAAGGCCGATGTGGCCTAAGAATGTGCGAGTCCCATCATTGGCTTCGAACAAGTATGTTTTTCAGAATATGTTCGCACAATAAACTGCGGGCCGGACTGCAGGATAGATCCATGGATGCACCAAGGACATTGATGATCACCGCACCTTGCACTTAATTCTGTCGTAGACCTTTTCACCCAATGAAGCTCAAAATTACTGTACATTGCAAATTTTCTCAATGCAGTTCTAAATGATTCACGAGTCTGAAACCGTCTTCCACTCCACATTTCACGAAAAGATGCCTCATGGTGATCCACACCAATATGGTCATCATCAGGAACTAAAGTATCAATAACATCTTCTACTCTCACAACATTTGATGCATGACCGAATCCTTCTTGTGGATGCGATGTTCTACATGGTCCTATGGCAGTTTGCATTTCATATTCTGTAGGGTCAACATTAATATCAAAATCATCTTCATCATTTTCAGCCCCCTCTTCCCCTACATTGCACCCTCCATCGAAACAAGGAATTTTGGGTACTACATCCGTTTCCATCCAATCCATGACAACTTCATCCCTTATATTAGAGAATTTTCCATTTTCATCTTTTGAAAGATTAATGGGAGCTATTAAATCTTCAAGCATGGCCTCCACAAATGGGTTATCATGAGGTACAACAGGCATGTTAAGGTCAAACTGGCTTCGAACATGAGAAAATGAGACGTCGCACCTGCATGGCAAACAGTCACTCATATATAAATTACATAGTATTATCAAATTAAATGTGTAGTGAACCAAACCTATAAGCATCCTCTCTTGTTGAAGGGCCACCTGTATCCTTTTCAGCGTTGGGAGAGTTTGTGGTATTTGTATATGTCATCGAATTCCCCCTGCGTGAATCACCATGTCATAAAACAATCAATAACATAACTAAAACAAGTTATTAAACAAATTAGCAGTTACTGCATTTGTTATGATGGGTTGTGGTGGCACCTGTTCAAATTGAATTACGGTTTATTCCCTCGCTGGCTGATAGGCCGAGCGTATGTAGACCTTAGATATAATGGTTGTTGACTTGCACCTGCTTCACTGTTTGTATGCAAATACATAAATATAGCTTGACTTCCATTTTGGAATAATCTGAACATCCGATGGAGATCATCATCACCTCTTATGGTTATGAACGTGAAGCTTCGGCCATTATGATACTGATATTGCATATTTATATGCTCATCATGAAGCTCCCAACCAGTTTCTTCGTTTATCTTTCCGAGTAGTTGATTGAAGGTTATATTGACATTGACCCATATTACCTTCTGCTCACCACCATTGTAGATTGGAAGTGGATTGCTTACGTCTAATATACCATTAAAATGACATATTATACATATCTCAATATTATCCATCCTACGAAGGAGAACACAGATTTCGAATAATAAGATTTACTTTTGAATAATTTTGAAGTTACTCACAAACATTCATATAATCCATGAAGATTTAACGTGTGAAAAATAAATATCGGAATAAGTATTTCTTTAGTAAATAAGATGAATGTTAGGAATTACTAAGATTTGAAGGTTGTTAAATATAAAATAAAAAACTACTCTATGCATATATGGAAAATTAAAAAGTTAAAATCTATGCATTGACATTTAGGATATCATGAAGCTACATATTTCTATAACATTAACAATCAAATAACAACGCATTATCCGTTCAAAAAAATTTAAATAAATGCATTATCTTAATCAATTCTACACTTAGATATTCTTGCAAATTTATTTTACATCTCATTGGTACTAATTCTCTACATTTAGCAAAAGTATACCCCCCCCCCCCCCCCCCCCCCCCAATAAAACACCCATTCAAATAAAATAATAATGACAACATGGGGTTTGGTCAGTTGGTGCCATATCTTTGGGGTTTTGATGTTAGATAGTCACAAATGTCTTTAACTGTTATCTAGGCAAGCTGCAAAGTCAGGCTTCAATTGTGAAATCAATCAAGACCATTCATCTAATGAATATCACCATTCGTTGATAGATATTAAAGAATCTAAACCATTTAATCGTTTGCTTACTTATATATAGCATTAAAAAAAATCGTTAAAATTTTAAGATAATGATCAAAATGATGTTTGTAATGTCTCAATAACAGGAAAAGGCTAAAAAAATATGTGGACATTTTGAGTTTGGGCTGGGGCCCACCATAGGACGGGATGAACAAGACATGCCACATTGTTTTTTGCGACCGGACGTCCAACCCAAATCCAATTGTTGGTAATTCCATGATGAGAACAAGGGGACTTTTTAATATATCAACAACAGGATGTTCATAAAAAAAGTAAGGTTCCACAAGTCCCACTTAAGGTCACTATTAATATTTACACAAAATACTTCAAATATTTTTACAAGTGGTATTCCTTGTATTTTAACTTTTTTTTTTTAAAGACACAAAAGTAGAAAAAAATAATACAATAAATAAGAGGGAGATACATATAAAGTGGAAAACATGGAATGAATACCTAAGACAAAGATGTGGCAGGAGATTCAATCACTATATATGATAATGGCCTAAGGTTGACATGCAGAGAATGTGGCAGGAGATCACTTATTATATATGGCAAGAGATCACTTGTTATGTGGCAGGAGCTACACTTAAAGAGCAGGGAAGTAGAAAACCTGAGACGAAAGCAACGGAACGGAAAAAACTTATAAACAGAAATACATTCGTTGACTTTTAACCTCTCATTTTTTGTGATATCGCAACATAAATTGCGATATCGCAACTAAAAAATTGCGGTATCACAACTATGCATTTGCGGTATCGCAATAGTTGTTGTGATATCGCAAATAAAAATGCAGTTTCTGCCTGCGAAGCTGTACGAACTATACGGAGAACGTCTGGGTAATATGTTCAACTTTGGTAACAAGGGGGAGAAATCGAGTACTGTAGGTGACCGTACAGAAATTTCCCCTTTGTTTTATTTATTTTCCTACAGCAAGTGAGACCTCTTTGCACTAGGACCCATTTTAAACTAAACAGAGCCTTGACCCACTTAGGCACATCAGATTTTCACTTGACTCTGACCCATTAATCTATACCTAATCATGTTCACTCAACCTATGTGCTAACCATGAATGGACCATTAATTAATAGGGACCCAATCTTTGCATCAAGGAGCGAGGCCCATCAGAAGCAAAACCGTGAGGCCGGTGGGCCAAAGCGGACAATATCATGCATGGGTATGAGTGGGGCGTTACAAATGGTATCAGAGCCGACTCTCGACTAGTTCGAGTGTGGGTCCCCTGCCGTGGTCTGGTGTAAGTGGGCGGGTCTTCATGTGGGCGGGCCAAGAGGGTTGGCAGGCTACTGCACAGGGACGTGCAGCCTTAAGGGGGGTGGATTGTGACGCCCCGGAGTCCCACATCGACTATAGAGAGGAAAGTGAATGGGGTTATATGTAGAGCTTACACCCTTACTTTGCATGAGGCCTTTTGATGGGTTGAGGCCCATCAGAAGCAAAACCGTGAGGCCAGTGGGCCAAAGCGAACAATATCATGCATGTGTGTAAGGGTGGGGCGTTACAGACTCCTCCCTACGGAACAGGGTGCTTTTTCATATTTAGTTGTAAGGAATCTCATGTATGTCTTGTAGATCGTGTGCTTCTAGAGATATTTCAATCTTTCAATCGTGTGCTTCTACGGCATGGGGTGCTTTTCCTCTCTTTTGAAAAGCTATAACTCTCCTGTATCAGATATGTAGTGGGTAGAGTTGTGAGTGTTAGTTCCTTTCTTATTATCCTCATTACATAAGATGTTTCTTCAAAGCAAGTGTTTCAATGTGGAAATTTCACTTGTGTTCTATACATTCACTTCCTCACCTTATATGAAGAATCCAAGTTCTAAAATTCTACTTGTATTCATGTATGTCTTGTAGATCGTGTGCTTCTAAAGATCTTTCAATCTTCTAAAATATTTGAAAAGACACAAATCAGTCACTTTTTTCACATTAAACTTCTGATATCTTTTATTCCTTTGGAGTAATTTAAAAAATATTAACTATGATTTCCATTGTTCAAGAACTTACATAGTTCAATATATAAATTATAAAAAATCTCAAGAACCTTACTAGTTGTTTTAGTTGGATTAACAAATAACATGTTTTTAATTGTTGCTCTTGCACCGTTATCTGTGCATCGAGTGCCAGCCTCCTCCATAGGACATCAAATTTAGTGGCAGATAGAGAACAAAACCATTGTTCTAGATAATCTCCACAACCGATCAATTGTGGAGCAAAACCAATTTTTGAAGTTCTTGTTTTAGTCGACCGGGCAAAGGATAACATGAGTAGATGTTACTACTGTTAATCACTTAACAGTGGGATGTCGCTGCCAAACACATTTAGCTTTGGATTATTTTTAGATTTTATTGCTACTTTTATAGATTTAGAGTTGTGATTTGGATTTATTATTTTTGTTCCCACTTCCTGCTTCTATATATATATATATTGTGAATTTCTGCTTCTATAGTTGTTCAATATTTGGTGCAATTAAAACTCAGATATTAGTTGATTTAGTATACCATCAAAAAAGAGTGCAACCATCACCTTGGTATAGTGTCTAACTTATGTAAGGGGGAGGACTACCATTCAATTTTAAACAAACTCAAGGTCTTGATTATTTTTTTTTATAGATTTTAACATTTATATTTTTTTATTTATTACTGATCGAAATGCATGGGAGATGAAGAGAAAATAAGAACAGTCAACTTTTTTGGACCCGTTTGGATGGCGCAGATCAATTTGAGGATGTTACATTTTATCGTGGAAATTGTTCGTTGTCTCTCCATGATACATATCGAAGATCGCCTTTTAGTCATTGTTTTTTTGTTAAATTGAGACCAACTATTATATAAATTTATGTTTAACAGAATTTTATCTGTATCTTCAATAAGAATTTGTGATGAGGATAACTGTTTCATTACACTTAAATTCAATGAATTAATTTAGTTTATGTTTTTACATCAAAGGAGTGTTATTTCATACCTGAATTACTACTTAGAGATATATGATATATTGTGATGACCAAAGAATGACTTTGCATTAAAGATTTGTGAATGGATGATGAGCTTATATTTGTATTGATTGGGTATCAAAACAAGAAGAAAATATATTTTTTGAAAATATTAAAAAATATTTTTTTTTCTGAAAAATTATTATTTGCGGCGATTTTATTGCGTTGCAAATAATCAAATGTAACAAGATGATTATTTACTACACCACAGAAGTGTTGTCAAAAATGATTATTTGCAAGTTTATAAGAGCGTTGCCCTTAATGATTTATTAATGACCTTTTTTAATCGTCGCAAATATAAATTATTGGTGACGCAATTTTGTCGTTGCAAATAAATCATTATCTGCGATGCTTATAATACGTCGCAATTGATACGCAATTAGCAACTCTTTGAAACCGTCGCGAATACTCTCTCAAATTGCGACGCTGCAGTTTTTAGTGTAGCTAATTTTTCTGCGACCCCATTATTTGCAACCCCTTTACGACGCTTAGTTTTTTGCGTCGCAATTATTTATTGCGACGCTTCTCATATTATCTGCGACGCTTTTTTGGCGTTGCAAAAAAGCTAAATTGTAGTAGTTCCACGAATTAATTTCGAAGAGGGAGATGTCCCTTCCACCGTTTCATACACTTGAACTGACAATGACGCTCTCATACTCTCTTATCTCTTTATTCAAAAACGCTAAGTCTAAAATGGCGGTAACTTGCCAAAGAAGGAACGGAAGCGAGAAATTAGAGATTGTTAGCATCAGACGCAAGGAGAATGAGGGAAAGTGAATCAAGGAAGGAGATAGTTCATCAGGTGGATCCCACCATGGATGGGCATTGATCAGCAAATTCAATTAACCAGACTTTTGTGACTGTCAAATTGGTGAAAAACATCCCACCCAAAACTAACAGTACCAAATATAAACATCTACCGTCCATTCTTCGGCCATCGATCTGGTGGCTAACATTACCCAATCAAAGTCAATGTCCCCCAAAATGCCCTATTTACAGTGGGACACACTAGATGAATGAATGACCTTGATTGGAAGCATCTATGCCTCGTATCCAAATAAATTGTTCTACAACTTAGATAAATTTATTTCAGAACTCTAATAAATTAATTTGTTCAAGAACTTAGATAAATTTGTTCAAAAACTCAGATAAATTTGTACAAAACTCAAATAAATTTATCTGAGTTAGCGACATATGAATTTTTCTGAGTTTTGTCACATAAACTCAATTAAATTTATAGTGAATGAACATGACTGGATTATACAGAGGTCCCTTAATATTGTTGTTTAAGACCTTTTGCAATACCAAACTCAGATAAATTTATAAAAGGATGTATCAAATCTACAGTCTCATAAAAGAAAAATCTCACTCTCCACCCTTCCTTCAAATCCAGCACAAAAAAAAAAACCTCAAGATCCAACTAAAATTTCACAAGAAAAAACAAGACCTAGATCTCAGAATACTACTAGAACGAAGTTATTCTTACATCCAGGCGGGTTGGAAGCATCCTTGTCATCATGGATGATGCCGCCTCCTTCAACAAGACCCGCACTCAAGACCAAAAGAACAAGAAGCAACCGAGAGCACCACTTGTGGAAATCCATGACTTCCCAAAATCCAATACAAATGGAAACTAGAAGAAGAAAGGGAAATCGGGGAATTTCAAAACATTGTCCAAAACTAGGAATTTCATTTCCTCTCATTTGAATTTCAGACTTTGATCCATTCCCTCCCATTTGAATTTCAAAACTTCATCTGAAAGTTGGAAATAAAATCCGTTAGAGGAGCAAATCAGTCAAGAAATGTTAAGGAGCTTAAAACTAGGGATTAAATTCGTGACATAACTTCAGACGGTTAGAAGCACAAATCAGTAATGCAAATGTACGATCTGTCATACTTAGGGACCTCTGCTTGATGGACCAGAGGTCTTAACCGAAAATTTTGTGGATTAGAGGCCTTAAACAACAATATTAAAGGACCTCTGGCTAATTTTCTCTATTTTAATAGAGAACAACACCAGTGATCTGACCATATAGAAGCTATCGTAGCATTCCTATTATTCACAAATATGGTTTCTTAGATTTCCTCGATTCCAATGAAAGGCAAATTTAATAGTGATATCTAATTTAAGTATATAGAACGGGATGAGTTTCTTAATATTGTAGCTTTTGGTTCCATTTTCCTCAGTTATTCAACAAAAAATTCCTTTTTAATAGCTTGAATAGAGTACGCAGTAGATCTTTTTGTTGAGCCAAGGAATCAGAATGGAGAGACTAGAAAGACTTCAATTCGAACAAAGCACAGAGTGTTTTGTTAGATGGTGGAGTGATAAGTAAGACATAGCTCTAAATAAAGATGAATGAAATAAGACATAGCTCTAAATAAAGATGAATGAAAATGTATAACCAAAAAGTCAACCCTAGATAGATGGAGTAGATGATCACCAGGATGATTTTCGTGCTGAATGATAGCCATGCATGTGATTGTCATCGCCATGGATCTCACTTAGATGAAGGGAGCTCATAAGCCTCCCTCATAGAAAACCTGCTGAACTTTTATTGAAGAAAGTCATAAACAAAAACATAAGCACAAATACTGTAGACCAACTAGATGTACACATTTTCATCCTCCTTCATATAAACTATGAAAATTAGTTTATCCATTACATGTCCAAGATAAAGAAAACATGTGCATTTTAATCTTATGAGCACTAACTTGTCTTTACAAAGCATAATAGTCAATCTACTGCCACTTATATGATATGCAATTAGAAAGAGAGCAAGTGATGAATGTAGAGCAGATGCATGGCAGGATTAGTCCATTTTCACTTTTAGTGCCGCCCCATGCTTCCCGTGAGTGGAAGGAATGGAACTCCACAGTGAGGCCCACCTACTGAAAATCCGAGCGCAAATAAAAAGAACTCCGTCCCTATGTATCTGTTGTCCTCAAATCTTACCTGAATAGGTGTCGATCCCTCCGTTAGATTGAGCATATGATTAAGAATGTGATTAAGGAATTAATCTTATGAAATAGTCACATTGTTAATCATAATTGTTCTATGGTCCAACTCTATTCCCTACCATATTCCTTTTCTAACATAAGTTAGAACTAAAACATTCAAATATCAGCATCGTTAATTAGACAAGAAGTTCTATCTTAGAGCATAAATTTAGCAGCTTTATGTATGCAAATCCAAACTGGAATTGGGCTCATTAAACTTTAGTTTTCTAGTGATTTGCGCTGGATCGTGGCATTGCAAGGTTGGGCTGGATGCAAGCTTCAACTGGGGCTTGTTTATGCTCGGCTGGCCAACATTTGAAGATAGGCCTATTATGTTAACAATCATTTGTAACCTCTTATTTTGCACAAAGTTGAGCAATCAATTAATCCAGCCGTCCCATTTTATGGACTCTTACATAAATGTAATGAATGCTTAGAATAAGTAAACCCTATAATACAGATTTTATTGGTGGTATCTAATTTTATTAATTCTGAACATGTTAATCAATGAGGACTCCTAGCTTCCAGGAGTTAGAAGGTTGTATTGTTTTTAGATGTTGGAAAAGAATTCAATTCACAGTGCTCCCATTGATTCTGTGTATGGTCTAATAACCTCTTCCTAATAGAGCTCATAAGCCTCGTGGAGTACCCATTAAACTTTTATTTAAGGGAGAACACAAACTATGAAAATTACTTTAATCCAATACATGTACAAAGTAAAGAAACCATACATATGCATCTTAAACTTGAGTGCAGACTCGTTTTTATGCAGCATAATAGTCAATCTACGACGACCTCTATGGTATCAGATTCTTGCATGTTATTTGCGAGCACTCTTGATTGGTGGTAAGCTGTTGATGATTCAGCAGTTTCTGCACTAGGAGCACCATCCTGATCATGCATCTCTTCTGGAGATAGGAATGGCTTGCTTGGCATTTGCAAATCTTCTAAATTCCCTTCTAGCATTTCGACAACCCTGCCCATAGAAGGACGATCCGTAGGCTTCATCTGTATACACCATAGTGCGACTATACTCAACTTCTTCGCTATATCTTTTTCCTCATTAGTAGCACACATCATTTCCATATCCCTTCCCTGATGGAGTTGATTATAAATCCATAATGGGAAATAAATTTGACTTGAACGATCGGCAAATGCATCGATATTTTTCCTTTTCCCTGCAATTTCCATCAAAAGCATCCCAAAACTATACACATCAGACTTATAAGATACACCACCAAGGTTTTTATAAAATAGTTCTGGGGCCATATATCCCATAGTTCCTCTTGCAGCTGTAACTGACACTAAACTCTCTTCTGTTGGATAGAACTTTGCTAGCCCGAAGTCAGAAACTTTTGGGGTGAACTTCTCATCGAGGAGGATGTTGTGAGGCTTGATGTCGAAATGCAGAATCCGCATATCACATCCTTGATGAAGATATTCAATCCCACGAGCTATTCCTAGTGCAATTTGGTACATCTCATTCCAAGACAAAGAATTTCTATTTTCCTCTGTGAAGATGTATTTTTCTAGAGACCCATTAGGCATGAACTCATAAATAAGGGCCCTTTTTGACCCCTCAGAGCAAAACCCAAGCAGTCGTACCACATTGACATGGTGTATCCTTCCTATTGTGGCCACTTCATTCATAAAATCTTGGCCATTACCCTTAGAGGCCTTTAACATCTTTATTGCGACAAGACAACCAGTAGATAACTTTCCTTTGAAAACAGAGCCAAAGCCTCCTTCACCTAATTTTTCTTTAAAGTTCTTTGTTATCTTCTTAACGCGGGAGTAGGAGTATCTTCTCAGTATCTGGTATCTATAAGTGCTTAGAAATTCTTCAACAGTTGTATCCATCCATATATGCTTCTTTCGTAATTTATACACCAGAAATATTGAAAAGCAGAGTATCCCAATTGTTGTCCTCCCAAGTATATAAAAATCTTCAACAGAAAATCACAAGCACAAACGTGTATTAGATTTACTAAAATGATTGTGTTTCTTATTTTATGCAGTAGAAAAATGTATCAATATTATATATGTACTACATGATCTTCATGGTCTTACCTATGAACCCATTGATGGAAACCCGGCCAACATCTGCAATGTGAGCCATGAAAGAAATCAGAATTAAAGTTTATAACAATCAAATTTAAAAAGGAATAAAATGGAACATCTATAAGAACTTTTAATGGGAGCTCCCCAATGCTTGACAAAACCTATAAGAGGCACTGCCTCTTGCTCTCATGAGCAAATAATCACTTCATAAACACAAGCACGACGAGTAGCTAACTTGACATACTTCCTTATAAGGATTAATTAACGAGAAAAGTAATCGTGCATCAAAAAGTATTTGAGAGAATCATACGCGCATAATCTTCGTAGAAAATGTAGTAGGCAGCAACTGCAAATAAAGTCAAAGATGAAAGTAAAATCAAACTTTCAAAATATATAGATGAAAAAGAAAGTTATAATTACTTGAGATAACTGCGTAATAGAAAAAGTATGTCAAAGGTTTAACCTTCAAAGAATGCACCCAGAGCTCCCAAGAAACCTGCACGGGATAAAAGGAATCCAGTCAAAATACTACTCTGCCTTTTTCTTTTTTGCTTTTTACTGTAAGAATGCCTTCCCCTTTTTTTTTTTTTTTTTTTTTTTTACTGTTTTAGCTTTTTCTTTTTCAAGAAGAATCTCAATACGCTTTACATTTTAACTGTGTTTTAGCTTATGAGCACTGTTGGTGAATTTCCATCATATGTCTTGCATTACTGCATATCCAAGGGCTGGATGCTTTCTTCTTCATTTGCCCATATAATTTGATATGAATCTACGATTTGGTTCGAGGGTTTGCAAGTAAAGGCAATATTTTTTTTGGGTAATCAAAAAGTAAGGCAATATGAAAGTCCAATAAGAGACTACAGTTCCATTTCCATTTTAAAAATTTGTGTAGCTACACTGTTAGAGCTAACATTGTTGAGATGGTTGACTGAGTTGCAGAACAAAAATTCCTTAAAAAGGTAAATGCCTTCACACTATTAGGTGTCACACTATTAGGTGTCTGCAATGGGTGTTCAGCAAGTCTACGTGTACAGGTAAGGTCATAAGGGGTTTTGATATATTAGTCCTCCTTAAATCTGATTTTTTTAAATTTATTTTATGACCAAATTTTAGATGATGTCACTCACTAGAGTCACCCCCATATCCCATGATATCATGGGAATGGTGCATGTCATATACATCGATAAATCCCATGATGTCATTGCTTTTATACAACATCTTATAGAACGTTCTTCCCGAACAATAGAACCCAAGCAATAGTGGTCAAATGTGTATTTACTTTTCACAAAATGTTATCTTTCGTGGCTATAAAACATGAGTTCTCTTGCTTGTGGCAAAAAGTAAACAATACATAAACTAATAAATCTCACAATATCATGGAACTATCCCATGATATCACAGGATATGACACCAAAAATAAAAATAAAAAATATTGACCAAAGTCAAATGACTCTGATGACATTATCTGAATTTCGATCATAAAATTGGCAAAAGCAAATTTTAAAAGGACTAATATGTCGAAACCTGGGCGTGTTTGACAATTAACTAGTTAAAGTAAAGTAAAGTGAATCCACTTAAAAAATGGCAAGGCGTCATATCAAAAGTACATAATTTCAAAATTTCCTCCGAATTAAAAAAAAAAAAAAGTAAAAAAAGCAACCTCTCTTCTCCACTAAAAGAAAAAAAAAATCCACTTTTCCATATAAAGAGTTAAAATTATTTTATACCAAACAACTAAAAATAAAACACCATCGTAACACCTTATATTTTAATCTCTCTTGATTTGATGCTTCACCTCACTTCACCGTACATCCAAACAGACATAAATGAAGCTGGGATTGAAACTTGGCCCGTTGGACTGTCGTTTGAACCCAGATCTTGCTTTATTAAGCGAGAGCATTGAATTCAAAAAGTTAATATAAGCTCCCTCTCCATTTACAATTTAACTGATTCCAGACAGCTTTAGGGGAAAGGAAAAAAAATGGTTTCCTCAAAATAAACCGACAGGTTCCGGGAAGAAGGGCCAATACTAGTTCTTCCCTGCTTCGTTCTCTACAAGGACCAACACCAGCCCCTGCCTTCTTCTTCCTTCTCGGCCACGCAGGCAGCGACTAAACAAGACAAAGCCAACAGATTGGCTTAGCTAAAAACAATTCCTTTCTCTGTACAACAAGACAGCGATCTCTCTGACTTGTGTGGAAACTAGGAAAGAAGTCATTTGCATCTCGATCAATATGCCCCAAGAAGAAGATCCCGCTCGAGCTGAAACCCTAGCTCCACTTCCAGATGTCTTCTTCCAGATCTAAACCATCGGACTTGGATTCAGATTTCTACTCTTAAGTTCTAAATCGTCGGAACACACCACGCCGACCTCTGATACCAATTGATAGATCTATATGCTCCTTTATCTTAAACAAATTCTAGAGATTCACACTTACTTGAAACTTTATTTGTGTGGACAAATTAAGGATTACACTAAATGAGATAGTATTTTCTATTGGCCTCTGCCCTGCTTCCCACCCCCATTAGCTGGGATAATAAAAAAACGAAAGAAAGTCCAGTGTGTTTTTGCACAAAAATTCAAGACGAAAATGGGAAGAAGGAGAAGAAACTTACAGTGACGCGATTGGAATAACCTCTTACAAGATGAGCTCTCTCTCCATGGTCTCAATACTTTCTGTAGGTTGCAGTCCCTCTCTTTCCAGCAATCCCTCGAGTATGAGAAAGTATAATAATCCCAAGGGCATTCAAAACCCCGCATCAGAACATCCTGAATCTCAGAGTAAGGAGTACTGTTCTTTCCATCATATTGATACAGATCTGATATAGGGATATGCATCACAACCTCACAAGAGGTGTTGACCTCGTAGACTTCCATCGTCGACTCTCCCCAGCCACTTATGATGGCATATAGGTATGTATGAGGAGAGCTTCGGATGCATGGTTCAACTAAAGTATACGCTTGATCCTCAATTGCAACCGAACAATTCAGAAAAACAACTAGACTAGAGGAAGAACCGTACATGTACTCGATATGTGGTACAGAAGAGGAGTTGTATGAGAGGATGGAAGAGCAACTGTCTGGTCGAAGAACAGAATCAACGATTCGGATCGATCCTGATCTCATTTCCTCGTATGTGATGTCCAGAACGTAGTATCGATTGGACATGAAGTTCCAGACGGTTTGATTGTTTTCACATGTGAGCTCGTAATCTGGAGCAGGCCTGCCACAGCTTGCGGGAGATTGCTTTAGGCGGAAGGGGTAGCTGATGTTTGTAACGGGTCCACATGAAGAGACACAGCCTTGGGTCTCAGCATTGCAGTTGATGACTGCTAAAAATAAGAGGGAAAAGAAGAAAGCCCAATACATGGTGGAGTCTATCTCTATCTCAAATTGCTTCCTCATCTTTAACCCATTCACTTGCTTATATGGCAATTCTTTTCAACCACTGGCAGACCTACATTACGCGGACATGGGGCGACCACCCCAGGTCTAATCCAAAAAAATGTTAAAAATTACCCCACGCCAGTAAAGTAATTGCCCCATCTCAAGGTCTTGAAAAACCTGTCGCTCTCCGTCTCAAGGATCTCTGAGTGAAAAACCTTGAAACCCTTCGCTCAATCGTTCTTCTTCTTCCATGCAGTTTGGCGATCTACACCATAACATAGCATAAATGACCGCCCTCTCACCATACCTTTACACAATATGTGGGGAAGCAATATTTTGATTGGTAGCGGGATATGAGTCATCTTCTATGAAATTAGGGAGATTTCAGCTTGCACTAGTGTCTCCTTCCGTCTTGAGATTAGATCCGCCAACCCAATGACAGATGTGCTAGCAAAGCAAGGGGTGGATAGGTTAATTCTTTAGGTGGGTGTCATCTTGTAATTGGAGTTGTGGCTGGTGCTTTTCGCTTGCACCTTCCAACTCCTCTTTTTTAAGTTTTGACGTATCATTTTCTTCCTTCTTTTAAAGAAATCTTTGTTACCGTTTTAAAAAAAAAAAATTCCAAAAAAAATAATGAATTTAAACACTGCAATAAGTGAAGATTATTGATAGTTGGCGTTGATTTTTAATTGACCATCACCCGCCCCACTCAAATGAAAATCCTAGGTCGGCCATGGTTTTCAACCGTCTTTTAAAACTACTTTCATCTTAAAAAGGGGTGTGTTTAGGTGGCAAACGGGTTGGATATGGTCAAAATAGGTAGGGTCACTAGGCCCAACCGTGGGCCCCAACCCATACCCAGCGATCCCTTTGTGAAATGGGTCAGATTTTCCCAACTTACACGCAGTGCAGGTTAACCCGACATGAAACTTCATGGACACTCAATGCATGCAAGTCAACTTGACCTTTTTAACCCAGAAACCCATTTAGAGAAGGTTGGACATTTCCAAGGCCACTTGGGTTTCCTAGAAAAACGTGTGGAAAATCTGGCCAATTTTCTATGATGGAGATTTTCCACGTTTCGTGCATTCGTCACTAAAAAAACATTTGGCACATAAGGCCGGACAAAGCACCTCCATACAATATGCTAGTCGAAGCCCTTGGGCTTAAAATGTCCCACATCCGATAGTAAGTTAATTGGATCGGGACAAGACACACCTACTTGCAAACTTAGTCAGAAATAGATGAAACTCAGAGTCATGAATAGTGAGTGCTAGGAAGGGAAAGACTTGACGTATGTCAAATCTAGTAACAAAAAGTCTACACAGCCCGGGATTTTGTCTCAGGCTGTGGGGAGCCGTGCCACATCCCGGGACAAAATCCGGGCTGTGTAGCACGGCTGATCTAGTAAATTGCCAACCGGCTTAGGTATCAAGCCTACCATTAAAGGTCAACATTCAAACCAAGACCCTAAAACCATTAAAGCCCAATGTACGCTAAACTTTGCACCTTCGTGTTAAATATGGTTGGTCTAGGTCAGGTGCATAATTGCTTCCACAGTCATACATCAAACGCGTCTCAGCTCATTATCTACTATAGAAGAAAAAAGACCTGGTCTCATATATATGCTTAGAAGATAAGGAGGAAAGAGCCATAGAGGGGTGAGGGGTGGAGGGAGGATCAATTTTCTCTTCCTTGCGTACAAAGAAAAGAAATTTTAGGAATTGTTGTGGGCATTATAATTTTATGCCTTATTGCCCCTTCTCAAATGTTCTTCCGCTCTTTTAAAGAAGAGAGAATTTTAGTAAATAATAAGGGTATTCTTGTCTTTACCTTTTTTTGAGAGATATAAAATGAACTACGGTATCTAAAAGAGAATTTTAGTAAATAATAAGGGTATTCTCGTCTTTACCTTTTTTTGAGAGATATAAAATGAACTACAGTATCCTATCCCCTTTCTCTTGGGCACATAGTTTTGCTTGTTATTCTCCATGCAATTTTAGGTAGAGTTTTATTAGACTCTTTTAATTTAGTAGGGTTCACTTAAAAAAAAGGAAATAGACTCAAAATGTGGGTCCTCTAGAGTTGATTTCTTTAATAGGGGCCCTTACTAAGAATCTAAATCTGACAAAAGAAATGCTCTATTTTCTAAGAATATTTTGACTAAATACAGTCTGGGCCCAACGTCAAACTAATTTGTTTGAAATATTTGAATTGTCTATATTATTCTATATGAGATATCAATTAAAAAGTGGGTCAGTTGAGTAAAATTTGACAAGAGCTATATGCTATATGGGGAGGCCATTTTATCAATGATTTAGATGTTTCAAGTTGTCACGCCCCAAAATCTGACTCTGTAGCCATCTGATCTTGAGGAGCGTGATATGGGGTTAAGTTAAAATTATATTTCTCCCTAGTATCCGCATGTGTGAGGATGTCAATTTTACATCACAAGCGGGAATATTTTCGTGGAAGCTTACGTAGCGTTGCGACCTGAAGTCCGTAGCCATTGGATTCTGTGTCGCACACAACCACTTGCATAAAGCTTGCATACATGGCGCAAGTTCAGAATGGAACAAATCATAATAAAAAAATGCAAAGCTGACAGTAACAGGATATTTCATTTCCCACATATGTTTAAATTACAATTTATAAAGATGCATTAATTACAATTTCAAAAGAAAATGCTAACAAAAGCCACACAATATAACAAACTAAGCACAACTACGACCCCCAAGGTGTGACGTAATTCCGGTGCCAAGCTCAACGTCTAAATGACATCGTCGGCACTACAAACCTGCAAAACCGATGGCTACCCAACTAACTGCATGCACTCCATCTCAGGACGAGAGACCGGTTACATAGAGAACCAAAGTGTAATATATTAGATACGAAAGTTTGGCAAGTGACTAAGATGGATAATAAAACATGATCACAATATTCAAATTAATATTGTTATAAAAATTATGGCATTTGACATGAAGAGTTGTAAATAAGCATGAAGTGTATATAAAACATGACATGGCATAAATCGAGTAAATAACATGAACTAGAAAACATAGGTAGACTGATAAAACGGAAAACTGGAAAAATGGAAACCACACAAAGTTATATATTCTCCATCACAGGATTAGTAGGAGCAACGAGCATGAATGATCACTGTCACATGAGGTGACTGGAGCACACGAGAATATAATAATAGTAACCCAGTATAGCTAGGCATCACACGAGAGACCCGCCACAGCATGGGTAATATAATAACACATGATATTCAATCTGCAGATGGCATAAAATAATTTAAGGACTCCAAGCCGGCTGATCAAACTGATGAGGTGGCCCAAACTTAATGGTACCAACTCAAGAGAGGAAAAATAGTGCAACACAGCAAACCTATACTCTAACGGGACCCGAAGCCCTTCTTCAGGGGAGCCATGGGTGTGTCGCGACTCAAGAATTCATGCAAGAATAACAAGCCGTAGTGTAGTGGGGTAGCTACTCAAACAGGCGAGATCAAGCATGTACGTACACAAGGGCACGATGAGTAGTCCTTATAGAACATGCACGAGCTCACGGGGACACGTGAAATAACAAAAGTGGTCACTTTTAATAAAATGAGTAAAACTAGAGGGTAAAATCGGCTGGCCATCAATTGAACGGGCATGAAAATGAAGTCTAAACTGAACAATAAAAAGTAAAATGGGTACACACTAGAGCTCACTGGACCACGTGAAATAGCAAAACTGTTAGATTTTGGTAAAATTGGTAAAATCAAGGCATTGAAGGCAAAAATGGGCAAAACTGATAAGTTGGGGTCGAGTGGACATGAAAATGAAGCCTAAGGTCTGATGGCAATCGGATAGCATTCCGGAAGGAAAGGGGGTGCCCAAAGGATAGAAAAGGGTGATTTGGATCCGGTGATTGGAAAAGGACGCAATGCAATCGCACCTATGCTATCCTAAAGGACACCTTAACCTAGGATCATGTCATCCAAGAGAATCAAGTAGCATGACGTGCGTTATCGTCTCAAGGCATGACTTCGTGCTTGACAGTCCACTCTTAATTACGTGATTCCATCGGCATTCCAAGACATCACCATTTTGCCGATTATGCACCTAGTGTCCGAATGTCAGAAATTATTGTGGTATTGATGCTTCTGAAGTCGAACAACATCCCAAACTTCTAAGTGTGCAAAGACAATTTGGTGAGGTCCTAACATGTCCCCGGACAGGGCCTCACATGGTTTTCCCACTTGTCCTTCATGGCAAAGTGAAATAGAGTAGGGTTCCAATTTGTCTGGTCACTAGTCAGTCAAATTAATAAAGCAGTCCAAGCTTTTATCCCATTCTAAATCAAATTTAAGGTCCATAGAATCCATCCCTAAAGTCCAACACTAGGTCCAAAGCCACTTTAGAAAACAAGGGGTTTCAGTTGGCTAATAGTATAGTTCGCTCGACCCAAGAAAATATGGGTCGAGTGAACTGTGTTGCTTCCTGACTTTTAGAAAGGCAGCAACTCAATTCGCTAGACCCAAGAAAGTTCAATCTAGCGAACTGCTTCCTGCAACATGGAAATAAGCCCAAATAGCTCTGTTTCGGGTGGGTTTCTTCCCCTTTTTCAGCCACTATTTTAAGGTGTTTTGGGCATTGTTGAAGGGGCTTTTGAAAGGGCATTTACACCTAAAATCCTGAGAAAAATCAAGTAAAATTTGGAGAAGAACATAGAGTAGAATTAGTCAATTTAAAACCAAGAACATGCACATCAGTTAATCCAATTCAGTCACTTGTCTTAGCCTCTAAAGCTCCAAGATTGCTCACTATTCCCTCCAATTAGGCCTTAGCACATTTATTAAGAAAAACCCCCAAATACAACCCCTAGACAACAAAAAATTGGAAAACTATGAAAGACAAAGAAATAGAAGTTGCATGTGGGAATGGAGCTTCATGGAGGTGTTAGATTGTATGGGCTCAATCCAGTGGATGATGTAAATAAATTGATTTATTTCTTAATTAATTTATATAATCATGTGATGGATAGTATTTATTTCATGAGATGAATGGTATTTTATTTTATTCCCTGTCTGCACATGACCAATACGATATGACATGATGATTCATGAGATGAACCGAATCCCACAAGTATATTAGATGTGATCCATATGTGCGGATGAGATCCACATACATTAGACATAAATCACAAATCTTATATTCAAATTGATTTACAACCAGTGATGAGATTGGGCATCTCATTTGATAAGGTTGCAGCATTATGATCACTATGAGACAGTGTGCTGATACATTGTATGTACTGAAGGACCACGAGTTGCACCTTATGCAAATTTGTCTTTGATTTAAGTACTGCTCTCATAATTTCCTAGCAATAGGCTCTTAATCATAAGAGATTAATGAACTCAAGTTTTTATAAAATATTTACTTTGAGTCACCAATGAATGAGGCCAATTGTAAGTCAACACCTCGGTGTCTTGGGTATGTAGTAGTAGGATTGTGGGAAAATATAATTATCAAGATTGAATCTATCATCTAGTAGAAATATCCCCTTGTGCCAATTAATGGATTTATCATTGGTAAGTGTAAACCCATCTTAATTAAGAGATAATTGGATGGTACTGATCATCATTGTAATTAATTGGGTCATAAGGATAATAAGATATGGATCTAATTTGGTTGGACAGATTTAATATACATATATATAATTCATAGAGGGGCCTACTTGTAGTAATTGAAAAGATTAGGGTCTTCTTGTAATTTATTTCTATGACTGGAGTTCAATTGCATCTATATAGTGGAATTATTTGTAATTAATTATGGTTCGGAGTTCACATGAGATGTGGGGTCCAAATTTTCAGTTGGAGCCAGATTGTAAGGAATCCCTAGTGGTCCCCACGCTAACCCTAAGAAGAGATTTTTTCTAATCCAATTTGAACTCTTAAAGGAAAGAGGAGTAGGACGCATACTTATAATAAAAGTGAGACTTCTAATTATAATAGAAGAGGAGGTGCTCACATGCTATAAAAGAGAAGAAAGGGCTGGACGTCCACCACCATTCTACACACCCAGGCCCCTCTCTCCTATTTCTCCTCTTCAGTCTTCTGGTTTCCCTTCTAGAGAGTCAAGGGTTTTCTTCTTCTTGGAGCTCCCACAATTCTCCTTGAGAAGATCTCTGATAGAGGGTCATAGCGTGGAAGATCAAGAGGTGTTTGGAGATCCTTCTGGTTTTCGTGAAAGTATTTCTCAACAAGCCAAGCAATCCATTCCTCGATTAGAGCACAATCGGGCTCCCAAGGTTAGATCCACATAATCTCTTTTGTAGAATTTCTTGGTTGTTTGTTGTTGTTTTCTTCTATCTTCTAGATAGTGTTTATTCTTATCTTGATTCATGAGAAAGTGGTTTTTGGATTCTGGATTGGGTTTCTGGCCTTGTGGATACTTGATCCCTACTTCAAATGGGTCAAATTTTTTGAAAATCTAACCACGAGGACCACCTACTTCCAACAGGAGGGATGTTCTAGCTCATATTAAAATATGGAAAACAGATCTCATTTATAGGACCCTCAATCAAAGAGATCTCAGCCAAGATAGGGGCTTCCCAAGTCGAATTTGCAAGAAAATGGTCTTTAGAAAGTGTAGAAGGTGGGGAAGAAGATGGCATGCTTACATTTTCGAATGATAGGGAGTTGGACTTGATTTGAGAGATGAGGAAGGAAGAGAGGAAGAGAGCCCTGGAGTTGCTACGGTTTCCTCTTTATTGGAAATGAGAGTGAATGGAAAGAGAGAATGGTTTCACTATGTATATCAAGTGGGGTATGGGCCCCACCACTGCTTGACTTTGATGGGGGTTAAAACTTGGGTTTCTAGGCCTCGAATGCGATTGATGAAAAAGAGAGATTTGTTCCTCATAAATCTAGTTTCCAAAAATTATAAATTTGGAATGATTTGAAGGTATCAGATTTTGGGTCAGTATTTCAAGTGAAAAGACTATTTTGGCCCTAAGGCTGGAAAATGGCTTTTCAGAGCTTCGGTAAACACGAAAGTTGTTGGGAATGATGAGATTAGTCAAACAGAACCAAAATGGGATTTTTTTAAAAATTATGAATAGTCCCCCACGCTTATCACGAATTACACATAAGACCCTATTGTATCAAGGTAGGTTCAATTGCTCTCAAAACTTTTCAAAGCTATGAAAAAGGTATTGTGGGAGTTAACACACAACTTAATTGGAACTACTCACGGAAATTAGGGGTCAAATCTTACACAAGTGGGCCTACGAGTATATAACTGTCGTGCGACTCATTGGTTTTTCCCCTTGTTTCTACCACGTAAATAATATTAAGGGCCTTGAAATCATTATTGGGCCACAAAAAAGTTGATTTATTTTATTTGAAAATTCCGCTCCAATACTATTTAGGTCTATTGTTAGATTGATCTCCAACAAACCTATTATATTTTATCCTTTTTCCCTATCAACAAAAATCTTGGCTCCGCCATTTAGAGTATATGCTGGTCATACAGATTTAGGTGGGGTTAACCCCAACCCAGACCTTTTTTTGTAGGTGAGGAAACTGTGACTTAAGATAGATCCGTGTTTTAAGTTTGTTAGGTTTAGCCGGTCTAATATGGGTCTGGTTGGAGCTGGGTCAAGTTTTACCGCGTCTAGTTTGAGTATATGCATAAAGGAAGGATTAATATACTTGGATATCACCAAATCTCATCATCACAAAATATTGTCATATTACCAATTGTGTTTTTTAGAAATTTCTACAGATTTCAACATAGGGGGTGTTTGGATACATGCATAACATAATATCAACAAGTTTAAATATTATAAGATTTCATTATTATAGAAAAAAAAAATAGTGTCATATTATTATACTGTGTCACGTATGGTGTTTGGAATTTTTCAAAAGTTTCAATACACCTATGAAGTGTTAGGTAATTTACTTTTTTTTTAAAAAAAGACAAAATGATATATTGGACAAGAAATAGAGAAAATAATCAATTGACCAATGGATGACCCACTGATTCGTAATCATAGGTGTTAATAATCATAGTAGGACCCATCTATTGTTAAAAAATCACATGATTAAATGTTAACAACACGAGATCCAAGAAATGTTATTTAATTAAGGCTGGTCTGTACGGCCAAAAAGCAAGTGACAGCATTTAATGCTTGTCAGGCTAAAATCCAAAGGAGGGCCTTGCTATAGCAAGCGAGGCAGACCAAGCCCGGTCCAATTCGATCCGAACTCTTTTGTAGAGTCTAATAAAGTTTGATATTCGTAGTGGATTATGACTAGGAATCTTATGCACGGATTTGGAGCTATATATTGGATGTTTCTCTCAACCCGAAGAATACACACAAGAAGTTAATTCTCTTTCTTGATCTGAGGTTAGAATACCCTAAGAGAGATTTCTTTGTTTCTCCAGAGTCATTGAGAGATTGTTCTGAATGACTGCTGTTCTGAATGGCTGCTCTAGAAAGTTTTATTATTTCTACTCTCTTGTAGAAGATAGTTCATCTTGGCTAGCAAGGTGCGAGGAGATCAGGTAAGAAGAACGGTGCACGGTGGAAGTCATGTCGGTGGAAGTTATGTGAGAACAACTACAGTCCTTAGGTCGAGGTACAGATTGAGGTAAAAGAGCTGTGGGTATATCTTGTAAATGGTCGTGAATTCTTGATTTCTGAATAGTGGTTTTTCTCCCTGGAAAGGGTTTCCACGTTAAATTTGTGTCTACCTTCTTGTGATGTGTGATTAGTAGATTTATTGGCTAGTTCTATCTTGTTTGATTGGTTACATACGCTGCATTGATTTGATTAATTAGGCTAGCATTCATTCTAATGGGTCCTGTAAAACCTTCAAGGTCCACTAAATGTTGGTAACCATAGTATGATACATCTAATGGTGATTACCACAAATGGCCCTATGTAATTTTTTTTTAACCTTATATAATGTCATACATCATTGAGGAATACGACTATGAGGAGTCATTAAGGGACCCATTTGATGTTGGTAGTTATATTAACACCAGAAAGTTATTGAATAGTGGGACCCATTTAATGTTGGCAAATTGATAATTGTAATCACACAATCCATTCTTGGTAAAATGTACGGGACCTAACTAATTTTGGTACAATGGGACTCACCTAATGATGGCAGTATGATATTTGTGAGACCTACCTAATATTGATAATTTACAAGGGGCCATGTAATCGTGATATGACTGTTGGTCCCAACATTAAATCTGTAAGCACCGTGGGACCAATTTAATATTGGGGCCATAGTTGCACTCCTATAAGAATTATTAATGTTAAAAAAGTGGGCCGCTATAATTAATTGTTGCTCATGAGCTCTACAATGGTTTTAACTAAAACTCTCCATTCGTATTTAGGAAAGAGATTTTAACAAAAGATTATTTTATAGACCACATCGTTGAATAATCTAATATGAAGGTTTTTGAAAGAAAGTGGGATATTGTAAGATACTTTCTAAGTTACCCAAACACCCCCTTTTGAGGTGAATAGATTATATTCTAAAGTAGGAGATAATATAACACGGTCTGATGAAATATCTCATTTCCAAACACCCCCTAACCTGAACTATAATCTCCGTACATGGATTACACTTGATATTATGCAGAAAACAAGAAAGGTAGACATACGTAAAATTGTTGGACATATTGTGGATCCACTAATTATTAATCATGGTTGAGTCATCTATTGATATTAAGTAAAATGGTGTTTTCTTTATGTTAATTGGTAGCTCTCCCATGTATATGCGGGCTCTCTTAGGTCCTAACTAAGGCTGTCAATCGTGTCGTGTTAACGAATTTGGGTTGCGGGTTAACGAATTCATGTTAAAATCACCTCAACCCGTACACAACCCATTAAATAAACGGGCTCAAAAATCAAACACGAACACAACCCATTTATTTAACAGGTTACATGACACGATCCGTTAACCTGTTAAATAATTTTATCCATTTTGGACCATGTCAATTAACACACACTCTTTTGCTAATGAAAGGAGAGTGAAGGAGTTAGAAAATGATCTTTTATATGTGGGTTTTAGGGTTTCACTTCAGCCTTTTCAACCTTACCAATATGCCCCTCACGCATTTTATAATTTATGTCATTTATCATCTGGCGGGTTGTATCGAGTTGTTAATGGGTAACTTAGATTATTGCTTTCTTATTTCCATATAAAAATCCGTGTTGAGACCGTATAGAACCCTAGGGTGGTATCTAGATTGACCCTCTTGGTTTTTCAACCTCCAAACCTCTCAAACACAAGGTACTCAAACTCCGAAGTACAACAGGAGGGCTTTAGCAGTGCCTTAACACCATGATGCCTCTCATACTTCAAGTTTTCTAAGACTTTCTCTGTCTTCTTAACTTATGAGGATGGGAGGTCCATGTCTTTGTTGCGTTCATCGCTCCAGCTTACCATACAATGGCCTCATAGTAGTAGAACCTTGGATTGTCGCTGTTGGTATAAACGCTAATAACTCCCTTGGAATTTCGCACTTTGCACCCAAAAAAACAAGTGATACACTACAAAGACTGCCTAAAGGACAACTAAACCCACCCATCTCCCTTACTTTGAGTTTGATAGTAGTTAAAAGGGCTCCATGAAGTGTCTCACAACGACTTCGCAAGAAAGAAGAAACGACAAGAAGCCCTGCAAACCACTACATGACAGATTTCACGCCTACAAGGCACTGCCGGGCAAATCAGAATTCACCCGACAGTGCCCCTGTTTCCTGTATTTTATTGTAATTTTTTAGCACTTGTTCTCCTAAGCCAAACGGGTGATTTGTATAAAAAAGTTTATGTAAACAATTTGTACCCGAGACGTGAGAAATGTGAAACCCACGTAAAATAAAAACGGGAATGAAATAAACGCGCACGTTTGATCATTCAATTTTAACCAACATAACATACATTCACATCAAGATCACTTATTGCATTACTATCTTGACTTAGATGCAAATGCAAGAACCAATCCCATTTGAGTATGTTTCTTTGCACTACTGTTTTGACTTAGTTGCAGATGCAAGAACCGATCTCATTTGGGTCTATTTCTTTGCATTACTGTCTTGACTTAGTTGTAGATGGGAAAAACCAATCCCATAATTAGATCCACCTCGATTCGTTTTTTTTTTTTTTTTTTTTTTTTTTTATCCCCTGCCAAGGGGGCTAGGATCCAAGACGGGAAGGTAGCCCACTCAAGTGGGAAGGAGGCCCTCAAAAGTGGGAAGAAACCCACACAAGTGAGAAAGGAACGCGCACAAGCGGGAAGAAATGACGTACCTAGTGGTAAGGAGCGTCAGTTCTTACTGGCTGCCTGGGGGTTCCACTAGGTACGTCATTTCTTCCTTCTTGTGCGAGCTCCTTTCCCATTTGTGTGGGCTTTCTTCCCGCTTGTGCGGGCCTCCATTCACCTGGGGTTCGAAGCCCGGATATATTTCAATTTTATGAAAACAAACACACCCATTTTAATCAAATATTTTCTCTGTATTCCAATTTCATGCAAACAAATAGGTTCATTCCATGTAGACAAACATACCCATTTGAAAGTAAAACTCAATTTATTCCAATTCCATGCAACTTACATACACATTGTTCCAATTGATAATGATCTCATGTATCACATGTAAAGCAAAAAAATGGGCACATTGAAGTGCATAGGTTCTAATTCGATGCAAACAAATGGGCTAATTTGGGTGGCCCATTTGAATGAATAGATAAAAATTAAAAAGGGTGAAAAAAAACACAATTACAATACGTCAATACCTACTTAACGATCCTGCACTACTGTACTGCTTTGCCACACAAAGGGATCTAAAATCAATATGCATCACTTGCATATGTAAATAAGTCGCTCATTGACATACCAAAACTTGTACATGTGAATCATTTGCACAAAAAAGTTGATTATTTACACACAAATCCGCTCATTGATATGTGAAGATCTTAACACAAAAGGCCGATCATTGACACACTAAAACTTGTACATGTGAATCAGTTATACATATGTAAATGAGTGTAAATAAACATCCACATGCATAAGTATTACACGATATTTACATATGTAAATAAGTTCAAATAAGGGGTCGTTTGTCTGTTACACATGTTCTGTGTAAATGTCATTTACATATGTAGTCGTTGAATATGTAAAAATTGAGTATGTAAGCATTACTTATGTGTTTAGTTTGACAACGTTTGTCTAGCATCATCATTTTCACATCATTAACGCATGTTCTTTATTTTGCCACGTTTGTTTGAATGATGTGTAAATATATACAAAATTATTTTTATAAATTATGTTTAAATAAAATTGAATGAATCTTAAGCCCACCATCTATGGATTGCTTGCAGCTCCTGCCTGTCAAAGCTACCTGTTCCATAAGCTTGTCAAAGCCCACCATCTACGTATCTCAGTGTTACTACGTTAGCAAACGAGTCTTCTCTACTATTACTACAAGTGTAACCCACTGTATACATTCACATCATTATCAAATGTAAGAAGTTCCAAAAAAAAAAAAAAAAAAAAAAATCACATAAGCAAAGACAATATGTTGAATAAAAATTCTTAGATTCGCTTACATAAATATTCTAAATTAGAAACCTCTACTCAAAGCCATGTGATGTGTGTGAGATAGAGTCAAACGGATCTAAGCAGTATACAATTAGTCCGAACTAGGATAAACACTCGCCATCTATGGTTTGCTCCCCAATTCCTATCGGTCAAACAGGATGAGCAAATCACCATCTATTAATCTCTTCCCAATTCAATGGTCAATTCTAGAAGTGGAATGTTTACAAGAATGCAGGTCATGCATGTTGTTGTTGAATGCATAGAGCCCCCTGCTCACTACATTATGGTTGCTTACTCAAAGACCCATCAGAGGCCACAGTCACTGCCACTGACCCTCCAGACATTGTCTGTCCAAGAGACACATGCACCTCTCTATCCTTCCATGTACTTTTTGCCCAAGTGGACCCTAACTGGTGTTAGGGAGTGGGAGAGCAAAGAGGGAGGCAGAGAGTGGGTGTGGGCAGAGGGAGAAAGTGGGGGGGGGGGGGGAGCAAAGAGGGAGGCAGAGAGTGGGTGTGGGCAGAGGGAGAATGGGGGGGTGCTTTACCCAAGTGGACCCTAATTGGTGTCGGGGAGTGGGAGGGCAGGGGGGGGGGGGGCAGTGTGGGGGAGCAAAGAGGGAGGCAGAGAGTGGGTGTGGGCAGAGGGAGAATGGGGGGGTGCTTTACCCAAGTGGACCCTAATTGGTGCCGGGGAGTGGGAGAGCAGGGGGGTTTGGGGGTTGCCCAAGTGGACCCTAATTGGTGCCGGGGAGTGGGAGAGCAAAGAGGGAGGCAGAGAGTGGGTGTGAGCAGGGGGGTTTGCAGAGACAGGCCGAGCCGCAGTGAACGAAGGCTTCTACTGTGAAAATGGCGACTTCAGAGGGGAAGAAGAATCACGGCTTGGAGACTCCAGATTTTCTTCTTTTTCCGTTTGAAAATAAAAAAAGAGAAAAAGGGGAGACGAGATTCGAAACCGGGCATGCCTTGTGATCACGCAAATTCACCGTCCGCTTTTTTGACATGCATTGGTTAAACGTGAGAGGCGTGTTCTTTATTTGATCATCTCTTGAGGTGTTCAAATTTGAGGGCTTATTTTCACATCATTTTCACATCTCTTTTACACACTACATGCGCAAATAAGTGCATACAAACATGACTGATTCGTAATTATTACTCATGTTCACTAATTACATATGTAAATAAGTGCAAACAAATGACCCCTAAGTAACCCCAAGATATACCTAAGGCTTTGAATCTCGTTTTAGAGCTTTTTATTGTTAATACATCGGACTTCAAAGTCAATATAACACTAGCATCGTGTTCATAGTAAAATAATGCATTAAAATAACAAAAATATAGAAGAGAGATTTTTTTTCCCAACCATGCCACTTGAGGGTAGAGTAAGGGTTTATATAGTGGAAGCCCGTTGAGGACATGGCTCAGCCCACATATGTGAGTGTAGGGTAAATCCAGGCGTTGACACGCATGTGCCTAACTGTTAGAAAACCATAAAATGACCCTAGATTTTTTTAAATTTATAAATAATCCACCCTCCACTCTTAAGATCAAAGGATTATGTTTATTGCAACCAATCACATGATCCATTCTTAAAGAATCTTGCATTCCAGGAGAGTAACGGAGAATATACTAAACAACGTTGGATATGAGAAGGATGAGATCGATCATTGCAGAATATAATTAAACTAGATTTTAATTATACTAATGTCATCTTTACTTGATTTCTTATTTATTTTTCATTAGGATTCTTATTATAGATGTGAGTAAGTTTCCTATTTTGAGTGAATATAATTCATTGTACTCTTACAAAATAATCATTGGCTATTCTAAATAAAATAACCATATTACTATGGGAAGATATAGTACCTTGGGTTTCTGCTATAAGATGCATTCATCTTAACACTAGTTCTGTTACTGACTTGCCTTGAACTAAATCTCATTTGAGTAAATTTAAGTGCTAACAAACGCCTATACTTTCAATTTTCTAAAAAATAATTGCAGCCAGTAACATTTGTGTTGATGACTTTGACTTGGCTGCAGATATTTTAACCAAATCCCAAATGTGTACGTTGAAGTGCTAAAAAAAAGATAGAATTTGGGAGAACCATGAGACAAACCTAAGTAGTACTGATCGTCTCATCTAAACACCTGTGCCAAGGATCAAACCCTAGCACTGGAAAGGCACAGAGGTGGAACGATCAAGTATGGAGTATACATGCTTATAAAAAAAAAAACGATCATATAGTAGAGCAGCACGGAAGGGCATCATATTGTGGAGTGCCCTAGGGACGATCCCCAAGACTTAGGCCTTGTTTGGTATTTCTACTCTTATTTCGATAGAGCTATCTAAAATAGAGCCATGAAAAAAAAGCCACAAAAAAGAGAGCTAAAATGAAAAAAAAAAAAAAAGTGTAAAACCCTAGAAATCTTGACATTAATACTCTTTCGCAGAGCTCCAAGCCCTAGAAATCATGCCATTAATACTCTCATTCTAGATAAAGCTCTTTCTCCTCTCTCCAATATCTGTCTTCATCTCTTCGAAGAAGTATAAACTCTCTCCATCTCCTCTCCCGCATCCTTTTCTCTGTGAAATCATCTGTTCTTCTCCTCTTCCTTGGATTTGAAGCTTCTGTGATCTTGATCGCTGGGATTTTTTTTTTCACACCATTGCAGAACTGAGCACAAGCAACGATTTCTGCTCTGATCCAAGCTTGAAAAGCATCAACAGTAGATGCATAAGCTCTCTATCGTGCTTCTTGAATTTCTTTAGCTAACCATTCCTGCCAACACTTCAAAGGCGTTAGTAGAGGCAGCGGAAATACTTTTCAGTATTCCCCCTTGGGTGGAGCCCACTCCTCAGTACTCCCCCTCAAGTGGAACTCAGCCGACGCACTTTTGGCGATATGCATATTTTTTTTTTTTTGGCGCTGAGTTGTTCCTCTTGGGATTCGAACTCACGACCGGTTGGCTTTGATACCATCTTGAATTTCTTTAGCTAACCATTCCTACCAAAACATCAAGGCGTTAGTAGAGGCAGCAAAAATACTTTTCAATATTCCCCCTTGGGTGGAGCCCACTCCTCAATAGTGCTTGGAGGTTCTGGCAGCGAAGGAAGCCGTAGATCTTGGATGTTTTTTTTTATGAAGATCATGTGAAGAAACAAGCAGAGAAACCTGATTCTGAGTTGAAATTTGTTTCTTTTTTTCTCTGTATCTGCTTTGCCTTTTGCAACAGCTGGTGGCGGAGATAATGACCTGCATCACTTGTTCTAAGCACATCGGTGGCAGCAGTTCTCTTCACGATAAGGAAGATGAAGAATCAAACGTTGCGCTTCCTCCTCTCCCATGTGGGTACCTCGGTTTGGGAGTTCGACGATAATGGCCTTTTGTGGGGAGGATTTTCGGTGTCAGTAAAACTCCGTTCAGGGGCATCTTTGTCCAGAAAAATACCTTCCGCCTCTACTTTTCTTAGAACCAAAAGCTCTAGTTTCCATATACCCAAAAAAGGGGCATTTCAATTTTTGAGGATTTACCTCTATTCCTCTAAAGCGGACAGAGGGAAAATTTGTATACAAAACGCTCTTATTTTTCAAAACTCTATCTGCTTTAGACATTTAGACAATTAGAGGCTGAAAATAGACATGCCAAACATGGGCTTACACTAGGCTTGTTTAGTTGGACTAAGATAGTTTACCATTCCTCCATATACCAGAATAAAAAGGAAAACATAGAATTTGGAGTTTTTCTATAAATAGTTACATTACTATCTTGATTTAGTTGTAGATGCAAGAACCAATCTTATTTGGGTCTATCTCTTTGCATTACTTTCTGGACTTAGTTGCTTATGGAAAGAACCAATCCCATAATTAGATCCACCTCCATCCTCTTAGAAATGGATGTTTGTTGCCGAAATAATTAACGCGAGAAGTTGGGTAGAGATTTTTAATTTTTGACGATGATTTGAATTGCAATTAGTTCATGCCTATTTCAATTTTACGAAAACAAATGCACCCGTTTTAATCAAATATTTCCTTCGTATTCCAATTTCATGCAAACAAAAAGGCCCATTCCTTGTAGACAAACGTGCCGAGTTGACAATAGAACTCCATTTATTCCTATTCCATGCAACTTACACATTGTTCCAATTGATAATGATCTCATGTATGAAATTTAAAGCAAGAAAATGGGCACATTTAAGTACTTAGGTTCTAATTTTATGCAAATAAACAGGCCCATTTGAATGAATAGATAAAAAGGGTGAGAAATACTATTATAATACCGATGTAGGGGATGAACTCGCACTATACTGCTTTGGCACCCAAAGTGAAATGAAATAACCATGCATCGCTTGCACATGTAACTAGTTTTAATAGGGTCTAAGGCGTGAATATTTTAACACTAGATGTCACTCATTTACACACCAAAATTTATAGATGTGAATGCCGTGAATATTTTAACACGAGAAGTTACTCATTTACACACCAAAATTTGTAGATGTGAATCATTTACATATGTAAATGAGTATAAACAAACATCCAATTGCATAAGTGTTACACATCATTTACATATGAAAATTGGTGCCAGTAAAGAATTCCAAGATATACCTTTGCATTGAATCTACTATCATGAGTCTCAAAATAATAATACTCTTTTTGGTGGCTTGTTCGTATCACTTATTTCGAAGGTATCAGAACATTAGCATCATGTTCATAGTAAAATGATGTGTTAAAAAAAATAGAACAGAGATTTCTTTTCCAAACCGCATGCGCTTGAGGGTAGAGTAAGGGTTTATCTAGTGCAAGCCTGCCAAGCCCACTGAGGACTTGGCTCATCCCACATGTGAGGGTGGGGCAAATGCAGACATCGGCCTGCATGCTCCAAACCATTTGACACCCAAAAAACGACCTCAAAATCTTTTAATTTATCAAACACTCTCTCAAGGAAGGAAAAACCACTCTAAGCATAAATGTAAGTTACGGACAAACTTTATAGACAGGTGGTTGCCAATAAAGCATGATGGACATTTTAGTAGGACACAATATCAAGACCAAAGGATTATGTTTCTCGTAACCAATCACACAATCCTTTATTAAAGGATCTTGCATTATGGGGAAGTAATGGAGAAAATCTTAAACAATGTTGGATATGTAAAGGATGAGTTCATTGCAAAATATAATTAAATTAAATTTTAATTATATTAGACTAATGCCATCTTTACTTGATTTCTTATTTATTTTTTCATTAGGATTCTTATTATAGATGTGAGTAGGTTTCCTATTATGAGTCAATATCTTTCGTTGTAATCTTATAAAAAAGAATTGGCTATTCTAAATAAAATAACCACAACATTTTGGCAGGATATAGTCCCATGAGTCTCAGCTATAAGATACATTCATCTAAAACACTAGTTCTTTACCAAGTGCTAATGATCACCTCATCTAAACACCAGCTAGCACTGACAAAGCACAAAGGCAGAATGTTTTCGGGAATGGAGTACACTTGAAAAAAAACAAAAAAAAAACCTTTCATATACTGGAGGAGCACGGAAGGGCATCCTATATTGAGGAGCACCCTAGGGATGGGGTAGTTTACTGTTACACCCCTACCCTAACTAATCGCGATTAAGGCTAATTAATCGTGATTAATGCTAATTAAGCATGTATAATTGAATTAACTAAGGTTAATGACCAAAGAGGGACAAATCAGTCTCTAATGGCACATTAAGCCTAATGGAATGGAATTGAATTGGTTAAAGTGAGTTTAGACTCAAACATGATGTGTAAAGGACTTTTTCGTAAATACGGGTTTTCACGTATTTCGTCGAATACGGAAATTCTTGATACCAACGTGCGTATCTCGAAGAGTACGTCAACTTTCATAATAAACGCGATTCCATTTGACATCAAATGGGCCAAGTGAGGAGTCATTTGACTCAAAATGAAAATAGAGTAAATGAGAGGGGGTTTTAGTGTAAAGAGCCCTATATTAGAATCAAATGGGGGAAAATGAGCTCATTTCTCATTTCATCTCTTGCAACCCAAGGAGAAACCCTGGAGCTCTCCATTTTTCTCCCTTCCTTTTTCAATTCCTCTTGCTTGAGAGTGATTGGGTGGTCTTTGAAGAAGGAAGCATCAACTTCATCTTCTTCCCCAAGCAAATCCACCATTGTTGAAGTATAGAGCTTGAGAGAAAGCTTGAGAACCCATTCCCTTTGAGCTACAAGTAAGTAAAGGATTTCCCTTATGATTTCCAAGTTATAAATGAGTGGTTAGGCATGATTTTTGGCACAAATGACTCATGGGAGTTCATTTGGATGTTTTTATGCTTAGGGTTTGAAATTGGAAGATTGTGATCTCAATCCAAACCAAGACAAAGGAGGGTTTGTGGTTAATAGCTTCCAAAGGCAAGTATAAACCTTGCTTGTAGTTAATATTGATCATTGTAATTGTTTATAGAGATTTGCCATGGATTATATGCGTTTTTACATGGATTTTGGGTTTATTGTTAGTGCTTAATGAAGTGATTAAGGTGGCTAATGAATGATTAGTAGTAATGAATGTGAATGGATGATGCATGAGGGGGGGAACAGGAGGTTCCCATTTACCATGCAGTTGTAGAAATGTGATTAAGAAAGGAGAGGAGAAGTAGAGTGAACTGCACAGAATTCGGGCTGAAATTCTGCACAGTTCGCTCGAGCGAACTGGGGGTTCGCTCGAGCGAACAAGGCTCTGGTTGGGACGAAATGAAATTTGCGCAGTTCGCTCGAGCGAACATTTAGTTCGCTCGAGCGAACGTGGTGCTGTGTGAGTTCGCTCGAACGAACAGTGTTCTGCCCGGGGTCCGCTCGAGCGAACAGTGGGTCCGCTCGAGCGAACCTGTTTCTGGCCCGGTGAATTTCGAGTTTTGGATTTTTACGAGAATTGGAGTATGACTCTTAAGTAAAAATGCGCTCCCGATTAGTTTTTAAGACTAATCGTGGTTAGACTAGATTATTGAGAATTAGTAAGGCTTCAAAGGGGTTCATTGAGCGAACCATAACTGGACATTGCCTAAGCTCCATGGGTGTTAATTAAGGGGACTTGAAATGCACATATTAAATATATAAATGTGATGTCCATCAAAAATAACACGTGCATTTGGAAACCAATGATTACACCCGAATGGCTGCTTAGGATTGAGATAGGATTGAGATGGGATTGAGTAAACCATGTGAGGTTAACACTATACTTATTGTGTCATTGTGATCAATCTAATGAGATTGATGTTATTGTCATTCATTTCCTTTTTCATGAAAGGAATCATTGAGTTTAATTGGATCCATAAAGAGGGTTTCTCACTGAATGTGTTGATCACTGAGTCTGGCACTACCTAACGATTGTATTAGAACTCCAAGTGAGTTCAATGAATAATGAATGACTAATCCTGCTGCAGCAGATGGATATTGGGGTGTTCCGGAGCTCCGTGGTGATGCTAGTGTCCCTGGCCCGGACACTGGTAAGTCCCACTAATAATTCCGATCATATCTTCGGGTATTGATTGAAGCCTCCCTTTGAGGGGATGGTAAATGAATAATCCTTCCTTTGAGGGAAGATGGAAATAAATTGAATGGTAATGCAATGAATGCTATGGTAGTGGCCAAATCGTACATGTATATTGACTGTCACTGTTTATTTTTGTTACTGTAGAATTGTCTAGATTTATCTAGCATTGAAATTGACAAATGAATGTGTTAACATATTATTGCAAGAATTGTTTATACATTGTTGAACCGTCGTGTTCACTAGTGTTATTGATGGCATTGCAGGCCCGGTTGCCCCTGCCGGCATTGCAGCGCCCCCGGCGCCAGCGGAGGAGACCGCTCCGGTTCCTCCGGGAGGATTGATAGAGTGGAATCGGCGGGATACCATCTGATTTGGTATTCGAGGGCGAATTTGGGAATTGAAACATTTTGAGAAATGTTTTTGATAAACTGTTTATAATTCATTTTGAGAATGTAATTAACATTTTGGAAATGTAACTAATGGTTGTCTGCATAGTATTTTGTATATGCAGCATTTGTCAAATGTATATTGAAAACAATACATGTATAAGAACTTTCTTTTGTATACATGTAAATGATAAATTGTTATTGTCAAATATATATTGTTTCCGCAAAAGTTTTATATTTGGCAGGTACTTGTGATTGATATCCCTTGTGGATCTCGTTTTAACTTCGGTTAATTCGGGGTTTACGGGAGTAAGTATGATGATCATGGCTCAGGTTAGCCGGGTCCTCGGGCCGGGTCGTGACATTTACTTGGACTATAAGATAGTTTATCATTCCTCCATACAGAAGAAACAAAAAAGAAAACATAAAATTTGCAATTTTCTATAAATGATTGCAATCGTTGTCACAATTGCAACACCAAGTGGACATGATACATTCACATCAAGACTAGTTGCATTGCTATCTTTACTGAGTTACAGATGCAAGAACCAATCTCATTTTGGTCTATTTCTTTACATTACTATCGTAACTTAGTTGCAGATGGCAAGAACCAATCCCATAATTAGATCCACCTCCATCCTCTTAGAAAGGTCTCTACACAACATTTATATTGGATGTTTGTTGCTGACATAATTAACGAGAAGTTGGGTAGAGAATTTTAATGTTTGACGATGACATGAAAATCATTTAGTTTATACGTATTTCAATTCTATGAAAACAAACACCCCCGGTTTAATAATCAAATTTAATTTCCTTTGTATTTCCATTTCATGCAAACAAAAAGGCCCATTCCATGTAGACAAATATGCCTGTTCCATGCAAATTACACATTGTTCCAATTGATAATGATCTCATATATCAAATTTAAAGCAAGAAAATGGGCACATTTAAGTACATAGGTTTTAATTTTAGTTTCTAATTTGATGCAAACAAACAGGCCCACTTGAATGAATAGATAAAAAGGGGGAGAGAAAAAAATACTATTATAATACCGACCTGGGGGACGAACTTGCATTTATACTGCTTTGGCACCCAAAGTGATATGAAATCAATATGCTTTGCTTTCATATGTAAATAAATTTCATAGGGTATGAGGTGTGAATATTTGAACACCAAATTAATGTCACGAAATGTTGCTACATTAGACAGCAAAACTTGTGCGCAAGTGAGTGTAAACAAACATCCACATGCTTAAGTATTACACGACATTGAAATATGTAAATTGGTGCAAATAAATAATCCCAAGATATACCTATATATAGTTTTGATTCGGGACCCAGGATTTTCATATGAGGGTGGCTGACGATAGAAACTTGAAAAGGTTAATCACAATTTTATTGTACTTTTTTCACATTAACTATATCAAAATAGAAAATGTATTGCTTTTTATTAAGAGATAATCTTTGCCACTCTTGCACTAAGTACACATTTGTCAAACTTCCGTTGAGCTTAAACTAACCCCGGAACAAATTGAACAAATTGAACAAATTGACCAAATTTCAAACTTAGGCTGACAGATTTAGGTTTTGGTTGTTGATCATTTCTGGCCTGAAAATCGAAATGAATTTAATTCTTGTTTGGTTCAGGTTCATGCTAGCCCTTTTGTGAACATTAGTTAGGCCAGGTGAAACTTAGGTTCTTTTCAATTTTATGTTTGTCAAAATTTGATCAGACATGTTACACACTTCTCATGTCCACCAATTCCGACTCTAACACAATAAATGGAACAATAATTTTCAATGTAGCTCAATGTAAAATTGGGGCTATTTTGGATCTTAGAACTACTTAAAAAAAAAAAAAGATGAGAGAAAAAAACATACCTTCGTATTGGATGGCTATCAAATGAGAAGCTTTAAGCTAGCTAAGTGGGCAAGGGACATAAATGTCCTCCTTGACTAAATCATGAATAGGTAACTTTTGTTTAGCTAGAATATATGAATGAGACTAAACTCTGAAGTACTAATAATTACGTCAATTAGGCTAGTTGTGTTTAAAACCATCATTCATTCTATGAAATCACTTTTATAAATGAAGTAATTGATTTAGTAATAGATTTGGTTTGATTGATTTAGTAATAGCTTTGTTTTTTTACCAAAAGACAAGATAGCTGGAAAGATAAGTCAAGTCTTGATATTATTAACAAAATGACGTTTACAATCATAAGAAAGAAAAAAAGGGATAAAAATTGGATATGGATAGGATATTCAATGTGTGCCCCATCATGTAAACTGATCAACCCACTAAGGAAGTGGGCCATACACTTTTGTAGAGACTCAAACTCAAGCAAATCCGGTTTACATGATGAAGAGAGAGACACCAAGAAAGGGATTTGGATTTTTGAGTTGGGAAAGGGTTGTGGGGTCTTTGGCTACTTTTAACTGGGCGCCGGGCCATAAGAGCCTTAGACTTTATGGGCTTTTTTTATTTTTGATGAGGGCTGAAACCCTCGGCCCACTACACATAGGTCCGCCCCTGGAATCTACTATCATGAGGTTCAAAATAATATTACTCTCTTTTTGGGACTCTTTGTTTTTCATTTTGATTATCTCAAAGGTACCAAAGCATTAGCATCAGGTTCATAGTAAAATGATGTGTTAAAATAGCAAAAATATAGAAGAAATATTTTTTTTTGCTTCCAGTCAAAATGCTTGAGGGTAGAGTAAGGGTTTATCTAGTGCAAGCTCAACGAGGACTTGGCCTAGCCCACATATGTGAGAGTAGGGTAAATACAATCCTCAGCCCGCATGGGTCTAACCGTTTGACATCCATCAATAACCCGGGACATCTCCCAGCTTGCCAACCAAGGAGCCTTTGGCCATAAGCCCAAGGGACAATCGATTATAAATAGTCGAGAACTAATCCATCTGGATACATGCAAATCCGCATATCCACATGCACAAGTATGACTACTATAAGTTACAACTTTTTATAAATCAGTAAAAGTCCATCAAGATTTATGATAACGGGATACTAGATCTAGGGCTCTTTTAGTTCAATAAACAAATTGAACTATTTGGATAAGAAAAATATGGAGCCCCGCAGAAATGAGAGAAAAAAGAAAAAGGTAGTTTATTTAGCCCACAAGAATGTAATCATCATTATAACACTACTTTAGCACCTTTTTGGAGTATGATTTTTACACTTAGGTGTGGAACTTTGGTGTGTAAATGACTTTTTTTACGTACCATTTTCTCAAGTCATTTATGCATCACATGCAAATTGAGTGCAAGTACATTTGATGACGTGCAACCATTACTCACAGGAATCATTTACACATGTAAATGACTCCAACCAAATGGCCGCTTAATGTGCAACTTTAGATGTGGAGTCGTCCATAACATTGATCCCAATGGATCATATACAGGCACCCTCTTCAGTGTCACTGGATCCAATGGGTTTTCACCGATCCAAATGGGGTGGACCATTGGATCTAAGACTAATTTTTTATTATTATTATTATTATCGTCGTCGTCCTCATAGTCACTGACCGCAGACATTTCTTTACATGGGTGGCAACTGGGGCCCACCTAATACCGATCCAAATAAACAAGCACCACTCTTCATGTGAATGTATCTTGCCTGGTCGTCCTAGACTTTAATGGCATTGACTGCTCATATTTCTGCAAAATTCTTAGATGTTAGCAGTCCAATGGAACGTATAGAGCTTGTGGTTCAGTAATCAAGTCAGCAATGCAGCCAATTTTGACGTCAACGTATCTAGTCGTCCTAGACTTGAACTAATGGCAATGACTCCGATTGTTTTTTGCAAAGACTCTTACATGTTAGGACTCCAATGGGACCCAAGTGAGCTTGGTTGATAAGTCAGGTTAGCAGTGAAACCACTCTTGAGTCTTGATGTCAATGTCAATATATCATGGGTGGGGACTGGGGCGCACCTAAGACGGACCCAAATAAACAAGCACCACTCTTCATGTGAAATTATCTTCCCTGGTCGTCCTAGACTTTAATGGCACTAACTGCTCATATTTCTGCGAAATTCTTAGGAGCCGTGCTACATGTCCCGGGACAAAAATTCCGGGACAAGTAGCCTTTTTCAATTCTTAGATGTCAGCAGTCCAATGGAACCTATGTATAGAGCTTGTGGTTCAGAAATCAAGTCAGCAATGTAATCAATTTTGACGTCACCATATCTAGTCGTCCTAGACTTTCACCAATGGCAAAGACTCCGAAGTGTTTTTTTCAGCTGTGCTACAGACCCGGGTTTTTGTGCCCGGGGTCTGGCACGACTCCCATCAGACTCCCATGGGAATCGTGCCAGACCCCGGGCACAAAAACCCGGGTCTGTAGACTTTTTTGTTTTTTTTTTTTATAGAAACTCTTACATCAATGTTA
Source organism: Camphora micrantha (assembly GCA_003546025.1). Classification (NCBI taxonomy): domain Eukaryota; kingdom Viridiplantae; phylum Streptophyta; class Magnoliopsida; order Laurales; family Lauraceae; genus Camphora; species Camphora micrantha. The sequence continues at coordinate 21,848,065 of QPKB01000010.1, forward strand.
GCATTCCAATGGGACCCTAGTGAGCTTGGTTGATAAGTCGGGTCGGCAGTGCAACCACTATTGAGTTTTGATGTCAATGTCAATGTGTCGGGTGGGGTTACCATGCATCATCGCTACACAGCTACACCATATTATGGGGCACCGACGAGTCCCCTCCAATTAAGTCGATCCACGTCAGCGCATATAAATAAAAATTCAGAACACATCTTTCTCTATTTTCACGCGTACATGCATTTAACCGGCCGGGTTTCTTTCCAATAATACCCTTATATTTAACAAGGTTGCTTTATTTTCGTAACTGCCCCTGTCACAATTCTCATACTACTCAAGATCCTTTTTCACCATTTCACTCACATGATCTAACTATTTCCAACTCTTTCTAAAAAAAAAAAAAAAAATTCTATTTTTAACACACCCCTAATTTAGAGAAAATTAGCCAAAAGTGTCTTAACGTCGTCCTTTAAGGCCTCTAAATCACGAGATTTTCGGTTAAAGCCTCTAGTCTATGCGTCTAGACTTATTGTAGGCAGAGGTCCTTAAGCATGTCAAATCATACATTTGCAAGACTGATTTGCCCTTCAAACCATCTGAATTTATGTCATGAATTTAATTCCTAGTTTTAAGCTCCTTAACATGATATTTAATGACTGATTTGCCCATTGTAAATGAATCAAGTTGTCTAACATATTTTATCTGCAAGTTTTAAATCAAGTTTCAAAATTCAAATTGGAGGGAATAGATCAAGTTTCAAAATTCAAATGGGAGGAAATGATGATGCTATGTCTTCTGTTGTACGCTCAATGTTTCCAAGCAAGACTTCCACATGTAGCAACTCGAAGCTCACCACTGCTTGATAAGAAGAATTCCCATCGCCTGCGTTGTTGCGGAGATAATAGATAAGACAGTCTTTGTTGCAGATCATGTCGATGAACTTTTGTAAAAGCCAGAAGTAGAGCATATCAGTACAAATGTATTGATCTTCAATGGAGAAGTTAGAAGATCAGATGATCAAGGTATTAGCACATTGGGTGATTAGCACATGGTGCCACCAGAATGCTAAATGTAGCACATGTATAATCCAGTCATGTCATTCGTTATTAATTTATCTAAGTTTTGGAACAAATTTATCAGAGTTTTGTACAAATTTATCTGAGTTTCGGAACAAATTTATCTGAGTTTTAGACAAATTTATCTGAGTTTTGGAACAAATTTATCGGAGTTCTTGGACAAATTTATATAAGTTCTGGATTAATTTATCCGAGTTCGTGATTGACAAATAGTTAGGGTTCCAACACGATGAAGGTTCATAAATGAAAAAATATACAAATTACTTGTCTTGGAGTGAGCGAATGTTAACAACAATTTGTATGAGATGCTTGGAATGGTCTAAATTCTGTATCTTCTAGGGTTAAAAATCAAACGAACCACTTCTGTAACCACTAAATGGACAATGAAACCGTTTCTTCGAAGATGTACGGATGCTTGCGGCTCTGTCTTGTGTTTTTCATTATATTTATTATTATTAGTTATCTAAGATTTATCTAGTTTTTTTGGCACAATTTTTCCAGGCAATTATTATGTATAAAAGAGACTATTTTCAAATTGAAATCAACTCTAATTGATTTTGACCATCCCCCATAATTTTGGATTTTCTTTTAATATTGTTTAATCTAATTCAATTCAATAAAATGTCTATTATTACTCACTCACCACCTCACCCTCTTTCCAAATGACGCTTTATGTTTTTAATTGCACTTAAATCTCTCTCTCTCTCTCTCTCTCTCTCTCTCTCTCTCTACCTCCCCCCCCATTTGCTCTTGCCTAGGAACACCTCTCTATCTCTCTTTGTTTGATCTCCATTCAAGCTTGGTCTCCCTCATCACTTTTTTTTTCATTTCTTTGTTGCATGATATGAGTTTTAGATAAATGTAAGTGACAAATATGATTTTATTATTGGGAAGGCAAGTCAAACACACAAAAATCTGAGCCTATCCTGAACCGGCTCAAGTCAATGTCTAAAAACCTCTATACCTACCCTAAACCCAACCAACGTACAAACCAAATCTGCCTCTAATTGGAAAATCTCATATTTTAAATTTCTTATCATTTTTTTTCATCTTAATATTTCATATTTCATGTTTCTACTTAAATTTTTACATTTCTATATTTATTATTTATTTAAATTCTCAATTGTACGATTTTTAAGAAAGCCTATAAGTTTTTTATGTGTGGGAAATACTTCTATTTTAGATTTTATAAAATATAAACATATGAAATCAAAATTAGAATTTTTGTTGGTGTCATATAATAAAATGACATTTTTATATAACTTCTAACGCCCGTGCTAAGCACGGGGCCATTTTGCTAGTTTATATGTAATATGACATACTGACATGCTCTTTTGAAGATCAAATGGCACAACGGGGTCCATCATTTTTTTGAGGTAAGTGTACATCATAAATCATTCCCTCTCATTCCCGCCTCAAGTTAATTATTAGCTTTCACAATTAAGGTCAATTCAAAAAAAAAAGTTCTCTTAAGCATGTGTACTTATGAGAGTGCATATAGACCATCACAAAAGGTAAATCTCTAATGAATTTCACCGGGTCCTAAATAATTATTGGCACCATTGCGCAGTATATGGTTGCTTTTGTGCACACGGAAAAATCATTTGTCAATTTGATGGTGGGGTCCCATCTCTGAACATGGTCAAATTTGACTCAAAGGTCAAAAGGAAATTATGATTTTGAGTGGTTTAGATCTTAATAGAGAATGTAAAAAAGCTAAATAAAGTAGGAGTGAGTTAAATTTATTTATTTATTTATTTATTTTTATTTTTTTTTTAAGATTTGAAATAGATCTTAATGGAGGATCTAATGTGGATGGGTGGGTTTTCTTAAGAAGATAAATAAAATAGGAGTGAGTTTTCTATAAAAAAAGAAATTATGATTTTGAGTGGTTTAGATCTTAAATGGAGGATCTAAATAAGCTAAATAAAGTAGGAGTGAGTTAAAAATAGTTATTTTCTTGGTAGAAAATAGAAACAGTTGGAAATAGTTAGATTGTCTTACGGAAATGGTGAAAAAGGATGTTGACTAGTGCGAGTATTGTCAGAGGGACAGTTTTGAAAATAATAAAAACTTGTTAAATGTAAGGGTATTATTGGAAAGAAACCTAGCCGATTAAATGCATGTATACGCGTGAAAATCAGAGAGAGACGTGTTGTCATATCGCCTCACAATTGATGGGGGCTCGTCGCTGCACATGGTGCAGCCACGATGCATGGTTGCCCTGCCGTGCCCACTAGTAATATTGGCAGTGACTGCCCATTTTTTCTACGAAGATTCAAAGATTCTTACTTGTTAGCACTCCAATGGGGACCCAATTAGTGAGCTGAGTTCAAAAGTCTAGTCAGAAATGCAACCACCCTATGTTGATGTATCTTGTCGTCCTAGACTTGCACTAATGGCAGCGACAACGGTGTTGCTGCGCAGATTACTGTGCGGAGCAGAAGAGTTTTGTACATCCTTACTATTTTAGTTTAGTCCCTCCAAAATTTTCTCCTTCTTTCAAACGAAATAAAAAATCACAAAGTACTCGTGGTATTTTTGTCTTCTATTTCATATATATTAAAGCAACAAGGTGGGACGTCATAGAGGGTGCCACATCAGCACCCTAGAGTTCTTTTATGTAGCATCAATGCTTGATGACTCTAACTTCACTGCAGATTTTTTAACCAAATTTCATATGAGTAAATTGCCGTGCTTCCAAAAAAAAAAAATAATAGAAATTTGGAAAACCACAGGACAAATCAAGTGGTAATGATGGCCCCATCTAAACACCAGTGCCAAGTATCGACTCCTAGAACTGGCAAAGCACAAAGGTGGAATACCCTCAGGCATACAGTACACGTTTGTACAAATATTGGTCTACACAGGAGGAGCTTGGAAGGGCATCCTGGAGCAACCTAGGGATGGTCCCTAGGACCTACATTAGGCTTGTTCAGTTGGACTTAATTGGATAGTTTACCATTCCTCCATGTACAAGAAAAGAAAAAAAATGAAGAGAGAACTTACAATTTGGAATTTTTCTATAAATAATTGAAATTGTTGTCGCAATTGCAATACCAAGTTAACATGATATATTCACGCAAGGCTTGTTGCATTACTATCTTCACTTAGTTGCATATAAATGCAAGAACCAATTTTATTTGGGTCTATTATTTTGCATTACTATCTTGACTTATTAGTTGCAATAACTAACCCCATAATTAGATTCACCTCGATCCTCTTAGAGATGTCTATAGGCAACATTTATGTTGGAGCTTGAAGCTTTCCTTTATGAATTAAGTATAATAATATACGATAACAGTTAACTTAAATGATATTAATAATATTCAAATAAATTTAGAATCACTTTTTAGGGAGTACTTAATCCAAATGGCTAGAACAGGGGATCCAGCTTATCCTCTGCCCCAACTACAAGAAGGACTGGGAGTTGCCTAGAGTTTTCTTACATGCACTGGAGGTAGATATTTTGATCAAATTATGTTGGAGTTAAGGCAACTATCCTTATAATATAAGGACACTTTCTTTTTTAACTACACCATCTCACTGATTAACTAATAGTATAAGGTTTCTCTAAGTCAAAACCATTTAGGATTAGGAGACTCTCGGAAATAACAAACAAAATGCCATGTCTCCTCTCCTCTCCATGAAAGCCCTATTTCTAAGAGAGGATTAGATAATTATAATTGCTCCCTAAAATCTCACTTATTTTTGTGAATCCTCTACTTAAACCCACGTCTCTGTTAATTAATTAGGAAGATGAATCTTTAATGATTCAAATCAATCAAATGTTAATATCATACTAGCAACAAAGGCTCGTACTATGCCTGAGCCAAAAAAATTAAAATATGTACGTGAAAACCTGGTCACTTTCAAAAATTATAGAAAAGATGAAAAATATATATATATATATATAATATCAAAATTCATGTAGAATCTCTAAGCAATAACCAAATTTAGACTATTCTTAAATTTGAAAAATCAATTAACAGTTTTTCCAAATTATTTACTATCCATCCAAAATCAACTTGTATGACTCACTGCACTATACGGGTAACATTGAATACCATCTCTATTAACTCTCTTTCTCTTCCTTTTCCTTCCGCTTTTGTCTATTCTTTTCGTGTTTTTGATACCGGATGCAAGTAATTTCATCCCACGAGTGGAGAGAGTAGACCCATGGTGGTTAAAGTTTCATAAATTATTGCGGCTCAATTATTCAAGTGGACCCCCCTGTGATGACTGATGACCTAAACTTAAAGGGAAAAAAACACAAACAAATAAAAAAAGAATATAGAATTTTATTGTAATCATGTTGATTGTTGTGTCTAACCTATTGTAAAGATTGTAAATATTAAGTAATGGAACTTTAAAATGGATACATTTAAACATGAAGTAGTGGAACTTTAAAATGGAGCCCATTTAATAGAAATATTGTAAAAAATTATCAATGGTATCAGTAGATAATAATCATAAATAATCTCTGAGTTTTCATTGAAGTTCACAATTTACAATTTACAGTGGGAGCCACCACGTTATAATACAAGTCATGCCAGTGGTCCTTGAAGACCCTCTTCACAAATGAAGTTGTTAAATGGTCGATCCCAGTTGTATCAACATTTTGTATTAACCTTTTTTTTCTATTCAACCTGTATGTTAAGGTCCTGAGTCTGAGTCATGGGCTTACAAGATATGAGAGATTCAAATCAAACTTTAAATGTTAAAAATTTAAATCACCCAAAATAAATACCTATATAAAAAGTTTCGTCAAAACTAAATATTTTTTTTTTATGACGTGGTTATCCTTAAGTCTTTGACCCAATAGGATTAGTCCCCATAGTGGAACATTCTCCTTATGAAGGCTAATTGACTATAACTTTTTGTCAATATGTCCAAGTCTATTAATTAAGCTTGGGAGACCCTTATATTGATGGGTACGAATTCTTGAGAAATGTCTTTCTATAGGATGGTCTAAAAGTTAGGATTGAAGCAGAAGATACTTAAGGGGCAAACAGATGATCTTACTCCGTTAACTACTCAAAAAAAAAAAAAAAATCTTTCCAAGTAAATTTAATCCTAGGAAAGTGATTGTCCCATCTAAATCTCCACATCACTCTTCACCTCTTTTATACTCAAAACTCCTTTCCTATTAATCCCTAGCAATTCATGCAAAACTGAGTTGGTCCAAACCATCCAAAAGCTGCCTAATCAATCAGGGATTCTACATCAATAGACATGTAGAACTGCTAATCAATATGTTTTATAGTGGATGCCAATTCAGATTCTCATTTGTTTCCTGATGATTACCTAAAGGGCACTTTGTGCTCATCAGTTTCCACACCATTTTATTTCCACATTGATATCATTTACCATAGAAAATGGCAACTGACGATTTCAATTTCTGCAGTTTCAGTTGCTATTGTTTAGTATGGTGAAATAGTTTCTGATGTTCCAGCTGTATAAGACTGCATAAAATAATTCTCTACCTCTTGGTCCATACTCAATATGCTACCACAAAGATTGGAAATAATGCTTTAAGCTCAGAAAAAAAAAAAAACCACAGAAAATGTAATTGGTGTAACCAAAAAAAAAAAAAAAAAATTGTCCCTCTTAAACTATTTTTATTTTTATTTGCAGGAAAAAAAAAAAAAAAAAAACTGCATGACCATACCCAAAAGGGCCTGGCTTGAATGAGGCAAAAATGACCATCAAGATCGTCTATTGTGACGCCCCGGAGTCCCACATCGACTATAGAGAGGAAAGTGAATGGGGTTATATGTAGAGCTTACACCTTTACCTTGCATGAGGCCTTTTGATGGGTTGAGGCCCATCAGAAGCAAAACCGTGAGGTCCGTGGGCCAAAGCGGATAATATCATGCATGGGTATGGGTGGGGCGTTACATCTATCACAGAATGCAGACCATCAAAAACCCTTTTTTTAGTTTACCTTAGTAACATACATGAGCAGGCCATACAATGTGTATGATTGGCTGGATTTGTTAGCAAATGGATTGTCAATGAATTAGTAAAGACTTTTAGTATTTAGTGTTTACTATTGCGTTGTGTTAATTTCAGCTTGATTGCCATGTAATTTAAGAGCGCCATTTAATTTAAGAGCCCATGTGGATTGGTGTTACTAAATTGTATAGCTCGCATGCTGCAGGAGATTTTTTATGATCAACTCAAATGGATATCTCAAAACAATCAATGGGACACACTATTGGAAGCTGAGGGAAGGAACCAATGGTGACGTTTAAAGTTTCTTCAAGAAGGTTAATTCATGTCTTGCATGTAGTCACTTTGAACTGTGTTGAGGAAAGGAACAACAACAATAAATATATATATATATATATATATTTCTTCCGTATCTTTGTATTTTTTATTGTTACATGTGAAGATCTGCAATTCTAGACATAATGTATTGGAAACTTGATTTTTACTGTTACATGTGATATTGTCAACATAGACAATTGACTCTACAGGTTAGATCTTTTGCTTCTTTTTTTTGGTGTTCTTCCATATTGATTTTTCTAATTTATTTTCTCACATTACTTATCTTTTACTTTAGGTGGATGTAACTTGATCTTTATTTTCCAAAATGTAAAGTTAATAAATAACTAATTTATTTTTGGAATAGGGATACACTCTAGACTACTTATATTGATTTCCTTTTTAGGCCTTTGAATTATAAATGCCACGGTATATTTTAATTTTCTCAAATTTCATTTTATATTATTTTAAGATTTAGTATTATGAATTATGTTACACGGGGCTTTTCGCTATGTGGTCTCTTGTTACACTATGTTGGGAAGCACGGGGGAGATGGGGCAGGGAGGAAAATCAGGGGGAAGTGTGGGAGGAAAAATAGTTTTGGAGGGTGGTATGGGGAAGTGGGGCGCGAACAAGATGCGTTGGGTAGTTTGGTGGTGGGGGGGGAATGTTACAAAAAGTTTCACGCCAAAGTAACTCGTGAGGGAACTAATTAGGGGGGATGGCTGGGGTAGGAGTGCTTAATGAGGTAAAATTTAATACCGGTTCTCTGTTAGCCTTCTCAAGGCGATTTCAGATTTTATTGCATATATATATAAAAGAGAATTTTAAAGTTTTTATAAAAGTAAGGGCAAAACGGTAATTTTCTCTCTATCTCACAAACAAACAAAACCCTACTTTTCCACTTTTCTTCCCCCTACTTTTTGACTTCCCAAACAAGAGGAGGTAAAATTAATTTTCCCTCCCCTCCCCCTCCCCTTCATTTTCCTTCCCCCTCAAATTTTCCCTCCCCTCCCCTTCATTTTCCCAAACGGACCGTTAAGGTGAATGCATGGGCTCCTCCTGAGGACTGCTCTGATGATAGTATATGTAGTTTCAATAAAAGTGTTCAAATTGTATGTAGCAGTCCCCACTTGATTGAGACCCAATGGGGCTATGTTCATACCATCCAAAACCAAGTCAAGTCTCTGATGATAGTGTTTTCAGTTTCAATAAAACTGTTCAAATTGTATGTAGTAGTCCCCACTTGATTGGGACCTAATGGGGCTAGGTTCATACCATCCAAAACCAAGTCAAGTCAGCTTGTCTTGACGTGAACGGAGCTGGTCGCCCTAGACTTGACTCGTGGTAGTGATTGCAGTTATTTCTGAGAAGATTCAAAATTCTATCCATTTCAATTAGAACGTATAATAGACGCGAATGGAACTGGTTTGTTCCAACCAAGTCAAGTCAAGTCAAGTCAGTCATGCAAGTCATCTTGATGGAAATGCATCTGGTCATCCTAGACTTGCGTTGATGGTGGTAGGGATTGAGGATTCCACCTTCTATGGATTTGGTAGCAATCCAAAAGACCCAAATGAACTTGATGAACTTGATTCATAACCCAAGTTAGCAATTGCGACAACTCTTGATGTGAATGTATCTGGTTGTTCTAGACTTGCACTAATGGCAGTGATTTTAGATATTTCTGCGAAGATTCTTACATGTTAGCACTCCAGTGGACTCGAATGGGATTGGTTCATGCAAAGCCTAAGTCAGCAATGTTGAATACAACATCCAACGTTGTCTGGTGGAGATTTTTCATGAGAGTTTGGATCCTCTTTAGCGCTTTGAACTCACAAGAAATTCCTGAGGCCTATTGGCGGGGCCTACTTTGAAAATCTTGAACTGCTGAAAATAGGGATGGAGCCATGATTTTTTTTTTTTTTTTAATTAGAGGGGGCAAACAATGGTCAATTAACTAGCAGCAGTGAAGCTCTAATTTATTTTAGAGGAGATCAGTGATATTTTAATATTTATTGATTTCTTTTACTTATCATTTAAAAAATATATTTCTTTCAGAGTTTTTTTTTTTTTTTTTTCATAATTTCCAAAGAAAAATCTATAATTCGAAAATACCTATTAGACTTAACAACGTATCAGAACTTTAAGAATAATTAAAATATAAAAATAGTAGAGCTCACCATAATGAATCCAAACCGCTCAAAATAATTATTTACTCCTTATTTTAGGGATTGAGAGTTGTATCCCACTCTAATCAAAGTAGGGCCCATGACGGACTAATCACTTGTAAATCAATCCTTCCATAATTAATTTATGAATTCATTCATCACTTGTGATTATTTAATGGGTCATGAGCCCGTGACAGACATGGATGGTTAAAAATCTATAGATTAATGACTTGTAATATTTTTTATGGGCCATGATGCCTGCAGTAGAATTGATCATTGAGAGAATATCATTAATAATCATTCACTAATATTATAAAATGGTTAACAACATAGGAAGATCGATACTATTTAGAATAAAAGCTATTTCTTTAAATGGTTTCCTCAAATTTTACTCCAACAAGAGTTAGCCTCACTATAAGGTTGAGCACATGATATTTTTAATCCCGTGCTTAATATGGTGGGACCAACTCCTAATGAGTAAAAGTTGTGGGCAACCCAACTAAGGAGAGGGGATTCGTTTTTAACGGCCCGGCTTTTTTAAATATCATCCTAGCCCTTGGTTTAATGGCCATAGTGTTTAGCAGTCTTTTAGCCATAGATTTGTTTGAGATTCATTCTAATGGTAGATAAATACTTGAAATTCAATCCAAAGAAAAAGCCAAGATACCCTAATCTAATTGTAGATGCATGAACCAATCCCATTTGGTCTACTTCTTTGCATTAATATCTTGATTTAGTTGCAGATGACAAGGATCAATCCCATAATTATTCCACCTCCATCCTCTTAGAAAGGTCTCTACCCAGCGTTATTGTTTGATGATGACTTGACTTCACTGCAGATATTTTAACCAAATCCCATATGAATATATTAAAGTGCTATAAAAAAATACATAGAATTTGGGAGAGCCACGAGACGACCCAAGTGGTAGTCATCATTTCATCTAGACACCAGTGCCATGGATCGACCCGCACCGGCAAAGCACAATGGTGGAATGTCCTCACTCCTCAGGCATGGATTACACGTTTGTACAAAAATTGGTCTACACTAGAGGAGCACAGGAAGGTCATTCTACTGTGAAGCACCCTAGGGATGATCCCTAGGACCTATACTAGGCTTGTTTAGTTGGACTAACACTAGGGTTGTTTAGTTGGACTAAGGATAGTTTACCATTCCTCCATATACAATCAGAAAAAAGAAAAGAAAACATAGAATTTGGAATTTTCCTATATACAATTTCAATCGACCAAGGTGACATGATACACTGACGTCAAGACAAGTTCCATTACTATCTTGACTTAGTTGCAGATGCAAGAACCATTCTTAAATGTCCTTTTGTGAAAATGGACTAAAAATTCATCGTTTTATAAAATTTGCTAGAATTTTATTGTTTGATGGTGACATGTTATGCAACTATCTCTATCTCTTTATATATTCTCTTACAAGTGAATCTGGTGCGTGAGAGCGGTGAAGGGAAATGAGTTTTTTGAATCACCCTTGTCATTGGTGGTTCGTTCAATTTTGAAGCTGGCTCATTTTCGTGGTTTGGTCAAGATATAGCCACATTCTGGATCTTCTGAGTGATCTCCCACACATTTCCTGTAAATGGAATTAGTGAACCAATGATGGAGCCCGCCTAATGAAAATCCAAGCCACCTAAAATGAGCACCCTCTCTGTTTGTGTGAGGTCCTCGAATGTTACTTTAAGATGGGTTGGTTCCAACACAAGATTGAGTAGATCATTGATAATGTGATTATTTAATAAAATTAATAATGTATAAGATTGTGCTAATATGTTATCAATGATATGTACGTTGTGCTAATATGTTATCAATGATATGTCCAATCTTATCGTGAGACCAACTCATTTCACAATAAATTTTTAAGACATCCATGAATAGGGTGAGTGTTGATTTTGAATGGCTTAAGTTTCCGTTACGTAAGCCCCACGTTGGTACCATTGAGACTCATGTCTTATTGCTTCCTAAAGACATGTAATAGCCCCATTCTAGAAGTTCTATTCACACAATAGATCTGAGTGTGGGAATATTCCCTATCAAAGGCATAGATTTTTTTTTTTTCTGTGAAATCTTACCAAGCAAATAAGAAATAGGGAAATAGGACTTCAATGTACTGTGATAAATTCTCAATGTAACAATAAATAGCCCGATATCTAACTTCATATAAATGACTCTTCTAATTGATGAGAAACCTTTGTGAAGATCATGTAAATGCATTAACTAGAAATGTAGTTTATTACATACAAGCATCTCCTTTCACAAGGAGAAACAGAGTCTCCAGGTTGCAAGATACATATACAAGACGAGATTGATTTTTTTTCTTTCTTCCAACCATTTTGAGTAAACTTTATATTTCAACCACTAAGAGCTTGAAATCATGACACAAACTTTCTTTTCATTGCACTTATTCAGGTATTGTAGGCAAATTTGTAGGACAAATATTGTTTGTATCTGTATCTACTGAAGATGATGAAACAAATGGATCAGGAGGCACCGTCAAGCTCTCCATGCTTCCTTCCAACATTTGGACCACATTTCTCATAGAAGGACGATCCACTGGGTACCACTGTATGCACCAAAGGGCCACAATCGTTAATTTCTTTGCTATGTTTGAATCCTCATTTGTTTCAAGCTTCAGTCCCATATCATCCACTTGACGTTGACGATTATAGATCCATTCTGGGAAATATACCTGGCTTGTGTTTTCAACAGTAACATCAATGTTTTTCCTTCCACCAACCAATTCTAGTAACAACATCCCATAACTATATACATCTGACTTGTAGGAGACATTTCCGAAGTTTCTTGAAAAAACCTCAGGAGCAATGTAACCCATGGTTCCTCTAGCATGAGTCATGGACACCACACTCTGCCCCTTGGAGCATAGCTTTGCCAGCCCAAAATCAGAGATCTTTGGATTGAAGTTCTTGTCAAGGAGAATATTGTGAGGCTTAATATCAAAATGAAGAATGCGTTGATCACATCCTTGGTGAAGATATTCTATTCCTTTAGCAATGCCAATCGCAATTTTTTGAAGTTTCTCCCATCCAAGAAAATGGTCATTGGCGTTTCTAGGAAAAATGTATTTCTCTAATGATTCATTTGGCATGAATTCATACACAAGTGCCCGCTTCAATCTATCAGCACAAAAGCCCAAAAGCCTGACCACATTGACATGGTGAATCTTACCCATAGTTCCCACTTCATTGATGAACTCTTCGCCATCAACATCAAGATTTTTGAGAACCTTTACAGCAACTAGGGTCCCATTTGAAAGCATTCCTTTGAAGACACTACCATAACCTCCTTGGCCTAAAGTTTGTTTGAATTGACCAGTCATTTGTTTCAAATCAGCATAAGTATATCTCTCGGGCTTGAGATACTTGTAGTTTTCTAGAAATTTGTCAACCTTGATTTGGTTTTCAAAATCCAGCTTTCTATTTGAGTTCCAAGACCAGAAGAACTAATGGTAACCACCAGAGTTGTTAGGAGAAGAAACGAGCCTATACATGTAACTGCAAATAGAGAAAATGGAAGTCACCAACAATTGGAAGAAAAATCAACAATTTAGCCATTAACATGAGAAAGAGGGATCTACCTATAATTACATTATCTGCTAGCCAGCCTGCAAAACGATGCAAGATCAAAATCAGCTGAGTTTATGTTTTGGAAGCCAGCCATCAATTTAGGTTTTAGAAGGCTAAGAAGAAATTAGAAGACTAACCAGAAGTTCATGTAATTTGATACATAGAAACATCTAAAGATCATATCCAAACATTATCTTACTCCTCTGCTTCTGTGCTCAGAACTGTATTTTTCAGTCTTCTTCTCTTGCATTTAACCAATTGTTACCATCAGATGGTAGGAACGGTTGGCTACAGCCTACATGTCGGGTTTGATATGAACCAAGGTATGTCCAAACCAGACATGTGATACCAAACCCAGGCCATCACACAGGTCAGTTTGATACCAGTTAGTCTTAATTTTTGTAAGATATTTAAAAATATAAACTTCAAAAGCGATTCCATTTCTTTCTGAAAAAAAAAAAAAAAAAAAAACCTCATTCTTTTGAGATATTTAAGAAAACATAAATTTGAAATCAAATTGAATCCATTAGGCACAACCTCACAAGTCTAATTTGAAGAGTATTCACCCCAAAAAAAATAAAATAAAAACCAAATATACATTCAACTTTTCTTTTGACAAGTGCAGGACCAGAAATTCCGCATTTGTATACGTGTGAAAGCATTTCCAAACAAATTATTTCAGGTTTGCCATATCAATTACAATTTTATATGCAACAACAACATAAAAAAAAAAAACTATTAAATGCAGTTTTTGTTAGATTTATCTCCAAGCTACATCAATATATTTAAATAAAAAAAAAGAGATGTCCTATTATATATGTGCCTTGTCTGTGTCAAGTGCTGAATGATAATACCTTTACGGCGAGTAGGGCTACAGAGAGTGTCATTGCTGTTATCGTCCTTGTATCTGCACTCCATTCCTTTACTCCGTTCACAGCCGATGCATCCGGGCACGTACCACATCAGATCATGGAGATCCTGGTCCAATGAGTAGTAAAAAGATCTACTGTACAACCAGTTTGACATAAAAGAAGTATGATCCTCACTTGACTTGACGGTGGAGTTGTCGACGACCAATTAAGATTAAAAGGATATAGTCTTGGAACTGAAATGGTCTTTACTATCTGGCAAGACACCGGCAACAAACCCACGGTGTTACTGCTATCCACATCTTCATCACTAGAGTCGACGAAAGCATCATGTTCTGCATCACTCAGGCAAGGGATCCAAGAACCAAAATAGTAATCGAAATCAACATTTTTTGAACAATTAACAAGTGTGTGAATAGTATGTGCATATTGGTATTCAATAGAAGCAGGGAAATTGGGACTGTTGAAGAGGAGTCCCCATAGGCAGTTTTTGTGGTCCGCAATGGTTAGAATCTGTTTCTTGTAATCTATTCTTTCTACAAGAACATATCTGCTTTCCAAGTAAGGGAAGTGAATGTAGGTGTGATTGTCCTTGCAAAAGAGATCGAACCCTGGATAGCCGCAGCGTTCAAGCTGACGACGAGTATCATTGATTCTGAAGGGGAATCTGATGAGAGGACCATCCCAGGAGCAGCGGTCAGGCTTGCAAGAGTCGGCGTGGGAAAGGGAGGAAACAATCATAAAAGAAAGAGGGAGGAGGAAGAAAATGCTCTGCTCTAAGCTGCCCATTTCTTTCTTTTACGATTACAAATGAAAGGGAATGAATGATGAGAAAGCAAGATAACTTTCCCCTTCTCTGTTTTTATATCTTACAGATACAGGTACAAAATGATGCACCCAGATAACTCGAGGCCGCTGGCAGACTATTCTCTCTACATTTACGAAAAAAAATCCTATAATACTATGAAGTCTGGAAAAGAGACTTTAAATATATTACAACAAAAAAAAAAAAAAAAAAAAGAAATCTCTTTTGTCATGTTTTTTAGGGAAGAAGCTAGTTCTCCTTAGATCTTGATTAAAACTCCTTTCTATGAAAACAAGTGTTACATAAAAAGGCCTTTGATCAATAATCGGATGGGATATTTTCCACTTGACTTCATGCATTGGGTAGAAAACTCTTGTACATAGGGTGTAGCATAATGAAATAAAATTAAGAGTCAAAATAAGAGAAGAAAAAAAGCAAAGGAAGTTCAGAGAAAAAACATCTTTTTTTTTTTTTTTTTGGAAGAGTAAGTTTTTCCACAATTTTCGTTTTTTTTTGCCCTTGAGGACTTTTTCATGTTACCTTGTGCCTTTCAAGAGTATACAAGCATTAAATTTATTTTTTACCGAATATAAAAAATCTAATTTTATAAAAGTTAAATACATATCTTACTACTATTTTTCATTTTATATTATTTAAATAATTTTTTTAGATGTTGCATAAAAGATATGACATCATGGGATAATCCTATAATATCACGTGCGTTAATTAGTTTTTTACTTGACTAGTTTGATGTGGCACTGTTGACATGACTTAAAAAGGCAGGAAGGAAGTTTCAACGTTGGAAGATGGCACCGATAGATCTCTGTCTCACTAGCCAAATTATCAGTGTTTGAAATCAGCAGTAATAACCCACAGGGTTAAAGGGTCCACCTCATGACTAGATTAGTCCCGTTTGTCCCTTTTGGGTTTATCCCAATTTGCAACTGCTTCCGTTTTAATTTTTAAAAGTAAAAAAGAGCACAAGAATTTATATCAACAAAGAAAGTTAATAGAGAAATTTTTGCCATATAAACAAGTGAATGGGTTAAGGCTCAGCAGACCTAAATGATTTGAGATAGATAAGACTATACTACAATGTACTCAGCTGGTTTCTTCTTCCTCCTCCTCCTACTCCTCTTAGCGGCCATCAAATGCAATTCTGAGGCTCAGATGCAAGACTGCCACGCTCCCTGTGGAACTCTTGCCAACATTAGGTACCCATTCGGCTTGGAACAGTCTCCTAAAACCGGATGTCCTGGCCCCAAGCCACTGTACAATCTCACGTGCAAGCGAGACCGAGCCATTTTATATGTCAAGGAGAGGCCATACTATGTTATGAACATCTCGTATGAGAACGCGTCATTGTGGCTCATCGATTCTTTTCTACGAAGAGACAATTGCTCTTCCCTCCTCTCTTATGATTCTTCTTATTTCCCCAGAGTCCTCTCTTTAACAGAGGGATTTTCACTGTATTACCCAGTTTTCAGAGGAAATGGCCTATCGAATCAAGTTGTGTATGTGAATTGCTTGGTTCCAGTAAAGGATCCAGCATATGTACCAGCTGCCCCATGCTGGCTAAGCTCCTCTCCTTTGCATCCTCCTCCATATCTGTATGCCATCTTGAGTAATTCCATGTCAATTCACCGTCTCCACACCTCCTGCAAGGTTGTGATGAAGTTCCCCGCATCATTTGCTGATAACGAAACTGCAACCACTCACTCTCAGATTGTGAGTATTCTGCTGAGGGGTTTCCAAGTTCGAATGCTGTACAGCGGCTCCTACTCATCCAAGTGTCAGGGTAAGTTCCTCCTTGACTCTTTCCCCTTTTGTGTCTGGAATTATTCGTGTGGAAAACAAGACTTTGGGACTTCCATCCTTTGGCAGAAATCCGTTTCGTTTTCCCCAATTATTCGAATAAAATGTTTTTGCCACTTATCTTACAGCCAAGAATTGTTTATTTATATTTTGACTGAATTTCTTGAATACCTACCACCATGCAGGTTTTTGGAAAACTCTGGGCAGCTACCTTAAAGGTAATAGTAACTCCAGATGTTGAGTAATTAATATTTGTTTAATACTTTCTTTCTCATCTATATTTTTCATTGTTTGATTTTAATTTCTTGGTAGATTTCTGGGAAATTGTTTACTACAACATGTTCTACAGCTGTACAGCTGGTAAGATCCTCTCAACTAAACCTTATTGCTTGACGGCCATTCTTATTAATAATACATATGAAAAACAAGTAGTCATTTTAGCAATTTGAATGCATGTTGTACATGTGTATATGAAGAGATTATCTGATGAGGAGAAATAGATGAATAGCTTTATATAGGTTTGCATATTTATTACAAACAAAGCATATATGGTTCTCATTAATATTTCTTATATACGTTAGATTTCTTTCTTGTTTACTTTTTCATCTCTAAATTGCAAATTAACTTTGATTTCGTTTTCTTTCATAGCTTTCCTCTTTACAGAAGTCGACTGGTCTCCCTATGGCGGCGGATGCATTGGTAAGACCATCTTATATATGTAGCCCATATATGATTCATGCATTTCTTGTATTTTATGAATAAGGAACATGATCATTTTAGAAAATCTAACACACACTTGCGTGTGACTTTCTGTTGAAGAGCTGTATTTTCTTGGGAGAACGGCAATTGGGATACTCTGCTTTTCAATATTTTTGGTGTATAAGTTACGAAAGAAGCATATATGGATGGATACAACCGTTGAAGAATTCCTAAGCACTTACAGGTACCAGATGCTGAGAAGATACTGTTACTCTCGCGTTAAGAAGATAACAAAGAACTTTAAAGAAAAATTAGGCGAAGGAGGCTTTGGCTCTGTTTTCAAAGGAAAGTTATCTACTGGTTCTCTTGTTGCAATAAAGATGTTGAAGACCGCTAAGGGTAATGGCCAAGATTTTATCAATGAAGTGGCCACAATAGGAAGGATACACCATGTCAATGTGGTACGACTGCTTGGGTTTTGCTCTGAGGGGTCAAAAAGGGCTCTTATTTATGAGTTCATGCCTAATGGGTCTCTAGAAAAATACATCTTCACAGAGGAAAACAGAGATTCTTTGTCTTGGAATGAGATGCACCAAATTGCACTAGGAATAGCCCGTGGAATTGAATATCTTCATCAAGGATGTGATATGCGGATTCTGCATTTTGACATCAAGCCTCACAACATCCTCCTCGATGAGAAGTTCACCCCAAAAGTTTCTGACTTCGGGCTAGCAAAGTTCTATCCAACAGAAGAGAGTTTAGTATCGGTTACAGCTGCAAGAGGAACTATAGGATATATGGCCCCAGAACTATTTTATAAAAACCTTGGTGGTGTTTCTTATAAGTCTGATGTGTATAGTTTTGGGATGCTTTTGATGGAAATTGCAGGGAAAAGGAAAAATATTAATGCATTTGCCGATCGTTCAAGTCAAATTTATTTCCCATTATGGATTTATAATCAACTCCTTCAAGGAAGGGATATGGAAATGATGTGTGCTACTGATGAGGAAAAAGATATAGCGAAGAAGTTGAGTATAGTCGCACTATGGTGTATACAGATGAAGCCCACAGAACGTCCTTCTATGGGCAGGGTTGTCGAAATGCTAGAGGGGAATTTAGAAGATTTGCAAATGCCAAGCAAGCCATTCCTATCTCCACAAGAGATGCATAATCAGGATGGTGCTCTTAGTGCAGAAGCTGCTGAATCATCAACAACAGACCCTCAATCAGGAGTGCTCGCAAATAAAATGGAAGAATCTGATATCATAGAGGTTGTCTTAGATTGACTATTATGCTGTATAAAAACGAGTCAACACTCCTTACGAATAAGATGCATGTGCATTGTTTCTTTACTTTGTACATGTAATGGATTAAAGTAATTTTCATAGTTTGTGTTCTCCCTTAAATAAAAGTTTAATGGGTACTCCATGAGGCTTATGAGCTCTATTAGGAAGAGGTTATTAGACCATACACAAAATCAATGGGAGCACTGTGAATTGAATTCTTTTCCCAACATCTAAAAAAAAATACAACCTTGTAACTCCTGGAAGCTAGAGTCCTCACTGATTAACATGTACAGAATTAAGAAATTAGACACCATCATTAAAATGAGTGTTATAGGGTTTACTTCTTCTAAGAATTCATTACATATATGTAACTAAGAGGCCATAAATGGGACAGCTGGATTAATTGACTGCTCAACTTTGTGCAAAATAAGAGGTTACAAATGATTGTTAACATAATAGGCCTATCTCAAATGTTGGCCAGCAGAGCATAAACCAGCCCCATTTGAAGCTTGCATCCAGCCCAACGAACAATGCCAAGATCCAGCACAAATCACTACAAAACTAAAGTTTAATGAGCCCAATTCCAGTTTAGATTTGTATACATCAAGCTGCTGAATTTATGTTCTAAGATAGAACTTCTTGTGTAATTAACAATGCTGATATTTGAATGTTTTAATTCTAACTTATGTTAGAAAGGGAATACGATAGGGAATAGAGTCAGACCTAAGAAGAATTATGATTAACAATGTGACTATTTCATAAGATTAATTCTTAGTCGCATTCTTAATCATATGCCCAATCTAACGGAGGGATTGACACCTATTCAGGTAAGATTTGAGGACATCAGATACATGGGGACAGAGTTCTTTTTATTTATGCTCAGATTTTCAGTAGGTGGGCCTCACTTTGGAGTTCCATTCCTTCCACTCACGGGAAGCATGGTGCGGCACTAAAAGTGGAAATGGACATATCCTGCCACTCAGGCGCTCTTCATTCATCACTCGCTCTCTTTCTAATCTTGCATTACTTCTAAGCTCTGCTGCTAGACTCGCCCATCTGTACTCAAAACACTTCAGGAACGATCACCTTAAGACGGCTGATTGACCATAACTTTTTGTCAATTTGTCCAAGTCCATTAATTAAGCTTGAGAAACCCTTATATAGATGGGTACGAATTCTTGAGAAATGTTTTTCTATGGGAGGGTCTAAAGGTTAGGATTGAAGTAGAATATACTTAAGGGGCGAACAGATGATGTTCCTCTGTTAACTATTAAAAAAAAAAAAATGATCTTCCTCTGTTGGAAAATTTCACCCTAGTAAATTTAATCCTAGGAAAGTGATAGTCCCATCTAGATGTCCACATCACTCTTCACCTCTTTTATACTCAAAACTCCTTTCCTATTAATCCCTAGCAGTTCAATGCAAAACTGAGTTGGTCCAAACCATCCAAAAGCTGCCTAATCAATCAGGGATTCTACATCAATAGGACATGTAGAACTGCTAATCAATACATATGTTTTATAGTGGATGCCAATTCAGATTCTCATTTGTTTCCTTATGATTACCTAAAGAGCACTTTGTGCTCATCAGTTTCCACGCCATTTTATTTCCCCATTAATATCATTTACCACGGAAAATGGCAACTCACGATTTCAATTTCTGCTGTTTCAATTGCTATTGTTTGGTATGGTGAAATAGTTTCTGATGTTCCAGCTGTATAAGACTGCATAACATAGTTCTCTACCTCTTGGTCCATACTCAATATGCTACCACAGAGAGTGGAAATAATGTTTTAAGCTCAAAAAACAAAAACCACAGAAAATGTTAGTGTTTAAAAAAAAAAAAAAAAAAAAAAAAAAAAAAAAAAAAAAAAAAAAACTGTCCCTCTTAAACTATTTTCTTTCTTTTTTTTTTTTTTTTTTTTTTTTTTATTTTTTTTTTTTTTTTTTTTGTTTTTGCAGACAAAAAAAAAAAAAAAAAAAACTGCATGACCCTACCGAAAAGGGCCTGGCTTGAATAAGGCAAAAATGAACATTAAAAAGGTGAGAGAAAACAGAGGTGGGGAAACAATTTTCTCTACCTTTTCTCTTCATCCAGATGACCCTAACAGCCTGTTTTTAATGAGAAGAAAATCTAGAGAAAATGGAGGTGGAGAAAACTATTGATAGTTTAAATTTGTTGTTTCAAAAGCTTTCTCCACATATTTTCCCTTCCTGGTTTCTCCACATCCAAATGACACCTTAAGATAAAATAAAATAAAATAAAAAAATGCCAGAAGTATTTC
Source organism: Camphora micrantha (assembly GCA_003546025.1). NCBI lineage: Eukaryota > Viridiplantae > Streptophyta > Magnoliopsida > Laurales > Lauraceae > Camphora > Camphora micrantha. The sequence continues at coordinate 21,868,936 of QPKB01000010.1, forward strand.
AAAACAATATAACACACCATGTTTCAATTTTAATTTGGAGATGGAAGAGAGTTACTAATAAAAATGGCTGTTTGCCAATGGGATTATTACGTACATGCATTGAATTGAATTACAAATCACCCTCTAGACACCACTGAATTTTCATATCTAGATTCAGTTAGTCTCCACTTAGATGTTGACCAAAACTTGAACCAACTGTAACTCTGTGTGTGCGCAAATGCAACCTTAGAATGCATGCACAGAGCTTACCCAAAATGCAGCTAAGCAAAGAATCAAACAGAAAAGCATCTCAAAAGAACTGGGCTTGTGTCATCAGCTTCCTCCCTTCCATCCCCAGCCATTGGATTTTGGATATCGTATGCATATTTACTGATGGGAACTTCCTCCAACATAGCACAATTATTTGGAAAGTTTCGAATCTGAGAGAGCTCCTGAACAATGTCCTTCATGGAAGGTCGATTGATGGGGCTGGAGTCGATACATCTGTATGCTAGAGCAGCCATGCCATTGAGCTCTTGAATGTAATATTCGTCTTCAAGCCGGGAATCAACAAGTTCCTCCCATCCACTGTTTCCTTCTGTATTTATCACTGCCTACACCCAAATACATTATTCAGGTCTTGGTTCCTATTCAAAGATTCAATACTTCTCATAAATTTCTTTCTGAAGTTTGTTTTACACTCTGCTTTAAGATAGATTCTATTTCTAAAGTCCAGTCACAAATTGAATTTGTGGTTAAATGGGAAAGAGGTATTCATTATTTATTTCTTTTGCGAATTATGATTTTGAGAGAAGGCTAATTGTCAGTCTTTTTTAGCTTAAATCCAGTGGAGGGGAGGGCTGCCTTATGAGGAAGTAACATGAATTCATTTTACTACAACTTCCTATGAATTAATTAGAAAGTAAGCAATTTGGACTTCTGGGCTTCTTTGTGTAATTGGTATTGAATTCCAAGGATTTTTGAGCAATGCTCTCTACCAAAAGGGCCAACATCGAGAGCTGAAAGTTTGAGATCCACAAGGGGCAATCAAATGATTTCTTCTTGGATAAGAATGGTTACCCACCCTTCACCCTGACAAAATGAATCCTAGGGAAATATGGTAGGGCCTACATCTCAACTTAGATCCTTGACTCTTTACCTCTTTAATACTCGTTTAATAAAACCCTTGAAATTCAATGACAATTAGGTAAACAGGCCCTAAGTAAACTTCATGGGTACTTCAGTTTGCAAAATAGTATAATTCAAAACTAGAAACAAGCATTTGAAAACTTTAGATAAAGCACAAATAGTTGTTAAAGCGTGAAGATCTTACGAGCTCAACATATTCTAGAAGGCCTGCTTTAGGAGTTCTTCCTGCAATCAGTTCAAAGAGCAAGACTCCGAAGCTAAAAACATCGCTTTTTGTAGTGTAGATCCTTGTTAAGATATACTCTGGATCAACATAGCCAAAACTGCCCTTGACCTTATAGGAATGTGGCCGCAGAGTTTCTTTTCTCGAGACCCCAAATCCAGTCACCTGCTCAAGACAAATAGCGCATTTATGAAAATCAAGTTCATTGCAAATTGATTAGAAAAATTCTTGAGAGGAACAATATTCACAACTATCATTCTTATCATCTGTAGATTTCCAGAATTTTCAAATTTTTTTTCCAGATGCTAAGAGAACCAACTTAAATGAGTAGGAAAAGAGAGAGAGGCCATTGATGCCTTCAAATGAACCAGTGGCAAAACACATGATTGAGTGTGGAGTAACTGAAAACATGGTTGAAAATTGAATAGGGTCACAAAGTTGATCCCAAATAAATGGAATAAGGTGGTGGTGGTGGTGGCGGCGGTGACGGCGATTATATTAATATAAAACATTGTAAAAGATAATAAAAATGAAAAATATATTCAAAATGCTATCGATAATGTTGAAAAAATTTGGTTACCTTCAATACCTTTAAAATAAAATGCCCAGAGATTGTATTTTCTAGTTGTTTTTCAAATTTTCTTATCATTTTGCTTCATCCTAAAAACGATGTTTTATAGTATATGTTGGAAATCAGTTCCCTACAAGTGAGTACCTGTAATTCATTTGCCCTGTAACTCTCATCATCTATAATTGGTCGTCACAAGGACAAAAAAATAGTTACTATGTCTTATCAAATTCTTGAATGCCATTTACAGATAAACTGAGATACATGAACTTAAGTTCCGACCATCTGAACAGGCCCCTTGCCTTAAAATGTCAAGCAGGACCAGGCTTATAGTTAAGCATTGAACATGCATAAGTGAGGCCAAGCTCATTTAGCTCTCGGGCCAAAAGATAGTCCCCAGTCCAGCCACAGGCTGAAAAAAAACAGCCCTAATTGAACCCAATCCTTGTTGGGCACCCCATGCTAGACTTAGTTTAACAAGTTCTTTTGATGAGAAGAGTTACATACCCTAGCTCGCATCGATGAGTTCAACAATATATTTGAAGACTTGATGTCCCGATGCACTACTGGTGGAACAGTCTGTAGTGAGAAAGGAAAGATGCATTATAACTACTCCACATCACATTAACTTTCTAGGAAGGATTTGGGAACCTTACCCCATGATGCAGATATTCCAAGCAGCTTGCTACGTCGAGAGCTATGTTAAACCTCACATTCCAGTTCAGCACTTCATGCTTTCCACCTGCATGGCATGCCAACTGGTGCTATGGAAAAACAACAAAATGTTCCTGAACAAAAGCATATTTAAGAATTTCTATTATATCATCATATGAGAGGTTTGGGAGAACAGTTTCATCACAAGGACTAGCCAATAGTTTATGATCCCCCATATTTCTTACCAATGACATTTTCCATCTATTGAAGTTATTTACATGCTATAAGTTTTAAATTTTTGTTTGTTTTCAAAGCAAGTATTAAATGAACAAATCTTCAAGCGACTCACTATAGCATCAAGTGCTGGTTTTGGAAGATGTAAAATATAGAAGAAATGAGATTTCTACTACTCTTTCATTGTGTATGTGTTGTGAGGGAGTCTCTCTTGTACCACATTGACTAATCTTGAGAGGAGTTTAGCCGGCTTATCTTAGGGTGTGTGTAAGTTTGTGAGAAAACTTGGGGACGTATGTTTAGCACAAGGAGTAATAAAGGTGGAGTTAAAGTATGCAAGTGATGTGACGTTTTAGACTTCACCATGTTTGGGTGAAAAAAGTGGAATGGATAAGCAAACTTATGATTTGACACCATTTACCTTTGCCCTTCACAAGCCTATTTCTTTTTACCTCATAAAAGTGCGACTAAGTTTAAAGTGTTGTGTAGTGAACTTTATCACAAAAAAGTACTTATTAATCTATGCTTCCTCTCTCACCTATACTTCATCTCATGCTATCCAAACAATGATTATACCACACATGTAATTTTAATTTAACTCACTTATACTTAATCTCATACTATCCAAACAAGGATTTTACCACACATCTACTTTTACTTTAGCATACCTTACCTTTACCTTTTCATGATTTGACATCTATCTTATTAGGTAAATTTGTCTAGTAGTTCCTATCAGCTTAAGATTTTGGGATGTATTAGCTAGTTGGATTTTAGAATTGTATCAAAGCCAATGCTAGGTCACAAGTTTGAACCCTGGGGAGGTGTTATTCCCCCAAGTTGCATGGGTGTGCACGTATCGTGTGTGGATTGAAATGGAATTAGCAAACCTCATCCTTTTATGAGTGTGCGGATGCATTAGTGTCTCACACATGTGGCTCTTTGTTGTTGATCTCCTCCGCTGCCTATTTTAAAATTTCAATTTCCATCCCTTTTTCCCATTCCTCTGCACAGCCCATTGCAATTAACACACCTCACCTTTTCATGAGGCTTGTTTTCTTCAATTAAGGGTTTTTTCACATCTTTTCTACCATTGTTTTCTAGAAAGAAAGTTACTACAACTTCTGATTCCATTTTCTTCAACTTGGGCAAACTAATAGCTGTCATTGTACTTGTAGGTTTGGATAATGTGTGCAATAGATCCAGACGTGGGTATAAGCATGCCCAATTGTGACATCCTATCTGCCTAGGGCTGCTTGTCTTTTTTGTTTGCTTATCTCCTAGGGAACTTTGGATTACACCTAGTCTCACATCAGAAACATCCAACTCCTGATATATATATGCGGCCTAGGCTTAATACCACATGATGCATCGTACAGCTGAGACTTTTGTCAAAGTAAACAAGTGGATAGTGGGCTCAGGTGATCATAGCAATGAAGACTCAAGTTGAGTAAGAGCCCAGGTCCGATGAAAGCCTGAGTCTTATGTAGATTGAGTTTTGGATACAGGTTTGAACTTGAAGTATGAAATAATTGGGGCTTACACCTTGAGGATTGGTCTATTTGGTTGCAAGCATTTGAGGATATCTTGGCCAGAGCATTTGGAACTCTGGCCAAAAGTGACTCTTCGCATGGCTAGCTCAGCTAATTCTCACCATTCGAACCCAATCAAATAAAGAATTCTGAATTCCAAGGGACACCCACTACATTTTGAAATGCTGTCAAACAGGCCCTTTGGGAGGGGCTTCCTATTAATGCCCCATGCCTCGTCCCTCTACACCTTGAAATTAAGGTATATGTCTCACCATGAGGCATTCTCAAAGCATACACCTTAGATATAAAGATGCGCTTAAGTGATGCTCCATATGGAGGCAGGGCCATATGCTCCATTGACCCACCTTGCTTCTAAGAATGGGAGGAGAAAGTATTTATTTTAAGAACTTCAAGATAGTTTTCTTAATTTTTTACTTTTGTAATTATAATTGACTTAATACAACCTAATTAAGTCATTAAATAAGGTTCATAATTTCGTTTGAACCCCATTTCAGTTTTGCCTCATCAGCAAATTCAAAATTTCGGGCAAAACATTTTGGAATTAATTTTTGAAAATTTCGGTCAATTTAACATTTCAAGCAAAGATTTTGGATTTAAGTTTCAGAAAAAAATAAAAAATAAAGTATAATAATTTATATGTGTTAAACTACATTCAAAGATTTATAGGGTTTTGACATGAGAAATCCAAAGAGATAAGAAAAACAAGATAAAAACAAAAAAGAGACTTCATTAGAGGGAAAAAAAACATACAAGAATGTCGTATAGGACTAGGCATCACCTCCATATATATTTTATTGTGTTTTGGATTTAAAAAAAAAAAAAAAAAACCCTTATTTATTTCTGTATTTATAAATCATTTCACTATTTTTCCCATATGTACAAATAACTCCTCACTGTAACTCTTAACAATATGTAGAAAAATCATAAAAATATTAAAATCTGAAAATAACATAAAAAGTATATATGTAATTATTTGTATCAAATCAATAATATTTTATGTTATTTCTACCAGCAAAATGATTTAAGTCTTAGTGGTTTAGATCTTCCTTAAGTGGACCTAATAGAGTGTTGGGATGTTCATGGGCCGGGCTAGGCAGGGCGAAAACATATCCGGGAATAGCCCATCTTTAGACACACAAGCCCAAGTTCAATTCGAGCCAAAATTACTTAGCCCGAGCCTGTCGCATATAGAATATGTGAGGCCCAAGCCCACCTGTTTAGTCAATCGGGCCAGTCCAAGCCGGGCCAATCTTCCTTCCATCTCTCTCTTGTCTACAAAGATAGTTCACTCTCTAAAAATACCCACATCAATGCAATAAATATCCCTACTTCTCTTGTTTCATGAGATCCTGTCCCTAACTCTTCTCTTTCTCTTAAATCTTATCACTAATTTTTCTCCCTTCAAATGCCTTACTAGGAAATCACGCATTCTCTCTCGCAGTCTCTCCTACTTTCAATTTCAAAATTAATCCAATATATACTGCTCGGGCCGAGCCGGGCTTCCTATCACTTAACCCAAGACTAGCACAAATATTAAGCGGGCCTAAAATCTTAATCCAGGCCTAGCTCAAATATTAGAAATTAGGGGCCAAATCCAGCCCAAAGAGGGCTGGCCCGGGCCCATGAGCACCCCTAATAGAGGGTGAAAAACATTTCTCCTTTTTCCTACCTCCCTCCCCTTTTCCTTTTCCTTTTTCCCTTTTTTTTTTTTTTTTTTTTTGCCCTGTAACCTGCAACAGTAGGCCTTCCCCCTCTCTTATTTTTTTAATGATAAAAAGTTTTGTCCAAAATCTGAGATTTTTGCCAAAGTGGTCCACAATCTGAGCCAAATTTTCTCAAGGGGGTTGTTCGGTTGGAACCATTGTCCATACCAAAGTTATTCCGCCATTTCAGCCAAAACAAACCGAAATTTATAACTGTGCATTAAAAGTCTTAAAAACAGCCAAACTGCCACATTTTTCTATTTTTAATATATATTTTATTTATGTTATTTATTAAAAATGATATGCTCATGAGGCTTAATTAAGCCCCACTCTTTGGGAAATCAAAATGGCTCAGTTCATACCTTGACATTTTAAAACATTAGTCATAATAAAGGTTTGAAGCCTAAACTGGAGTTTGGGGTCCCCTCATTTGGCCCATCAAATAGTCCAAATCTGATGTCATCTGAATTGGGCTCGCCAGGTATGGGCCCCAGATCATCCTCGGTCTGTTGACTTACCAAAGTCACTTCTAAACATAATTTCTGATAAAATATTATGTCAATAAATGAAAAAAATTAATAGATAAGGTGAGTTATCTTCTTAGTAGTTATTAATTCATCATGAAAGATACCTTTCAAGCTTAAGTTGCTCTGAAAAGTAAAAATAGCCGAAGAGCTAGGGCTTATAACAAGTGTAACTTTGACTCATTTAGATGTGGTCAACAAGGCAAAATTTAGGCAGACAAAACTTAATTATCTAAATGGCCCCCAAAATGATGACCAAGTTTGGTGATTGGTCCAAGTAATGCAAGGGAACAAATGGACATACAAAATAAATCCTAGATTAAACCTGATTGCAACCATCGGAGGTACTCAAAGAAATACAAAGTGGAACAAAACAATAGTCTTAGAAGTAAAGAAAAATCTATGGTTTTATAATCTGTGATGTCCTTACTGGTTAACCCCTACTGTGGGACTCATTATTTAACCTTTCAATCAGTGAAACATAACTCCTTGTGTATGAAATTGACAACTTGAATAGTGCATTTCCTAACAATTAGGACCCCCCTCATTCTCCTTATAATCATCACAGCCAAAAGTTAAATCCAAGTCAGGAATAAGAGCCAACAATACCATTTATTTGAATCAATAAAAACTTACAGATACTAAAGAGTTGTTCGGATAAATGGAAATCATGGATGAGGAATGCAAGACTCAGTTACACTTGGTTTGGCAATCCATCTTCGAAGAGAGAAAAATGATCCATAACCTCGAGCGATAGTTTAATTAAGAGCAATTATCTAAGACAACATTTGTGCATATTCTTTAAAAGATTAGAATATGATGTATTTTAGGCTTGCTTAATGATTGACAATGATTGAATGAAGTTTTCTGAAGTTACAAAGAACATTGTCTCAAATATAGTGGAGGAGTAAAAAAGTAGAGATGGCAAAATTTCAAGATTATGATTGCCAGAATTCCACAAAACAGAACAATCCTTAACCTACACAGGTCTGGTCAATTCAATTTACGGTTTATTACTGTTTACTGATCAAAATGAGTCTAGGAATGGGTCATATAGACTATTCTTCAGCAATTAGCATATCTAGGCTTTCATTTGTACTTCAGTAAGTGTATGGATTACTCACTGTATAAATGGGTTGCAAGGCTGCCATTATTCATGTACGCATATACAAGCATGTATTGGCGTTTTTCTATACAGTAGCCAACCAAGTTCACAAGATTCCTGTGATGCAATCTCGCAAGCAGCTGGGCCTGGGCGGGAAGACATGAAAATGGGGTTAAAATTTACTCCAAGAAAAGGATATTCTATAAAGGATAAGAAAGTTATAACTGGATCACTTGTCTTGAACCAAACACAACGATACAAAAGAGAACAGTTAAAATGACAATACAAATGAAAATGCAAATAAAACAACTTTTGTTTTGTAAAAGGAAAAGGGACAAATCATGAAAAAAAAAAATCATATTGAAGAAACCTCAATTTCTTTGAAATCAGTCTTTAAGAACCATGGAAGACCATTAAGCAAATCACAATGTCTGAGAGTAAAATACGGCGAAAAGGGAAACAATTTTACTCTGGGAATACTTTAGCTAAATGATCTAAGACAATTATATCTAGATGTCAAGACAATCCTTACTTGTCGTTCTACTAGTTTGGCACTCACCTTTCCTTAATTCAACCCATTCAAATAGCGCGCCCCACCTTTACATGGACTATCTCAAATTTCACTCCAATCAGAGTGATTCACACTATTGCATTGATCTTGAGTTGAGAAAAAAATAACAGAATTGTATTCCTTCTACATTATCAATACAACAATGTAAATAACTCTGATTGGATTAAAATTCCAGCCAGTTGTGTATCATGAATGGGTAGATTAGACAAAGGTGGGCACCTCCCTCTTATCAAACAGGAGGTCACAATGGTCATGATGTTAGGATATGAATGTCTCTCTTGAGTTCATAACTCTTTGACATTATAATTATTATGGCGACTGAGAAAGTGTCAACAATTGAAACCATAGGCCTTTAATGTGACAGAACAATGTAAAAGGGGGAAAAAAAAATGAAAAGTTAGGGGTGTATAATGAAGTCACACAAGATTATATTCACCCCTACTGTCAAAGTGAATTGAGCATGTAACTAAGTTGCCCATAGTTTTCCTACCCAGTGGATTGACCAGATTAAGTACATAACCAGGATGAGTTGAGTAAGAAACTCAGCAGATCAACCAGGCATTTAAGTAATTAATGTCTAAATCTGTATATCATAATTATATACATTTGTACTAACTCATGTACATAGACATCATGAATATAATTATAGTGAACTTTAAATTTTAGATTTCAATTCTCATTTAGATATATTAAAATTTACCATTATACTACTCTAATTAAGTATTTTAATTTCAGTCAACCAGGTTGACTTGGCTAAAACTGGCTATACAGGAGGAGTCAAGCTTAGTTATGAGTTAAGACCAACCGGACCAACCTAGTTTCAGCCCTAACCAATCCAAACTGAGTTCAACTTCACCTACTCGTCCACTATTCATCAGGATTCAGGAGTCAGTACTGAGTTCAGTCAACAAAGTTATAGTTGATCCACCAGGTCAGAAAATTGTGCAATGAGCCCATAGAAAGTATTAGGTATCCACTGCATTGAAATTTACCTAGACAAGGAACAGCAAAGTAACATCATTTTTTTATCTGTATTCTATGGTTAATATAAAAAAGAACCAAAAGCTTCATGAGAATAGTTTGCAATGACTTTAATAACCAGTACAGTGGTCATAAGACATGTAAATTCTAATTTATGTTGTCAAGACGACTTCATATGCCTAAGATATTAACTAGCATTACCTCTGCTTGGAACTCCCTCTTCCCTTGTCTAACATTAGTTGCGAGCACTTTAATTGCATGTGACTCACCATTAGGCATCTTAGCTTTATAAAAATTGCTAGCATTCCCTTGACCAATGGATGTTGTGAAATTATGAGTTGCTGCTTTCAGCTCACTGTTTATGCATCACAAACGGCAAAGTAAAACAAAGAAAAGCATGAAATTCTATTGAACATAAATAACAACATTAGGAATATTCAGAGATATAGATTTTTTTATGCAGACTTGTTAATTATATTCATTTACCGGATTATGTGAATTATTTGATCCAAAAAGTAATGGAGGACTCAAGATTGGATTCAGATATATGTAACAGGATCAAATTTAGAATCAGATCCTGTTTGGGTCCAATCAGATTTATTGTGTGAAATACTGTCATTTATCATTATCTTTGCTGTAAACAATAAATATGTTATGCCCCAACTGCAGAGTAACTCTCAGAGTCAAATGAGTAATATAGAAATGCACCAGACACGTCCTGCTTTATTTTATACTAGACCAATCAAGACTACAATTCAAAACTCACTTTCAGCAGAGATTTAATTTCCCATGTCAAAGATAACACTTCAACCAACCCCCATGACCCATGTCTATGTCATGCACCACTGAGCATTCACATTTAAATTAATTATTATCATCATCATCTTAGCCTTTATCACATGGTGCAAGATTCCCATAAAGAAAAGCAAGCTATGACCACATCCCATCCTCCAACTTTCAAGTATTTGGATTAAGATAGTATAAAGCATACCAATGTCCGCATAATCACTAGTCATATATTATTATAGGAATGACTGAAAACTTCAAACTGTAACCCCGTCAAACAAGAAATAGGAAGTATGAAGCTAGAATTTAGTATGTATATCCTGAAAGATTTCTGAAGAAAGAAATTAACATACTTGTAACGATATTTACGTATTCCAGAGATAGAGAATGAACTTTTCCTCTTGAGCTTCTTTTGCCACCAGGACAAACCATTCATTTTGGATGATTTTTCTATACCCAGACTGGTAGTCGAGTCAGTGTCCAAGTCTGAATCTGAGTCTGATGACGTCTTCTTAGATGAATTGACACCATTTGCACAGATACATTTGCATCCCTTGTAACTCTTAGTAAGCAGAGGAGCAAGTGATAAAAGAAAGGCACTTATTACCCATAAGGACATTTCGATCAGCAACATAAGCATAGAAAAACCTGTAAACAAAACTAAAATCCGGAAGAATAAAAATAAATAAATCCCAAATTGGAATTAAAATATTATGCAGATACCAAATCTAGCAGTATTTTACATATTTTTGTCCTGAGTCGTTTGACCCCAACTATACTGCTATAATAAAATACTTCAAACAAACCATTAATTAGAGCTAGTGATGCCAAATAAAATATTATATAATTTCAGTAACATTAATATATAAGTGTGGTGAGGGACACCACACATGGTGTATATTCAAGTACAAAAGGAGATCTTTCCAAAAAGTACAAAAGCCCTTTTGTACTTGAAACTTCCCAAAAAGGGGTGTCCCTCACTACACATGGTGAGGGATAGATGCACTTGAATATTTCGCTAATATATATATATATATATATAATGTAATAGAACAATAATCTTATAGTGCATCCAAAAATGTAACATTAATTCTAAAACTTCGCTTGTTCAAGTGGCTCAAAAGGACAAAACTAAGTAACTTCACGAAGATTGCCTAAGGTTTGGCAGATTCAATCAGTCTCATTTATCTCTGTACCCTTCAAGTTGAGTCGACTTGGACAGGCCAAGGTGAGGCATTGAGACTTTATTAACTACAATGCACTCTAAAAATTTTAATTAGTAAAATATACTAACAGAACACACCAATAAGGAAATAACAGAGCATTGTGAAGATTTTATGTTCCTATGATTATGTTGGTGCTGTGTTTACAGTTGAAAATGCAGACTTAACTTATATAGCTCATATATCCAAGCCATACCAGCCATAGTACTGTAAAAACACATGTCTTGTATGATACAGAAGTACAAACTAAAATTCGCCAACACACTCATGGTTAAGTGGTGTTGGCACCTTGATATCACCTAATCACACACGCATTCAAGTTGGAAATATCACTCCTGTCCAGTAGGTCAACCCAGCAAAAAAAAGGTAGAAACTGAAATTCACATCATTTTCTCATGGTATAGAGATGAACAGATCTCTATATGCAAAGTGAGGTCAGACGTGATTATGATATCCTTGAAGACATCTATTATCACTAGTACTTTGTGACTAACCTTTGATGAACCTTATAGTCTTCTGCTCACACAATAGTTCTTTGTTGATTACCCTATTACCATTCAGTATCCTCTAATACTGCCTTCCACTCAAATCAAAACCTCCTAGACTAATCAACCAACTCAAGGCTGTTGATCCTAACCATCCTATAACAACTAGGGAAGTGAAGGTGACTTGGAAAAAACAGCATTTCACGTCAAATGATAGAAGTAACAATTTTCATTCTCAGTGAGAGAAGCATGGTTAGAAAACACAAGGCTGGAATTCTTAGACATTCTTCCCAAAGCAACCTGGTGTGTCAATCATGCATGAAGGATCTCACTGTCCTGGACATTTAGATCAACCCTTAGTAACAGCCCGCAGCAATCTTCTGTTGCTTTGTAGATGGGAACCCTCGTGACTCGGCATATTATCCTGATTCAAGACCCATAATCGTATAAATCCTGACATTTCATCTATCTCCCAAGCCTCTACTTATCATGGTGATGATGAAGCACTAGTAGGTAAAGGAGCTGCCTAACCAATCCAGAATGTTAGTAAAATCCTTTTTCGCATACCAAATTTGAAATTTGTTTGAATCAAGTTCTACATGTTCCATCTCCTACAAAGGACCCGCTCTCTGAGTTACCAAATATAATAATTGTTTTCTTCAAATTTTATGACTGGGGTCTTTTTACATCAAGAATCTAAGTACTGGGGTACTTCTTCAAGGCCTAGATTGAGACTATCTCTGCCAGCTTTCCCATCAAGAGTGATGTTTTAAACCAAAATTTGATTCCTAGAAAAATGTAAAGAGGTTTCCCTGGGAATTAGGCTGCTCGAAGAAAGAAAATATGCCATCAAAGGATTATTAGTGTATATCTATATGGAAAAGGAGGTTGGGTTATTACTTTTAAAGGGTCTATGTCTCTATAAATAAAGGAATGCAAGTCGTACAGAAGCACTTCAGATAGACTCACCTACATAAGTATGAAAGTATGAAAGTGAGGCCACTTCCTATGGGACTCTGGGGCTAGTCCTCTACAACACTTACTAAACCAAATAACAATGCCGATGGCCTTCAGGAAATGCTTTGTGTTCAATATATCCAGCTTGATAAATGGAGCCCTTAGTTCAAGACTAGGTTCATTGAGTGCCTCTATAAGCTTTGGTGTACTAAGACCAAGTGGGGGTTAAGCCGAAAGACACATTAATGTATGCATTCAAATCTGATTCCCAGTGCAATTAGTCTTTTGTTTGTATTTTTCAAAATTGTGGGGAACTGTATGATATTTTAAAAATATGGGGGCGATTTTCAAGGTTTTGAGGACTCTTTACAGTCATCATCAGCTGAGATGCATCTCCTCCCATAGATTCCATGCATTCTTGTTATGGTAACTCCACTGAAAAAACAAACACAACTAGCCTATCTAACCCATTAGCATTCCAAGTATTCTAGTGCGCCATTGGTTTTCAAGGTTCATCTACAGTCTTGCAATCTTTAGTGTCTATCCAGACTCGTTGCTCTCTATGACAATCTTCACTATACCATTGTTCAACTTGAAGAATCATAATGGAATATATTGAATCCTATAACTATCTTCCTGTAATTATGTCACAGTTTGCAACATGATTTTGAAAGCAGATATCAGTGCATGCCACTGTTCAGCTTGAAGAATAATAATTGAATATGCCGGTAACAGAGCATAGCAGAATAGCTCTGATCCTATGAATATGCCTATAGTTATGTTTATAGTTTGCAACATGATTTTGAAACAAGATATCATGGTCAATGTCTGATGTAGGTCAACAATGGCGTCGGTGAGGAACAATTTTTCTAGCCAGTAAGGAACTTTCTATACAAGTTGATGGCCCATTAAGAAAAAGGGATAGGACAAAGAGGGCATGGATGGAAGTAGTATAGTTGGATCTGAAGAATTGCAACCAATCCGAGTTTTTGGCCTAGGATAGATGAAGGTGGAGCAAGGAACATAATTCATGTAGCTGACTCCAACATAGTTGAAACAGTGCTTTGATGATAATGATGATGATCTCAAGCATCTCATATGTCTAAATACAATGCATGATTCCCTTCATTTTCTTATATACAACTAGATAATTTTTTATTTTTGGGTAAGAAACTAGAAAATGTTAAAAACTGTGAAAAAAGGGTTGTCATCAATGACGATAAATTGTTAAAAATTCACAAAATCACCATAAAGCACAAAATAGATTTTGAATAGAGAAGGATAGCTCTTTAAAAGGATTCATTGTTAGATGGAAGATGTGGCATATCCAAGATATATCCATCATTGCATAAGAGATTCAGTTATCCATCTGACCCCAACACAGATGGCGGCACACAAAAAATTCACCAGTTGGCCGCTCATGGGCAATAGGAATGGAGAATCTTAGATGCTTATACACGGACGGTTAGGGAGAAATCAACAATCAGCATTCAGTGGGCAGAAGTTCTTCAATTAGTATCTATGATCATCCTATCAACATCACTCAGGGATCATCAGATGAACCATTGTAGACTAAATAATAAGTATCATGTGATGCGGACCACTGATGATGTTTTAATGCTAGTGGCCAGGTGGGTCCCACATACCAAGATGAATCACATGTTGGTGATGTGGTAGAACATCTTAATGGCATTATCTATGAAATGTGGGCTGCATAAGATTAGGGTTGGAGATGCTCTTTTCAACCAACTGTTTCGAAGGCTTAAAATCAGATGTCTATGATCATTCCAATCACATCAATCCCCAAGTGGGTCCCACAAATCAGGTGGATTCACCGATTTTAAAGGGGCTCAAAAAGATTAGGGGTTGGACAGAAACTTCCCAACCATATGTTTTGAAGGCTTAGAAGATCAGATGGCTATGATTATTTGAATCTGGGAGGAACACACGATCCAACAATGATGGACTGTAATTGCCCAAGTGGGCCCCACACAATTAATCACTAACAACAGTAACTAGTATCTCCATTCTCCAATCACATGTATATTTCGCAGTTCATCAGCTCATGCACAGAGTCTCAAAACCGAAAGTAAGAAAATCAAAATAATTGATTTTCAAACATGTAGGGCTGGTCGCATGCTATTCAATTCATAAACAGTCAACAAGAACAATAGATGCATATTGAAACAAGAAATTTTCAGATCAAACTAAATAGATTCTATCAGAACTGAGAAATGCACCTTCTAAGAAAGAGATTTTCACAAACAATGAGCAGAGAAGATTGATTTGGGCAGAAATTTTACCTCTCCAAGCAGAAAATGTTGGATCGATTTCAGTACTTCTTGCAATGAGAGAGAGAGAGAGAGAGAGAGAGAGAGAGAGAGAGAGGATTTAAGAAGCAAAGGAGAGCTTCAATTTCGTGTTATATTTCGAAATTGGAGGCTAGCGTTTTGTACACGAAAAAAGCGCGCGAGGCCAACCGTGGTATATTAATATCATTACAATTTAAACCAAATGGTCTTATTTTATATATTTTGATTTAATTTTATTTATTTGTTTTGGTATCAGGATTCAGGAGTGCAACTGGGATGGGACCAAAAACTAGGGGTGTACGGTTCGGTTAACTGGTCAATTTGAAAAAATCGTTAACCGAACCGTAACCACGGTTTTTTGTCTTTTAAAACCGTAACCGTAACCATACCCACAAAACTGTGGAAAACCGTAACCGCCGTTAACCGTATTAAACGTTTCGGATACGGTTAATAACCGTGGAATGCCTTCCTCACATAAGGAGATAAATGTGAATGATTGAAGGGAAAATGACACATAAGAAGTAATTGAATAAGGTAAGAAAATTTCATTCAGCTCCCTTATTTTTTTCTTTTATTTGTAAACGGTGCGGTTAACCACATATGATTAACCGAACCATATTATACGGTTCGGTTCGGTTAATAACCATGAATTATTACGGAAAACCGTAACCAAACTGAACCATGCGGTTTTTGGATTTCATTAACCGTAACCGTAACCAAACCGTAAAATACGGTTATTAACCGCGCCTCGGTTTGATTAGACGGTTTTCCGGGTTTTTTTTACACCCCTACCAAAAACAGAAAATGGTGCAGCCGGACAAAACTCATATTTGGCTTAGGCCTCAGGCTGGATTAAGGCCCATTTGAAATTTGGGTCGCTCGGAGCATGGGTTTGGAATGCCGAAATATGTATGTATCAAATTATCAACATCTTTGGCACTGTGCATAACGGTCAGTGACCAAAACGCTACGTAGCGGGCGATACGTAGCGGTTGCGGTAATGCGTAGTGGCGTAGCGGTGTGAATTTCTTAAATGGCCTAAGTTTTTTTAATATTGTATAGGAACCAAGATTGTGTATTTTTAGTGATTTGAAACCATGTAAGGGCATAGACAACTTTAACAAAGGCTATTGAGGAGAAGAAATAGCAAAAATAGTATTTAAAACTAAAATTACTTGGAAATACTAGATTTTAGACTGTAGCGCCACTATTTTCAAAATATCATAGCGGCCTCAACCGCTATGGCCGATAATACGGGAGCTACGCTACGTTGCGCCCGCTATTTTGAACCATGACTATGAGAACGACTGCCTATCCCATTGGTAGGAGTGTCGTTTCTCATTGGGAGTAGCAATTCGCATTGGGAGGCTTAGCACCTCCTTGTAAATGTGAGTTGTTGTTACCTCTCATGCATGAGTTATGTCTCCTTAAATATTTGATTTCCAATCACCTCACATGGGTTGCCAAACAAAAAAAAATCGCTGACGTCGCTTAAGATAACTTTTTCTTATGAATATATTCAATATAATGTCAAATTAAGATGAGTGTCAATTCACAGGAGTAGTGGGTGCGAAAAGAGTTGATTGATGATAAGTGGGCCCAGTAGTGCTAACATTGTTACCCTCCACCACCTTTTAAGGCAAGGGGGTGTGATGACCTACTTGATTTTTCCCACCCCTTTTTGAGCCATAGCCCCCTTTCAATTGATACTAGCCAAAGCTCTTCGTACAGTCTCAAAAATTAATTACTATTGGATTGTAACGTAATGAATTTGTATGGAGTATAGCCATTAAACTTTGAGGACTTAACGGTATTGGCTAGGATCATTTTATTAGCTAATGTCCTTTGATTGTTATGCATCTAGGTACGCCCACCCAAGAGGGAGTTTATTTTTAAAAATGCTCGAATAATTTGCAGCAACCCTCATAAATGACTGTTTGTGTAATTATACACATAATCTACTGTTGGAACAACACTTTTGAGTTTCATGCTTGGAGTCCACCTTTAATAAATCTAGTCTCTCACACACTAGCCTCATAAGACTTGCGCGCTTTGAGTGCCAAGGTTATGGTCATACTATTGCAAAGTGTGCCAACAGAAGTGAAAAGAGCAAAGGTATAAGGCTCTTAATGTTTCAGATGAGGATACAAATGAGGAAAAGAGTGAGCCTGAGTCTTCCACTACATATTTATACTTCAATCTCGAAGTATATGGTGGTCACTGTAACTTTCATTTTACATATACCGCAAATGAGTGGGGGTGTGATGGCAGGCCTAATTAGATACAAATTCAGATTTCTAAATCATTTGAGTTTAGAACTATGAGTTAGGGTTAAATTACTTAAATCATAAATTTGTGGCCCTCTCCAATTCCAGACATGTATAAGTTATGAATCTATTATCCTCAACGTGATGATTCCTCCTCTTCTTCTCATAAAAGCCACAAGGAGTTCAAGTTTTTTTTTCTTGCTATATAGTTTTTACTTGTAGAAACCATCCAATCAGGATTTGGTTCCCATATTGGAATGTCACTCGCATAAGCATTTGCATTGCATGGCATCTTCACAACCTAAGAATTCAGTTTTTAGTGGATGCAGAATTCTATAATGCACAACCTAAAATAAGCTTACAGTTAGTTGAGGCCAAATATTCCATATATATACATCTGCTGGTTTTTTCCAATCAATCAATTTTTTATCCTGGCTAGGCATGTACTGCTGTGAATGTTTTCCTTCCTATCATATGTCTGCAAATGATATCAGATGGCTATGATTCTCCAATATGAGAGTTTTTCTTCTCCATAGTCATTTCTAATTAGGTGAATTATCTGGATCACTGAAATATGCACCCGATCTATATGATGAAATGCTTGGTCCCAAAACAATTTGGTTTCATTGGTGGTTGTGCACTTAACTAACATGCACAGACTGGGAAAGGAATAATGAAGTCAAGGAGGGACCATATATACCTCTTTAATGTTCTTTTTTGAATCCTTGCCATATTGAATTGGAGTAGGTGGATACATTGAAAGAAAAGTTTTTTTGTCATTATATTTGCCCTTTTAGGCTAATGATCATGGGCTAGGTTGTGAATTTGGAGGAGAAGTAACTCCACACTTGCTACACAAGTGAATGCTTGTTTTATTTCTACGATACTGTATCATTAGAGATTTGGAATGCTGGAACATATATATTTTCAGAACCATTGGCTAGTTTTTTTATAGTAAAAGTTTCTAATCATCTATTGTTGATATTATGGATTTCGGTTCTTATCAACTTTTTTAATAACTTTTTTGTGCTATATAGAAATGGATAATGAAATATGTGTCGAAGATGTTGAATTCATTATGTTGATTCGTCTTCTAGACGAAAACATGGTAAGGAAGAAAAGAAGTATATCACACGGACAGAGTCTGCAGATGAACACATAGCTGATATATTGATAGAACAAATTAGTTTTGGGCAAAAGGATTGAAGTGGATGGACTATAGAAGGGTGGAGGGAGATCGAACGAAAGAGGAAAGAAAAGTTTGGAAAATATTAATATGATAAAGCTGAAATTAGAAATCACCTATGAACGTTGAAGAATCATCACAATCACATCAAGACTCTCATGAGATTAAGTGGTTTTGGTTGGGATGACATTTCAAAAGGGGTTATTGCATATGACAAAGTGTGGGACAATTATATCACGGTGAGTAGTTATTAATATATATATATATATATTGATATTATATTAAACATTGTTAATTCAATGATTGCTGCTGTATTTTGATCACATTTGTCCAATCCAGGCACATCGCGACTATGATTACTATCGAGGAAACGTGTGATCAATGAAAAGTTTGCTATCATATATGGGGATTTAATCTTTGATGGAAGAGATATGATGTTGACTAACCAGCGCCCCCGCCCCCCCCCCCCCCCCCCCCCCAAACACACACACAACGGCATTCATCCATGATGTGGCAGTAGAATCAAGTAGCTCTAATAAGAGGGATGAGGGTGTCTATGAAGCACCACACGTCAAAAAATGCTCAACTATTAGTTCTCGACGCAACGTGCAGGATGAAGTTAAAAGCGAGTATGAACTTACACATGCAATTAAGGATATAAACACTACTTTGATCTACCTTGTTGACAAGATGGCCTAATTAGGGCCAAGCCAAGCTGATATCGTTACTGCTATTGGCGAGTTGAATTTAGACCTTACTTGAGAAATAATGTCTATTAGGCTATTAAAGGATCCGCAAGTGGCCAGTCAATTCCTTGCATTTTCAACAACGGATTGAGGCCATGCATGGCTCATGGCAGAGTTGAGTGGCTCTATTTAGGATTGTTAGTTATTAAAAACTACTTTTATAAAATAGGATTGAGTCTGTTTTTCTGTCATGTTATCTTTTTGGAATGGTAATGTTATATGTTATCTATGTGGCTACATTCATTATGAATGTTATAATAAACTGATTTTGTCATTTTTCTTATTGTGATCCATGGATTGTGTAGATTAATTATATTGATATAGAGTGTGGATTATTGTGCTATGTTAGCTTCTTCTTGTAATATTTGCCAATCAATTATAGAGCAGTGCCATTATGATGGATACAAAGAAAAACAAAATGTCAAGAAACTTATGTTTTGAGCTTTTTTGGTTGCATATATGGATTTAAAAAGCATACAAATTATTGAAAAGTTACTTTATTTTGTATAGAGTTGAAATGCATTAAATTATTTTAATTGTATATTGTGTGCAGATGGGCACATTTTTTTAATTGTAGGACAATGGGTATGTTTGTTTGTATACATTGAAGTGCATGGAATGGACTTGTTTGTTTGTATGAGAAACATATTCCATCTCATGGAATGGGTTTGTTCTTTTAATTGGAATTGAATTACATTGTCCAATTCATGGAGTTGAAATACATTAAGATTCATGGAATGTGAGTTGTCTGTATGGAATTGATATACATTGAATCTCATGGAATACGCTTGTTTGTTTGCTTGGAATACAAATACATTGAAGTTATGGAATGAATTTTTTTGTTTATCCATTGAAAAAGGTTTAATTCATGGAATGAGCATGTTTGTTGACATTGAATAGGAATATATTATCCTTCATTGGAAAATGACTTGTTTGTTTAAATAAAATTAGAATAAAAAAGAATTCATTGATGAAAAAATGGGTATGTTTTTTTTTTTTTTTTTCCAGGGAATTTGAATACATAAAATAATTTATTGTAAAATGGGTATATTTGTTAGCATGGACCATATCAAGATAAAAGCATATATATAACAAATAATTTTTTTATATTTTCACATGTAGTTCAAACAAACATGGTAAAATGAATCGCATGCATAGATAACGTGAAAATGACTTCAGTATACAGGGGCGGACCCAAGTATAACTACCAAGGGGCTAAAGCCCCCACCTATATATATATATATGAAAAGTTTAAAATTTTTAAAAATCCCTGTGCAAATTCTAAAAATTAATAGATTTTTCTTTTAAATATTTCTTTTACATGGAGTCCCCCCAAGTTGAAGTTCTTGGGTCGCCCTTGTCAGTATACAAACATTGTAAACTAAAATGCATGCGTAAAGCTTACATATATATATATATATGTGATATTTACATATGTAAACTGCAGTTACACATCTCATGAGTAAAAGGCAAATGACCACTTAGGCCAATGATTGCGGTTGATGGAACACATCTGCGTGGTAAGTGCCCAGATCGAAAAACTTTTCCATCAGTATTTGCCTTCACGGAAACAGAACGACGTGACATTAGGAGTGGTTCCTCGCAAATCTATCACTAGCCCTTGAAGAGCCTACAAATTTGACCATCGTTTCTGATCGACAAAAAGGACTCATTCCTGCGCTGGCAAACATTATTTCACGTTCTAATTGCTACTATTGTCGCCATCTCGAGGAAAAAATTGAGTCAAAGTTCAACGAGTTGGCATTCTTTCTGCCCACTTAGGACATTCTTCCTCCTTGCTTCCCATAGGCCAATGACTTCATCTTCGTAATGAATATATTCCATAGTCATTCTCTCTACACGCTCCACCCTCGTAAATGACAAATACAATGCCAGGGGGACAACCTGTTTAAGACCGAATTGCTTTGTTACACGCTCGGGATTGTGTTTTTCAACAACCCAATAATGAAGGAGGACGGTTGTCGAATTGAACAATTCCTTATCATGTTTTGGGAATTGTTGGAACAATTTCTTCGGCATTTGCGCATATGGCTGCCAATTAAACTGCAAAATTTGACCACATTAATCAATTTCCAACTCAATGTATGAAGACAATATTAAGGAACCTTAGCCATGTCATTACCCCATCCTCAAGTATGTTGTTGATATGCCGCCAGATTTCTTTAATGTTTGTCACTTGTTTTCTATCTAGCGGTCTTAATTCCCACACCTTAAATAGTGGGAACTGTAGATCCTTCTTCCAACTAGGATCAAGTGCCATACGTCTCCCGATCAACATTCTATAGTGGGCCTACATCTGCAAGGATAAAAAATCAAATTCACTTAGCACATAATATTCAATGCTAAACGTTCAAAGTAAACTTAACAAGTTGTTTTCATCACTTGTAACAACTATATAGAGAGGCTTGTTAGAATCTTGAAGACAATAATTCTTCCACTATCACGTTTTTCTCCCCCCTCCTCCTTTTCCTCCTCATCTTCATCTTTTAACAACTTTGTAGCCTTTGTAAGCATTTTGTACAAGATTGCAAGGCATGCTAGACCCCATGCATAGCGCTTGAATTCCCTGAAAAGCTCTAGTTGCCAAGCTAGTTCTCAGGCTTGTCCAAAAACCAAAAAGAACAAGTATGCCCTTGTCTTGTATATCTCACTCTTCTTCTTAGAGGGCTTGATATTATCTTTCAGCCACTTGAATTTAATTGTAATACCGATGGAGTCTTTGCCAAGGCGTGGAGCCATACCAAACAATTTCATGCACACTTTCAGGACAAGTACATGAGGGAATGTCCTTCTCGCTACGGGTTGACCGTCGATTGGGAGCGCGTAAATGTATACAACATCTTCCAAAGTTACCATTGCTTCACCCGTAGGTAAGTGGAATGTATTGATTTCTGGTCTCTACTGGTCAACGAACCCACTAATGAGAGCATGGTCTATTCTCATGTAATCTATCTCTGAAAGGTGAGATTGACTAACCTCCCTCACATTGCCCTTTTGTATATCGGTGAGAACCCATATGTTCTCATCTAGGTTCGTATTTATGCATCTGTGTAAGCCTGATTCCACCCTATTCAGTATAGGCTTTGACAAATGTGAATCTTGCTTATATAACAAATTTCCAAACGTATCCATCTTGTGTCCTTTGGCCATCTATTCAATTTTAGAACATGTAGCAACAAGGACATAGAAATAAATCCATAAATAGTAACAACATAATTTACCAGCACTAATCAGTGGAATAAATCCATAATAGAAACCATAAAGAACAATGGGAGAGATAATTGTTAATCAGTGGGAAAACTAGAAATAAGGAAGCCTTGAATTCTTTGGCGTGAAGTTTCATATCCTCATAGACATGATCATACATTTAACTTCTATTTAATTGTTCGTGCCCCAAGTGTAGGGTCGTCACGATTGTAGTAATAACTGGTAAAACCGGGTCGATCCACAGGGAGCCAATGATCACAATGTACCTGTCCTATTGGAAAACTAGTACTAGCCTATCAAAAATCTATAAAAAAAAATAAATCCTACTCTAATTATAAATTAATTACAAATCTGAATAAAATTAATTACAATCCGAATTAAAGAAAAAACCTAAACTAGAGACCTAATCTAATAGATCTATACTAAAAACTGCATTCACCATAAAAATAATCAGAAAACCAATTTGAGAGATTAAAAATTCAGAAATAATTAAATTGAAATTCATGATTGAAAGAGAGCCTTGCAATCTAAAGGTCAGGGTTCAGTTGTTTTCTAAATACTGAAAATATGGGTGATTTCATTAAGGACCCAAAATCTGAAAAATCAGATTTATTAATATTGAGAAATTTCATAAAGACTCTAGTCTCCTTCTAATATTTTCAGTTTTGAGCGGCCTTTAAGCATGCAATATATTATTAAAACATAATGCATCAAAAAGACATTAATAAAGAAAATAAATTAATAAATTGAAAATTAAATTTTGAATTAAAATTGCTCACCCATAATCAATCAATAAAAATAAGTCAACTTACACCCTTTCTCCTTAGATTACAAGCAGCAAATCTACCCCTCCATCCTTCTTCTTCTTCCTTCACACATCAATTTTTTCCTTTGGCCTCGTATAATAGGTGAGTGAGAGATGTAGGAGATGGAGGGAAAAAATGGAAAGAGATTAATGGGAGAGAGAATGATGGCCGTGTGATAGAGTGGAGATAGAAAGAGAGAGAGAAAGGAAAAAAATCAAAAACGTCCAAGAGAGAGAGGGACGTTGTGTGTATGAGTAACAGGGAAAAGAGAGAGGGAGTTAGAGATTGAGAGGGAGAGAATAAAGGGAGAAAAATTAGGAGGGGAGAGGAGAGTTCCATGTGAGAGAGAGAGAGAGAGTACAGATGGGAGAGAATTATTAGAAAAGATTTAATGGGATAGAAGAAAGAGAGAAAAAATAGGGGAGGAAGAGGGATTCAATCCTTGCCATCCTTTAAAGATTTGAAAATTTTCAAATCTTTTAAAAAAACTTGTTTGATTGAGATGCAACCTGTGGCATTTGGTAACCTTGATAATAGGATCTTGGACCGCTAGTGGGGTCTTTTTGAAGCTTAAAACTCTTTAGTGCAGCCATCTTCCATCTTTAGGACTCTTCATACCTTGCAAATATCCACACTTGGGCCCACGTCTTGGCTTTGAAAATATCTTTAGAATTCTGAAACTTTATTCAGTTGCAAACTTGGATGGATGTGGGGCCCCTCTAGGGGTGTGTAACACCTTGGATTGGCTTAACTTGGATGTCCCATGTTGGCATGGGTTTTTTTCTTTATTTCATTCTTTATTTCTTTCCTCCTTTTTCTTTGAATTTAAATTTGAATTTTGCAAGAAAATCTTCTCATCACTTGGAATGAAATTCTGAACTTTTTTTTTTTCTTCTCAATTGGGTCCCACCATGGCTGCCCCTTCCTTAGGATTTTCACCCAATGTGAGTAGGTCCCATGGCGGGTCTTCTGAAAATTTTTCTCTTCTTGCGGGCCCTGATTTTTGAATTTCTACAAAACAATTAAAACTAATCCAGGAACAATAATTTTTATTAAAAGGATTAATGTCATGCATGGGGCCCAAAAATGCAGAATTTGATAATTTCACCAAGACATGCATTTTTATGAGATTTTTATTTAAATTCAACCAAAAGAGTCTAATTGCATGATTTTGTGCAAATCTATGAATTCAATGCATTTTATTTTAATTAAGTCCACAAATTTATATGAATTAATTAATTAAATATGTGATATTTTGGACTTATCGCTAATCAACTTCAGAAATCACTTCTATCTAATCAAAATGTATAATAGTTACAACATCCATTACATAATAAAAAAATATGGCAATTCCTGAACAACATGACAAGCAGAATGCCAAAGATCCATCATTTATCCTATCAAAAGAGCACTTGAACACTAAAAATGAAGAAAAATGAAAAACAGCTAAGCGGAAGATCACTGCATTCTTAAATCTCTTTTCTAGATATCATCAACCCATAAAAACACTCAAACAGAGCTTCACATGTCCCATGCTCTGTACATAGCAGCAATAATCAAAGCAGAAATAGCTTCCACTATATACAAAATGAGATAACAATTGCAGTGTTTGATTCCGAACATGTGTATGCAAACAAAGAAATCAATGGCAGTCTCAATGTTTGAGAAACAAAGAAAAACAAGGTGATATTTGAAATAATGAGTTTGAAATAAAGGGTTTCAACATGGCAAAACTTCGAGTGGATGTGCGATATCGGAACAAGGTTGATCGAAAATAGGGAAGGAACAGCACAAGGGGTAGCGGCGTCAATGCTCTGGGGAAGAGAAGGAAGGAGAAAAGGAAAAATGGGAGAAAAAAAGGGGATTCCAGGACTATATGAAAGTTACCGTCCCAAGTTTTTTTTTTTTAAAAAAAAAAAGGAAAAAAAAAAAACGCAACGGGGTCTAACGGACCCCATTTGTTCTGCCTGAGCTACGGGGCCCTTTTTCATGCAACAGCCCCCTACCGGGAACTTTTCCATAAAACCCTCTAATACTTTTACTAAATGAATAAAAATTTTAAGAAATGAATAATTGGTCATGGGCAAAAGGTTGAAACAGGAAAAAACCACTTAAGCGGGTTCCCATTCAGTTTGGAGCAACACTACGCTGAACTCAGGCATAGTCACTTGGATAAAAGCACCCATCTGATGCACCCATCTAATTAAATACATAACAAGCACGAGGCAAGACAATGAGAAAATTTGATATAGACCATGGGTACACAAAATATAAGGCCGATCAAATGACCTAGCCGACCGTTTTTGGTTTCAAAGTGTAATTGTGGTACATCAAGTAAATTTTTGTGATAAGATCCAATAGTAACTAATGTTAGGAAAAACCCAAGTTTAGATTTATTTCCTATTAATTGATTCGAAGCACGAACAATTTTCACACATAAAAAATAATGCGTACCATGTAGTGGGTTGGGGACCAATCCAAACCTTCCTACAAATACCTAACTAGGCTTATCAATTGAGCCAGTTAAAATGGGTACCTGGCCTGGCCCAAGCCTGAAAATACAGGGCGTTTTAAGAAATTTGACGCCAGCAGGCTAGGCTTGTACAATGGTTTTAAAGCCAGGCTAAAATGGGACTGGGAATGGGCAAAACAGGCCCAGCCCATCCAGCTCGACCCTTCCCGTCCATCACATGGATTCTCATTTTTTATATGAGAAAAATAAAGATGCATTTGATTGGAAAAAAGAATTCAATGAACCTCAAAATATAAATAGACATATGATTCATATAGTCTTAAATTCAATTTTCATGAAGAGAACATCACACATTAAGGTTGGGTTGCCAATTCTTATTTTGTTATATAAAATTTCTTGCAACGAACGAAAAGTCTCCCTCAACTCTACTCTTAGTGCTGATTACTGATGTATATACAAAGGCCGTGACTTAATGATATCATAGTTTTACCATTGTAATAATAATATTATGCAACTCCTTGCATCAAATATGAGGGGAATTGAGGAACAGATTCGTGAAAGATTATGCTCGTGGAATGGCTCGTTCTATTTTTTAAGATATGGAAAAAAAAATTACTGATAGGCAGTTGTAGAAGAAAAAATGAAATTAGATTTTTATTTTGATGACAAGTCTGCAGAAGAAGATGACACAAGAGATTGTGGAAATTGAATTCAGCTAACTATCCTATTTTATCTCATATGTCTCGAGATATTTTAGCTATTCTTGTGTCCACAGATGCTTCAGAGTCGTCATTTAGCACTAGAGGGAGGGTACTTGACCCACATAGGACTTCTTTGAAAGCAGATACAGTAGAAGCATTAATTTGTGTCCGGGATTGGTTCAGTCAGGACCCAATTAGTAATGATGATTCAAACAATGATGGAAACGCACTAAATGATCTTCTAGACATATTGAAAGAAAAATGATTTCTGCTGAGTTCTTTTAGTTATTACTTACTCACATAGGATGGTTAGCTGATTTCTGTTGATTTCTGGATTTTCCACTCTACCATCGCAAATAAATAAATAACTCTGTCATGTTGCTTCTTGCACTACATTGCGGGTGTCAAGCCAAGAAAAAAGGATGAGGGTTTAAAGTCCGGTTCACACCCAGGTTCGGTGGGAGTATAGGAGTAATTAGAAAATGTTTAGCTTATATTCAAAATCATGTTAAGCCCTGGCCCAGCCTGGGCCCACACAGGACGGGATTGGACGTAGGCTCATTCAATTTAGGACAGGGATTAGACAATCCCCAACAGGCCCGCCGAATATTTGATACGGAATTAGAGAACCCTGGCTCAAGTCTGACCATCTCTCATTGACAGCCCTACACCTAACCCCCTTAATTGGAAACTTTTTGGGTAAGGCATCAAACCCGGTTCGACCAGTTGACAAACCATACATTTTAGGTGGATGAATTTTAGTATAGAGGTTGGTGTGACCTTGTCTCATTTTAAATGCTTCATTTATTTATGCAGGAAATATTGTCTTCGATTTCCACGCACTACACATGTTATTGTCTTATTCACAATTCACAATGAACCAAGTGCCATTGTTGCTGTGATAATAGCATTTGGTTCAATGTATGAAACTCATGCGTAGTCCTTCACCCTATGATTCACGTTTCACAACATTGAGATCTTCTAGAATTTTTATTTTTTTTTTGGGTAAATTAAGATCCTTAGGAAGTTAGGAGGCCCATTGGAATATTTATCTAGTCGACTGTATGGTGGATTGATCATAACTCTAAATTTTTTCATGTATTTAACAAATCCTAGCTGTATTCTCTTACTAGGCAGTCCAACTATAAGGGATCGACTTGAGCCCATCTTTCACCAGTTAGTGGACCCCCTTGGGCCTTCACACTCACAACTTTCATAATTTGGCATCAAATTCAATTTGACATTTATCTTATTCTTGTTTTGATTATAAACTTGAGAATAAAAATTAGTTAAAAGATCTTTTAAACTTTAGGGCTGCTAAATCAAGGGTTAGGATAAATCTAATGAGATTTTTCGCTATCCATGAAGAGACCTTTCCATCCTTTTATCTCCACAAATACGCACTCATCTTGCTTTTATTTTTATTATAAACTTGAGGAAAATTTATACTTGAAAGATCTTTTAAACTCTAGGGCCGTTAAGTCAAGCGTTAGGATAATCTAATGAGGCTTTTCCGCATCCTCTTATCCATGAAGAGACCTTTCCAGCCCTCTACGTCCACAAATACACACTCATCTTAGTGGACCTTCCAACAAGCTGGACTGGGTAGATATAGTAAGCAATCTCCCCGGAGGTGATCAAAACTCCTCATATCCACAAAGCATCAAAATTGATGGGTTCAAGGATCAACTTGAGGAGAGAAGTTCTGATGTCGAATGCCAAGGATCTTCTAAATTGAATCTAGGATATTAAATATCCATATGGTGCCCATCATTTCAATGGTTTCCAGAGCCAGCCCCAAATGTCTAGGGTGGGTCACAAACTCACAATGGACCTGAGAAACAGAGTCTCAATCCAAGTTTACACAAGTGAGTTGGATTTAGGTTTGGCTTTTAGTTTTAAGGCTGAATTGCTAATTAGATCAGGTGAGTCATATTCAATTCAGAGCTTTCAAACCCAGGCCCAACCTAAATTGTTTACAGGTAAACCCGAAGCAGACTCTCACTCGAATGAATCCCCGAAATAACTGCCAAAAACCAACCCAACTTGAATGGGTCCAGGTCTGGGTCCGAGTTTGGGTCTGGGTCTAGGTAGGGGATAATATGTTAAAAAAAAACTATCTTTCAAGAGGAATTCTCAAAAATTGAGTTAATATGCCGGGTCCCAGGTCCACAGGTCGGAACCAAGGTGGAACCGGACCTAAGCTCATTTACTATTCAGGCCTAAATAAGGACCCAGATCTGATTTTTAAGGCGTCGGAACATCTGAAAAATCGGGACCCCATTTACATCTCTACCCTCAAATATAGGTAATGCCCAAAAGCGTGCATCTTTTGCAGTAGACTTCATTTTTTTCCCAGACCAAATTGCCCTTCACTTCATCTCTGCAACATTGAGGCTCGACCACATTCGCACATTGAAGTATTTCATGACTCGTTATTTTTTTGAGAAATATATGAAAAATGAAAAAAAAAAATCTTAATTCCACTTTGATGTTTATATATTTTGAAATAGGCTGGGCCTAGACCTTACTTTCAGGCCTCTGGCTGGATCCGGACCTGAATATCAGCAACATAGCGGAGCAGGTGATTTCTTGGACCTGACCCGGACCATAAACAACTCTGAGTAAATATGATAGATACATCTCTGACCATTTCAAGGGAGCCATGCAGGGTGGCTTTCTGAGAAGAATAATCATGGGATACTCACGAGATCCTGACCCTACATGGGTCTAAATATGTTAGGGAAGAGCCATTTCCTGATGGGTCTCACAGTAATTAACCTGGACCCGGGCCCGGTTTCCAATCAGCCCAAAAATTAGGGCTCTTACCTGATTTTAATATATAAACGGTCTTGGCTTTAGTAGTTTTGCTTAAATTTATTTTGGGCTCTCTCTCTCCTTTTTTTTTTTTTAAACTACTAGAGCCACCTAGTTCCCAGACCCACTCAATGAATTTTCAATTTTGATTTCGAAAAATTTACTTAAAATCCTTTTTTTTTTCTTTGACATAAAAACTTGTTGAACCAAAAATAAGGCCACTGAAGAAAATAGGGAGGGCACAAGCCAGGCTAAACCCTTTTTGTACCCATCCTACCCCATGCCATAACTGACTCATGCCATACCTAAATGTCATTGGCTGTAAGCTTAGCTTGAGCCTAATTACATGTTAACTACTACCGGAGATCCATTACCTAGCTTCCCATTGGGAAAAGGTGAGGACAAGGTCCATTAACCCTTTTATTTCCCATGCATCTAACCAATTCGTGCAAACTCTGGCCTGTTTATGAATGCTTTAATCAAGCCCAACTTCATTTCAAAAACATATGAAGCTGATTACTTAGTTTTCCATAGGTAAAGAATGGAGTCCAGTTCGCCAAGGTCCATTCATTTTATTTTTTCAGCCCATGCATTGAAACAATCCATTTAATATGGAAATTTTAAAAGGTTAATTAGGGGTTATGTGAGTTAAGTGGCTTGACCCTAGCTAGCAGGTTAGACCGACCCGTATATTATGTAGGGCCGGTTTGGCAGGTCATATGTGGGTCGGATCGGGTTAGGTTTTGTTGGCTGTATGTATACGTAAGGATGACAATTAGGGGCGGACCCATGTACTGGTGCATGGGGGCTTCAGCCCCCACAAATATGCAAAAAACCCATTAGGGTTATATGAGCTGCCTGGACTAGCCCCCATGGAACAAAAACAACACACACTCTATCTCAAGAAATCCCAAAATTATGATCACCTCTGGCTCTCTGCGTATGGGTTCTAAACAATATTTTAAGTGTTGCATGGGGGTTGTTTTGGTAGGTGCTTGGTCTCAAAAGTTTTTTAAAAAAATGGTGATGTTAGAAATAAGGGATTTTTTTAAAACATTTACCATCATTTGAAAATCCCCATGTTTGAAATGAGTTCTCTTAATATTATGAAAGATTTTTAAGAAATGAGGGATTTTCCTTAAGATCCAACCTTTCTAAAAATCTGGATTCTCTTGATGGAGTTGGATTTGATTTCAAAAAAGAAAAAGACGGGGGAGAGAGATGTATCCAATCAATAATTATTGATTTTTATCTACTTATGCATGTTATTGATTGTTAACTAACTTTATTTAATCTTAATGCAATATTTAGTTTTTTGTAGTTGTAATTTGTGTTGGGTTTTAGGAAGGAGTTTTAGATTAGGTTTTAGGAAGTAGTTTTAGATTTGATTTAAACAAGTAAACCAATGAATATTTAAAGGATGTGAGAACCCACAATATTGTTGTTTTTGGTTCAAAGTTTGTTTCCAATTATCTTCTCTTTAGATTGAAACATTATTTTTTATTTTATTCTATTTCTCATGCAAACTAACGTGCCCTTAGGATTACTCTCGTATCTCAAAAATGAACACAAATATTCAATTTATACAAATACACAATTGATTTGTGTAATCCTTTCTGCCATTGGTAACATGAATAAAGTACAATGAGATAAGGATTGATGTTTTTATTTGACCATTGTCACCCCCCTTCAAGTGAAAATCTTGGGTCCACCACTAATGACAATGGATCGGGTCTCCTGCTAGGGTATATACATGAACTTTATTGGTATTTTAAAATGAAAAAGAATTATTAACAAACCTTACCTAGCTTGTACCACTCACAGGACAAATTTAACATCACAAATCATAAACCCTCCGCACAGTGGTTCAGGCATGGGGTGAAGGCAACTCCATTCGGAGTCAAACTCAGATCACCCTAAACCAAACCTGCCCCCAACCCACCCATTGGCATCTCTATGTACAAGGGAATAAAACCAAGGAAGACCACACCCAGACCTAAGAGGATCCACTACTTGATTGAAGCCACAACTTGACTGACTTTTATTCAGAGGGTCCAAAAAAGGGCCAATGTCTGGAAATTTCTGGACTGGGCCTTTCCTATGAAATGGGCAACACAAGTTGACTGGAGGTTGTTGTAATTAAAATGTCCATTAATTACATCCTCTTGACAGGTTGACCATAGGCCTTCTGCCTTTGTACATGAGTCAACAAATTAAAGCACGCACGTGCAGCATGACACACATGATACCATAAGTTGTATTTATCCTAATAATATTTTAATAACAAGAATCTATTTAAAATAAAATCACAATAGATTTAAAATGGCAGGCAATATGTTTGTGTCTATTTGGATGTTGAATTAAAAATCATATGATCAAAAAATAAGAGATAATTACCCGGAAAATCACGCTGGATGTCCCTTACACAAAAAAGACCCCAATAGTTTTCTTGTGATGGAACTGGTCCCTGGGGCCACTTTCATTTATTTTTTTTAAATAAAAGTTTCATTGAGCGACGATATCCTCGCTCCACTGCACAATATTACTTCATGAAACTCATTTTCTCCCTTCTCACCTCTCGCGATCCCGTTTCTTCCTTTTCTTCTCGGATGTCCCCACAGTGGACCCGTCGGTCATTTGCAACCCATTCATCTCATTCAATCATCAAATAACATCCGATTGGAGCTTTTTTGAAGTATTTTCTTTGTCATCTTTTTATTGTTCTCCTTTACATTGTTCTTGTTTCTTTACGTCTTTCCATTCAACCAACCATTTTTCAGTATCGGATCGTAGAGTGGTACAATATTATGCGCATCAGTCGGATCTTGCATTTCATAGGTTGTTTTCACTATGCTTTACTTCCCCCTTTTCAGTTAGGGTTCAAATCGGGGCTTATCAGAAGTTGAGATCTTCACGAGTTCCCCCCACGTTTTGCTCTCAAAAGGCATCAATTGTTTGTGCTCATGTTTGACATTCCATGGAGGGAATGAGGGTTGTAGGAAGTACTCAAATGTTATAGAAGTGGGGGATGATGGCTTAGCACTTCCCCTATGTCTTCGTTTTTCTTCTCCCCAGCATATGGAGAAAACTCTACATAAGAAAATGTGACATAAAATGGGCTACCGGGATTCCTTTGGGCAAATACTTCTTTCCATACATCCATAAGTCCATAGATTAAAGCCACCCTCCAAGTGTCAATGTTTCAGTAGCACATTTAGAAACTGACAATGTGTCACCATGAATGAAAATAGCCACCGGTAATTGTTCAATTTCTCGTTGATCAGGACCGCAAATTAAGGGGTTGTTTTAATTCCTATAAATTTTAGAAGTAGCTTGAAGGATGAGAAGAAAATCTTTAGGGTGGGGAAAAGGTCAAGAAACAAGGAGAAGTGTATTGCAAAATATCAGCGTTGGACGATGATATCGTTGCCCAATAGATTTAAATTTCCCTTCAAATGAACTATACAAATTACGTGGCCAATAAATTGAGCGACGATACTATCACTCACCTTCAATATTCAACGACGATATCGCCGCTTGCTGAAAAAGGGGAAAAAAAAATTTTGCCGGGGAAGACCGGTTTTGTTCCATGATCTATTGGAGCCTTTTTCATGCATGGGACAACTAACGTGGTTTTTCTCGTAACTTCCACTTTAAGAAAAGTTGGGATTCAAATTCTTCCCAATATTGTAGGGTTTTCTTTTAAGCATTAAAAAAAAAAACAACATATCTATTGTTTGATTGTAATTGAGTGTGTTTTATTAAAAAAAATTTAGTTAATAGTATGTTATATTTATTTTATTCAATATAATTCTTCAAAATATTTAGCACATTTAGTATGATTTTAAATGTGAATCTTAGAGTTATTACATGAAATGTGTCTAATATTATTTTCCAAGAATATTTGTTTAAATTAAATAACTAAGATGCTATTCTATTTGAAACTTTATTCTTGAAGTTATATAAGATCCCATACAATACACAGTTTATCTGTAAAAGTGTAAACTCAAATAAAAATGTAATTTTATAATATTAAAAGAGATAATATATGGGATGTAGTCGTGAAATTTCATAAGAACATATATAATACAGTTTGTGTATGTTCACCGACCATGATCTACCTTTCTAAATTGCCCTTATTTAAGGATCTCTCTCCACATACTTACCATGCTTTCATAAGACTTTGATGTCCATTACATTACCAATCGAGCAACCACTTTAATTTTATTGTCATCAATATTGCCACTACCAGGGACTGAACTTGGTCATTTCTGTGGGGAGGGAGGTGTCCCGCCATAGACCTAACAATAGATTGGCAATACATCATTATTTATCATCCTGAAAGTTTAGGATTCGTGATATTTAGATTGGTCTAACTCAATAAATGAACCCAATCGAGTGCAAAAACAATAATCTATGCAACGGAAAATAAAACTCAAAAAGCACACGCCATAAGTACACCAAATATAACGTGGAAAACCCTAACCGGGTGAAAAACCACCGATCCAAATTGGATCAACAATCAAACACTATGAATCTTGCAATTACAAGAAACTCAGATTTCATCCTCAGATATCCCCTACCTAAGGACTGAAGTCATTTTGTGTCGCTTCACGCTTCAACGACTTCACACCATTGATTGCAATAGACTCAATCCAGCACTTAACTTCTCAAATCTTCTACGCAAGAAGATGATCTTCTACAAGGAATACTGAAGAACGTGGCTCTTTAGAGTAGTTGGCAGCACAACTCCTTCATAAATCTCTAGAGAAGATTTCTCTCAATTAAATCTCTAACTCAGAACTTTGAGAGATGAGGTCTAACTTTAAAATAGCCCTTAGGTCCTTTAAATAGCCCTTAGGTCGTGCTTAACGTTGCTTAATTTGATTAGGATTAAAACAAGTAGTTTGGGCACAATTAGAAAGAGGTTTTTAATCTAACTTGGACTCTTCTACTTTGTCCGCTCGAGCGGACCTTCCATCCGCTCGAGCGGATGAGGTTCTGTCTTAGTGCAAAAGGCTCTGTCAGTGCGTCTGGCCATTCTGACTCCATCCGCTCGAGTGAAGAAATGGGCGCTTAAACGGACCCCATTTCGGATTCCGGAAATTCAGCATGGTTCTTCCAGTTTTCTTCTTCTAATTCTTTCAGACTTTCTTCTTGGAGTCCTTCCAGTCTTCTATCTTTAGAGTCCTTTTTTAAATAATGAATTCAACTCAATGGACCCCCAGAGTTTGTCCAACCCACTCTGGATGTTCCGGAAATTCAGCATAGGTCTTCCAGCTTTCTTCTTCTAATTCTTTTAGACTTTCTTCTTAAAGTCATTCCAGTCTTCTATCTCAAAGTCCTTTTCTAAATAAAGAATACAACTCAATACACCCCCAGAGTTTTTTCCAACCCATGAACTAGCCAATAAACAAAAACCTAACACATCTTCATATTCAAATACTTGCAATCAAACTTGGTTTCTATCATGCCAGCATAAATAATCTCACCATACCTGTCATCCACGCATTGCGCACCTTGGATGCAGCCCATTCATGAACTAAAAGAGCCAATTAACTGCTGCCTTTGGTAATTTGCTATGCCCCCATCTAAGTCGTATATTCCATTCCATCTCCTTTGCCTTTTTTTTCCCTTAGTAAAAGAAACATCATAAGAACAACATAGGAAAAAACTAAGAGAACAATCAAAAAAAAAAAAAAAAAGGGAAAAACAACCAAACTAGGACCCAATTAAAGACCATATTCCTATCCCCCTTATAATTTTTCTCCACGCAACTATGTGCAACCAGATTCAATGCTCTAGGAATATGAGAGACTTCAAAGAGTTCAAAAGATGTCGCTAAAGAGGATATATCTTCCAAAATGGGGTCAATAGACCAGTCTGAGTTCCCTTTAATTGCTAAAACAACTTCAAGACCATGAGATAGATGGTGGACTTTTGGAAAACCGCTCATCTTAGCTTCACTTAAGGCTTCTAAAATGGTCATCGTATCAACTTCTTTGGAGGAAGAGACTTTTGACTCATCTAATGAGCCTGCAACCACAAATGGTCCATTAAGCCAAATGGCAAAGCCGGAGCCGGCTATACCATCTCCTTTGGATTGGGGGATGGGATATGGAGAATATTGCTTTGTTATTCAATGATGTAGCCTATAATATCTCCTCCGGCAATAGCCTTTGGCTTTACAACGTACCATGATGGTGTGCTTATGATTGCAGGTACCGCTAAGGGGCTCTAACCCCTCTCCGCTAAAGAGGCTAAAATGAGGTAAGCTCTATTTGCCATGAACACGCTCAAAGGACTCGGGAGTCCATAATTAAGTTTTTTCTTTTTTTTTTTCCTTTGCTTACTTGGCTTAGTGGCCAAGTCCATAATTAGTTTTTGCATGGCCCTAGAAGTAGTGAAAGACTGAAAGCCTTTAGAAGAGATTTTGATTGTATGGATTCCCTCGAGATTCTGACTTGTAGTTCTATTATTTTACTTGTTAAAACTTCCAATATTTTTAGGAAGTTTATATGGTGGCTCACTGTCTTGCTAATTGGGGTTAGCAGGTTAGGCATGTGTCTCAGTGGGTTGTGGACTAGGGATCCCGACTGTCGGAGTAGAAATTTTTTTGGGGGGAATTCTGGTTGAGGATTGTCATGTTGTTTCTGTTTTTTTTTTTTTTTTTGTTAAATCCTTGTTCTCACTAATGGTGCGGTTAAGGTATTTTTTACAAAAAAAAAAAATTAATTTTAAAAAATTGCATGTGGATTCTTAAAAGTTTTAACGTCTTTTCATGTATGGGGTGGGGGATTCAGCCGTGAGTCAGGGTCTGTCATTGATGATGATCTCAGCCTTAGATATGCATTGTTTTGGTGCCCTTGGTTAGCGCCTTAGATATGTGTGCTTGATCAATTTTGGAGAGGCCCAACTATATTCGAGTGAAATTTTGTCAAGAGCTAACATATGGGTGATTAATTTGAACTTGCATTGTTCAAAGATTCACTATTGAGTTTGAACTTTGAAAATTCATCGAGCTCAGTACGGGAGAAAACCACTATTAAACCCGCCCCTAATAGGGGCAAGTCAAGGTGGGTCGCTCGTTTGACCTGACCCATTGCCATTGCCATTGCCATCTCCACTCTTTGATGAGAGCAACCTATCTATTAAAAGTAGAGGCATGAATGGCTTTAATAGATGGTTACCGTTAAGAGAAAAAATCACATCATATATTATTAAACTGGAGCTAATCTTGTAGATGACATGGATAATCACTAACCTTTGTTTGCTTAGGGAACTGAGCTAGTTCTTCTAAAATATAATGGAAGTCTCTACTCCCACTTTATGTGGTCCTTATACCTTTTTCTTTTCTTTCTTTATAACTTTTCTTTGGCAATCCCACCCTTTGTAGAAAAAGTAGGGTTTAACTATGTTAATATATTTTCAATTGACAAGGCGGTTGGAAACAGTAAAGAAAACGAATACATTATATTAGCATGCTAATCTTATTTTATTATGGTCTTAGCTAAACTTAGACGGCTAATCAAATACTCTACTAAACTGCTTTTGATGGGGCCAGAGACATAAAAATATTATCCAAAACTGTCGCTTCTTTGCACGCTCTAGATCTCTTGCCAGAATAATGTTAACTACTCAAGTAGGTGCTTAATTATAGCTTTTTCTAAACCCATGTTATAAAAAAATAATGGTTCAAATAGTCACTAAATTCATGTGTGTTGACTGATTAGTTGAATTTGAGATTAGGGATGGCTACTGGTTGGATCGACGTAGGGGTGTAAATTGGGCCGGGCGTCCATGCCTAAAATGTCGGTTAACATGCTGCAGTTAGGCCCTACACATCAAATGCACCACCGGTGCTTGGCTAGAGTGTCATGGCTAGGGCACTGCATGCCTAAATATATAGTGGGCTCACTTGGTTATCCATCAAAGTGGACTATAAAACAGGAAGCTCCATTGATCAAAGGTTGGGCACGGTCTAAATGGATAGGATCGTTGGATCAACTTTGTACTCGTTTTGAAAGGTGAAAACTTGTTGACCATTGATCTAGTGGTCAGAATGATGATTCAAGCCTCCGACACCATGGGGGCATTGAAGGTGAGGCCCCACAAGAAATGGTGTTCACCTTATCATGAGTACCGGTGTTTAGGTGAAGGCAGCACTTTCCTAATTTATTGTGTGTGCCCTTATATAATTTATTGCGTAAACTTCATGTTAAATGGCATGTTTATAAATAATTTGGATGAAGGGCAATTTATCCAAGGATTTGGCAAAGCCAAATTTGAATCCAAGTATAGAATTCCTATAATGGAGCCAACAAAGTTGAAGTGAGATCAAAAGAGGGTTTGTTGCTGTTGTTGATGCTGATGATAGATAATTTGGATACCCAACTCTGATCCCAAACTTCACTTTTGTATGTGGATTGACCCGACCTAAGTAGCACCCACTGTTAAGAATCCTGTCCAGACCGGCACCATGTGAGCCTCCTCCAAACAGGTGTTTGCATTAAATATGTGAGGATGCTGTCGTCATCCATGAGGCCACTCAAGTAGGGACGTTATAAGATAATAAGATGGCCCTTTTTTCCTTGGGGTGGGCCCCATACATTGTCCAATCCAGAAATGTCCTAATCAGTGTGCAATGCAACGTGTTAAATAAGTCAAAAGGTCAAAGAAGAGAATGTCAAAATCAGGCGTTCCACGCGGTCGTTGATCAGCAGCTCCATCCAACCCCTCTGTGGCCGTCACTCCAACACCTCTCCCTGGGGCACGTTCGCATCATCATCTCTTCTTCTTCGCGTCATCTCCCTCCCTCCCTCCCTCCCTCCTCCGCGCACGTGTCAAGTCCTTTCTTTTTGTACGTTCCATTTTCGGCGCAGTTCTTTGCGGCATCGTCTCTTCTCTTGCGAGAAAAAATTTGTCCCCAAGATGAATCTGGACGTGTTTGTGTGATGATGGTTTCGTTGCAAAGTTGAGACAAAAAGTCCCCAAGGAAAGTGATACTTTACTGGAAGGAAATGACACTTGCAAAGTTTGAGAAAGTTATAAGGTTTTTTTTTTTTTTTTTTTTTTTTTTTTTTTTTAATATATGAAGACATTACATCACAAAAATTTAAAAGAAAATAAAGAAAATTATGAGAGCAAGAAGATAGAGGCTTTTCCATGCCAAAGAGAAACTTTTGAGGATGCAAAAGCTTGTGCTTAATATTTTGTTATATGAAAACAAATCATTGTTCACCGAGGAATCTACTTGTTTGTTTCACAAAAAATCAAAAGTCATGGGAGAGTAGTCCTGCAAATTTTTTATAGATGTGTTATTTGTGTTAAATTTCAAGAAAAGATTTGTGAATGCATTTGTGTCAAAAAAGAAAATGAATAATCAATGATGAAGAATCACGAGGAAGTATAATTTGATTTCTCATTTCATGTAAAATTAAGTAAAAGTTTACTTGCGGAAGCCCCATACGAACATAGTGCATGATTTTTAAGTATTGTTGTTTTTCGCGTAAAATTTAAATTTGGAGCTCAAATTCGAAGTCGGATTCTCTTTTTAGTCCTTCACCTACTTAGATTATGTTTCTTGTCATTGAGATCTTCCCATAGACTGCTTTAAACAGGTGAGGATTGTCAGTCATGCTCCACCAAATATGTGGAGGCTCACTATTGCATGGCTTGCTCCAATGATTGTGGGCATTTTATGGTCTAACTTGTAAGTGCCTTGTTGTGCTTGTTCAATCATTATTGGTAATCTGATTAATGATATACAAGTATTGTTGGACTTAGCCCTACCTCATTTGACTCAGTTTTGTTATGACTTGGAAGATGATTTATTGCAGATTGTTAAGTTTCCAACACTGTCAAATTGGCATTTTCAATTTCAAATGTCGTGATTGCATGATCTTTTACCTGCAAAACATCCGCAACAACTCATTAAGATCTTAAAACCATCATCGCGATTACTTCGTAAAATGAAGCAGATTCATGGTCCAAGAGTCCTTTTTATTTAGAACTTCATCATTAATTCTTGAACCCAGTGTGTGGGCTTTAAGTAATGTCTGAATGTAGGCTTCTGATTTTTCACTCAATTGTGCGATAGATTTTATATTTCTTACCTTCTCCTTCACCAGTGTCAAGGTTTTTGTATTCTAAGTTTAACTCACCTCTTTGAATAAAATCTAACTTACTATTCAAATATATATATATATATATATAGGGAGACGTTCATGTGCATCCATCCAACGCCATAGGGTGAGGGCACTTTCCATTTTTTGCACATGAATCATCCTTTTGTATTTCACCCTATGTACTTGAAATCCCCTATTTGTACTTAAAAATTCCCATTTAGGAAGCATCCCTCACCCTATGGCGAGAGATTGATGCATATGAATATTCTCCATATATATATTCACTAGTGTTCTTAGAAACTAAACACGGATCGGAAGCAAATGGACCCTGTATTTTCAAACAATATATGTTTTTTATATTGAACTGGTTATTATTTCTCACTTTTAAAATCTCTACAAAATTCAACCCACTCATAATGAAATGACAAATTACAGATTGGAACTCATCTGAGATTCATTCCAACAGTAGTGGACCCTACCAGTCAACCGATCGAGTTGCTTGTATACTTTAAATGTAACCAATACCACAAAGATCTGAAATGAATCTTATATGGAGCTTTTATTTAAATATAAGTGACTTTGGTGGTAGTTGAATAGTGGGCTCAATGTATATGCGGTTTTGTAAAGTGGAGCAGACTCTAGCTTTGAAAGTGGAGGAAACCTAGTTTGATTCTTTTAATTTAAAAAAAAAAGATGCTAGTTAAAACTATTATTTTTAAATTACCCAAATTATATTTCATTTAAAGCATGACACGCTTCCGACAACCATTATTTGTCACCAATCACTGTGGAGACGTTGATTGTTCGTTGTTCAGGACACTAGTGAAGAAAAGGGTGAGAAAATGTAGGAAGTAAATAAGGGTTTTATTTCAATAAAAGGAAATTTGAAAATGTAAAATAAAAAATAGAGAAAGTTATCTAAAAATACTTTTAAATGACCAGTTGTCTTGGGCCCTAATTTTAAAAGTTTTAAAATTTGTGTTTTTTCTTAAATAAGATAAAAGTTTAAGGCCTTAATAAATAAAAAAAACCCAAAAGGAAAAAATTGCTAGTTGTTGAACAATTATTTCCAAAATAGATTCACTAGTTTAAATAAAGTCCACCTTATGATGGTTATCAACTTTTTCTCTTACTCCAATTCACTGCTCTATAATGATGAAAACGGCATGTAAAGCCAAATGACCTAAGTGATGTGGGACCCACCATGATCATGAAATGGTTGAAAAAAATGATAAATATCAACCGCAATTCCAAAACGTGAGTCTCGAACAATAAATTTACAAGCCACGTGTCATACGTAAAGGCCTTGTGCACGTCAAGTGACGTAAGTGATCTTAACCAGGTGTGAATCTAATTTCCAATTGAATATTCAGCTATTCATATGAAGGCCGCAACTTCCCAATAGAAAACACATCATCTTTATTAAACTCACCGAGTCACGGTGGTCGGTGGGATCCAGATACTTATTTGGTTCGCCCTTGGGCCAATGGATTTCAAATGGGCCAGGGTAATTCCATACTGTCTTCCTAAATCCTAATTCACACATATTCCATCAACCTGACCCGGCCCATTATGAGTTTTGAATATATGTGGGGCAATTTTCTCCAACAGGGAGTCACCGAGTTTTAGTGGACGCCTTTAATTCAGAGTGACCCACTTTTATGAACAGTGTGGCCGCCACGTGTTTGAACATTGTAAGAGAAAGTTTTGTATCCCAGGTCATGTTGAAACCGTGTCACCGGCTGTATTTTGGTAATGAAAATTTAATCTGCATTTAAACAAGTTAGGTTAGGGTCAAACTATTAGACCCGCACAATGCGCGCACGTACTCTATTTAATATTCCGTTCTAAATGTAGACTTAATTTTTGAAATAGATTGGATTTGAACTAGGATTTTATAGGTTGAGCCCTGTTGAATGGTCTTACTGCATTAAATGAAGCTTATGTGTGTAGAAGTTTACTTAACGCGTTTTAAAAGTTGGTCATATACAAGTTGACTTTCAACTCTATAGAAACCCATTTTGACCTGAACTGGCCCGTTTGCCCCCTCAGTTTAGAAAATCCTCTTTGAGGCAAGCGTGGACATGAAGAAAAGTTAAGCAAATTGGTTGGAAAAATTGTCTGCATTCCAAATTTACACCGTGGACAATTTTGACGACCAATTTTGGTAGCTTGTTCTCAACATTTGAAGTGCACCCATAACTTAGGACATGTCTTTTGAAATGGAAAAAATTCTAAGACAGAGGTAAAGTTTTGGGATTTAAGGATGCCCAAGTTTGGGCATAAAAGTTTCCATTGTCAATTGAATATTATTATATATTATATATATATAAAGACATCAGGTGAGTTCGAGGGGGGAAGCGACTCGTAGCGTATCCTCATATTTATGAATTTGTGGGGGAGCGACACGTGGCACATCCTAAGCAAAATTAAGGTTGAGGGTTAGAAGAAATTAAGGAATAAAAAAATTGAAAAGCATAACAAACACCTCACATTTGACCATTGACCATACTCAATTATTAAATTAGGCATATAGATGTGAGTACAATTATTATTATTATTATTATTATTATATAATATATAATAGCTTGGGCTAGAGCACTATATCATTATGGGCTCACCCAATGAATCCATCTATTTATTTTTCCCTTACTCCTTCCCTTATATTGCTTCATTTACATATCATTTTAATCCATATTTCAATATTTTTGTTTATATTTTTAATTGATATATATGTACAAATATTACTTTAATAATGGAATATATTTTTTTTTCTTTTATGGACTGTGTTGGGCACGGGCCTGTCATTCACAGAAGTTGATTCTTGGTTGATCTTTTTTTGACATAGCTAATGTTCTTCATTGTGAAAGTTGGAATTTCTTTTTTTCGTTGATTTTTTACATCTTATATTTTATTCTCTCTGGATTTGATATTTTGCCTCACCATACTTTAATTCATCGTACATCTAAACAAAAAGAGTACAATGCATTTAGAACTTGGTCCTAAAGAGGATAGAAAGAATCAATGCATTCAAATTTGAACTCTTGAAAACTTGTCAAAACCTGCCTCAAGGGTTACTTTTGTATCAACCCCTTAACTTGATCCCATTCATAGATCCTCTTCAATGGGCCATCTTGTGGGCCCAAGTTTTGCAGTTCGACCGAGGCCCCAACTACGATCAAAACATCTTAGATGATTAATTGTTAATGTGGGCCCCCCTGCTATTGGATCTAGATGGGCCCATAACTAAAACACAAGGGCCAGTGGCTTGAGTGGTTTGGATTGGATTTCAAATACGGTCCCACTAACATTTATTGGGTCAGCATTCTAAGATCCAGCAAGCAGCCATCTTTGTGGTCGGTTCGCCGTCAGTGCTAGTCAAAGACGCGGACTTGGACTTGGCAGTTGTCGCCGTGAATTTGAGCCGTTACCGTTACTCGTAACAAACGTTCCGTTAAGTCTCCACCACTATATATAGAAAGCAGCTCCAGGTGCTTTCTTTCCCTCCGTTAAAGGCCATTGCAGTCGCAGATAGAACAGAGAGAGGTGTAAAAGAAAGAGATTATTTTGATTCTTCTGGTGATAGTCAGCAGATTTTCAGGTAATTATCGAACTCTGGTCTTTAATTTTCTTCTGGGCTTTGAGTACTTGTTAATTTTCTCATGGTACTTTTCGATTTGAAGGTCTTGTTTGGTCTTTATTGGGATTTCTTGATTTGTGATGGGTTGGATTTTTGGTGAAATTCGACTGTTTGGGGAGTTGGATTTCTTCTAATTCTCTTAGATTTGGATGAAAGATTCGATTCTTAAGGGGTTTGTGCTGAAAGATAGTTGGGAGGGCTCGAGGTTTTCTTTAAAGACATCATTAAAGTTTGGGGCTTTTTGGTTAACTTTTGAGTTCAAACTTGTAGGGATTTTGGGGTTTTGTAATTTTATGGTATTTGAATGCAAGACTCAATTTTTTTTACTGGGTTTTAGCACAAAAGATCAATCTCAAAGCTTCAATCTTCTCAGGATTACTAAAATTCATAATTATATTGTATAATAATCCTTTTTTTTCTAAAAGTAAACTATGTTTTGGGATTTTTTTTTTTTTAATTTCTGTTATCGAGATGCAGGTTTTTTTAATGGGGGTTTATTGAACATAGACGAAAAGATTCTCTGTTTTTAGAAGCTCTTAGAGTTCTTAGATGGGAAAAAGGAAAATTTTATTTTAGGAGCACCTTTATATTTTTGGGCTTATCAATATGAATGATTTTTTTCTGTTGAATGAAAACTCTTGGTGTTCTTTTTGTGTAATGATTTACTTATAAAACATGAATATGGGTGAAGGAAAGTTTATTAATGGTTAGAACTGGAATTATGAGAACTGTTGTTTTTATTGCTATGGTGTTGCTTATGAAAATTAACTACAGTTCAAAGAGTTCATGTAATTTATGCATTTTTATTTAGGAAGGAATCTGCAGAAAATGCGAAGTAAATAATCATTAGGGATAAATTGGTGATGCAACTATGATGAATTTTTTTTGTTTCTATGCAAATCTTGAGAAGGAATCTGCATAAAATGTGAAGGATATATTGGTGTTGCAATTATAATGAATTTGTGTTGTTTCTATGCAATTCTTGTTGTTTATATGCAATTTTTGTTTATTGTTGTTGTTGTCGCGTTGTTGTTGTTTTTGTTGTTGGATAGTTTTTTTTAAGCTTACACTGCATCTGAATTATCAGCAAGTGGGATTTGAAAAACTCAAAGTGCACACATGCATATGCCGCAGTCTTCTGCAAGACAGTGCATATGA
Organism: Camphora micrantha; assembly: GCA_003546025.1. NCBI lineage: Eukaryota > Viridiplantae > Streptophyta > Magnoliopsida > Laurales > Lauraceae > Camphora > Camphora micrantha. Next base: position 21,913,089 of record QPKB01000010.1, read on the forward strand.
AATTTATTTGAAAGAAAGCAAGTTACAAGAAACATTGTGGCCGAGAATTAATGCCAAAGGGCCAAGGGCCCAGGGAGGAACAACATAAAATAAATAAATAAATAAGTAGGGACTTATCAAATTTTGGGTATGCAGAGGTCCCTCAGGAACACTGTACAGACTGATCTTTTTAGTCCCTCTAACTGATAATTTCTGTTTGAGTCTTTTAGACTCCTTTCTACACTGAGTCATATCCAACATTTATTTAAGAAATTAGCTACCTCATCTCCACTTTTCTTGTAAGAGGCGGAGATAGACACGCCTTAAGTCCCTCTTTTCAATTATAATGTTTTGTCTAGTCTCTACAGTTGTTGACCCAACCTACTGCATTAAAGGCATCCCCTTCAATTATAGGAGCACCCACAAATTTGGTGAAAATCTTCTAAGACTTTCTAATTACCATGAATTCTGTTATGTTTAGATCCCTGATGCTTACAGGTTGTGTAAGTACAGTCTTTCCATCATCGCTGAAGAGTTGCCCACCTATGCCACCTGAGCCTGGTTTCCCTCTCATCACACTGAATATTAAACTTGAATGCTCATTAGGATAGGAGGAGCATTTAATCACCGTGGATGAAAATAGATGATCCAGCCAACTATCACTTCTCAGTTGAGGAATATTTATTTGAAAACGAAGTGCATTTAAACCTTCCTAAAAGATACCTGCTTAACCATAACCTCAGCAATCTCAATGACAACTTCTAATGGGATTCTCTATTGTTGCTGGGAAACAACTATTTCTGTATGTGTATCTATATATTTGTAGATACTACCACATATATGGTGAGAATGGTATAGGCAATCTTCATTATGAAGAAGTACATACATGTCCTGGGATGAATATTGGTGAGGACCTATCAAAGAAAGATCAAAACTAGAATAAAAGTGAATATAAACTAAATAACCTATCATAGAGCTATATAGACACACAGAATCCACTTGAACCGCCTTTACCCTCTTTCAAAATGGATAAATAAATTATCTGTAAACTGCATCGTGGCTAGAGAACCTGTTTGATTTGAACAATGGGTCAATCAGATTAATTCCACCATTTCTGTGGATTAGAATTGGAAAATCATCCACTTACAAAGACGGTATAAACATGGAATTGGAATCGATGCCATGCATTTATGAGTAGATTTCAATCCTCCCACACTTCACCAAAAACAAAAAAATAAAAATAAAAAAGATTCTCAAGGATTGCTGCTGGTTTTCTGAGTTGCATTCCTCAGATGAGTTCCTATTAGACTATTAGAATAACTACTAGGTAGTAAATTCTATTGGAGATGTCAATCTGTGAGTGGTTCTGAATGATAATCTTTTTAATTTAGTATACATTGGACATCTTAGTGATAATTTCCAAGAAATCAGCAGAACCATTCAGCAAGGAGTTACATGGAACATTCATATTCATATCTACGTGCATATGCTTATGTCTAAGGATGAAGAGTTATATTGTGGTTGATATGGCATGGCAGTTGTCAACTTGATGGTTTTTCATTGATCTTCTCCTCTACCTGATTCATCTCTTATCCGAAATGGAAAAAGCAGAAAGCAGAAAAAAATTTGGGCACTTTGCATAGGTTCTAATAATTTCAATTGGCATGTTATATGCATCAGTACAAGTTGAGCCACCCTTGATAGATGGGATAAGGTTTCGTTAATGATAGTGATGATGATGGTGCCATGTATGAGTTGTCTGCCTGTTCTTAAATGTGAATGTATTAGAGTTCATATGACATGATTCTTAATCACAGATAATTTTAGGTCAGTATGACATATGCTTTCTCTGGCTCGATCTTAAAAAATACCTCAGACTATAGTAATGACTCTATTGAGTAGTCATTAGAAGGTTTTCCTGGTACAATCGTTTCTACTAATCAAAGAATTGTTTGAGAGTCCATGTGTTTTGAAAAACCATGAAATTTTACTATTATGTTGTAGAATGATGTTGTTCTTTGCTTCTCTTGTGTGCTAGTAGTGTAAAATAGCCATATAACTTTTCTCTCTTGTACTGAAAGGACACGCAAGTACATTGCAAAACACCCAAAAATGCAATTGGCTGTATGTTCTTTCTGAGTTCTGTAAAGCACAGAAACTGGAATTGTATTAGGCGGGACACTTTTTCTTCCTTTCTTTCTCCTCATTTTATATCTTGAATCAACATGAGCAGCACTGATAATGATTCAGGCGAAACAGGAAAAATATCAGTAACCATCTAATGTGATCTTCAATTCCTTGCTGCCCTAATTGCACAGTAACCTCAGTAATGCCAATATATTGAATCTGTTTGTGATTGGTGAACATCTAAATGGAGTAACGCACCCTCTTAAAATGCATCCAGACAATTGGTGTAGAGGAAGAAAAAGAAGTGACAAAACATTGCATATATAAAGTTTTATGCATTTTGGTTTCAGATATTTAGATGATATATTTTAAATCCTCTTTGCAGGTGTCTCTTAGCACAAGTTGAATGCAATCTTTTCTGGGGAAAGGACATAAATTTTATTCCTTATGGGAGAACATAACTGCCTCTAGCTTTTCATTCAAGTGGTTGAGTTAAAGCCTTTCATAAACCTTACAGAACTGTCACGTGCTATCTATGTTGTTGCCTTAGTATGGATTCACGTCAGATTTTTGGGTACAGTTTTCCTGGCATTGAGGTATCTCGTGAAAATATTCCTGCTCATACTCTTCCTCATTCGGGTTGGACTCTCGGCCACACAAAATTTGAATCAAGGTGCTCACCGGATTCTCCGCTTTCCACCCACTGTGATTATGACACGTTCTCTACTACATTAAGTAACAGTCAGGAGCATTACAGCTCCACGACAGAGAACATCTCTGGTATCAGCCCTTCGCACAACTTCTCATTAGAGATAGACAGTTCATTCCAAAGATCCCCTTCCAACCTTCCAGAGATTCATTTGGTTGGGGATTCATCCGAAAACTTCACGACTTACAGCATGAGGAACGCCCTCCAGAAGCTGGAGTCAGATCTTATGGGCCCAGACACTGATGAAGCGAGCACGCCCAGCTCAGCATTTGATGAGATTCAGCGGCCAGAAACTTTAAAACAGCGATCAAGGGCCTGGCACGTACCTGGTTCCCATCAAGAAAATCCCTTGATGGTTCCACATCAGCCCCACAATATTGCCGGTCATCAGATGGGCAATCGTGGTAATCAGCAGGATAAGCGTCAAAGAATGTCTGCCATCCACTTACCAGATATGCCACCAGTTAATATAAAACAGTTGCTGACTGAATGCGCAAGGGCTCTTTTTGAAAAGAGGATGGCCGATTTTGAAAAGTTAACTCAAGAGGCAAGGAGTGCCGTCTCCATCAGCGGAGAGCCCATTCAGCGTCTTGGTGCATACATGTTAGAATCTTTGGTGGCTAGAAAGGAAGCTTCGGGTAGCAATATCTACGAGGCTCTGAGGTGCCGAGAGCCTGCAAGCAAAGACTTGCTTTCTTATATGCACATTCTCTATGACATTTGCCCATACTTGAAGTTTGGTTACATGGCCGCCAATGGAGCGATAGCTGAAGCAATTCGAAATGAGGACCGGATACACATCATTGACTTCCAGATTGGTCAGGGTACCCAATGGGTCACTCTCATACAGGCATTGGCAGCAAGGCCGGGTCGCCCACCCCATGTGCGGATCACTGGCATTGATGACCCATTCTCAAAATATGCCCGAGGGGATGGATTACAGGCCATTGGGAAGCTACTAGCTGCAATTTCTGAAAAGTTCAACATCCCACTTGAGTTCCATCCAATTCCTGTTTATTGCCCGGATGTGACACGTGAGATGCTGGATGTGCGGCCGGGTGAAGCGCTCGCCGTGAACTTCCCTTTGCAGCTCCACCACACGCCTGATGAGAGTGTTGATGTCAACAACCCTCGTGATGGGTTGTTACGGATGGTGAAATCATTGTCACCGAAGGTAACCACATTGGTTGAGCAGGAGTCCAACACAAATACAACCCCGTTTCTGATGAGGTTTGTGGAGACATTTGATTACTACTCAGCCATGTTTGAGTCAATCGACGTCACTCTGCCTAGGGAGAGCAAGGAGCGGATCAATGTTGAGCAGCACTGTCTGGCAAAGGATATTGTGAATATCATCGCATGTGAGGGGACGAACAGGGTCGAACGGCATGAGCTGCTTGGGAAGTGGAGGTCAAGGATGATAATGGCAGGTTTCCGGCCATACCCATTGAGTTCCTATGTCAATTCAGTGATAAAGTCCCTATTGGGATGTTACTCTAGTAACTATGCTTTGGTAGAGCAAGATGGAGCTATGTTGTTGGGATGGAAGAGTAGGAATTTGGTATCAGCTTCAGCATGGCATTGAGGAGAGATGGATACAGTTAGTTTTATTTGCATTTCACTCTGCAGATCTGTTCTAGCGCTGTATTTATATCTGTTGTAGCCTGTAGGGATCTTAGGAATCCTTTGTTTTCCACATTCACATTATGCAGTATACCAGATTAGATACATGGTGGGCTAGTCATTAGTTTCAATGTTGAGATTTCGGTTACTGTTACGTTCTTTTGGTTTGAGAAATGTGTTGGATAGAACTGAACATAAAACTGATGCCCAAGCCTGTCCTATTAAACCTTCCATTCATTGGTGGGAACAGAATTACATAGAAACAGTTGCCACAATAAAAAATAATGTGCTTACGAGTTGAGATGTGTACGCTGTCAAACTTGAAAATGCGGTGAAGGGGAATAATTCAATGTTAAAAACCACATCACAAGTTCAGTATGGGTCTGAATCCTCCTTCCAAAAGATTAACATTGAGAAAGGTTGTGAGAAGTGAGGCCCAATTTCTTTCATTTCTTCGTGTTTCACCATTTTCCATCATTGTCTATTTTGTTCAGCTGTGATGGGATCTACCCAAAGTGAAATCCTAATTATGGGTCATGAGCACTGGGTCATTTCCAAAGTAAGTGTCACGGCCCTGAACCCGATTATTGATTAAACCGGATCTGGGGTGTGAAATTTAGGGGTAATTAAAAAATTTTGCCCTTAATGCCCAAGGATCGAAGTTCGTTGTGAGGATTGTGTAGTTGAGCCTCATTAACAAATTAATCAACGGGACTTATCCGGTACACACAACATTAAACATGTAAGAATATCAAAGCAAATATGGATTTCATTCCATTATATATGTTCAAGTTTCAAAAGGTAAAATATATCAAGTTTATAATCATCAGGACCATCCCAAAAACCTAGGTCCTGATACAAAAGATATACGGTACTAAAGTAGACAAGTCTATAAGATCTAAAACCCAAAAGATGTAAGAAGGTGGCACGAGAGAAAATATCCTCGTGTAACGCGCACTAGTGCCAGGAGTTATGACGCTAAGTTACGTCATTGGCACCCCACTCTCGTACCTCGTCCTCCTCTCCCGGTTAAGGATCCTCTGGGATTATCTCGGCATCCGGGTCGGCGTAATAGTAATAGGTTTCCTCTGCACACTATGGAATAAAGGATCAACAACATGTTGGCAAGAAGATAAGCAATATACATTATTCATAACATGTTTCAAAAGAGAATAAGGACAAGTACATGATTATAAGATAGCAAGGTACAAGCTAGGCATAAAGCATGAGTAATACAAGAATCAAGTAATAAGATAAATCCTAACAAGGTAAACAAGAATAACCATCTATGAAATGCAATATCAAGCAAGAGGAGATTCCGCCGATGTCCTAGCCATCTCATGGGGGTATAAGTGACGTCTCAGCCAACTAAGAATACACAAAGTCCAGCTCTAAGGGGATCCTAGCTCCCGGTTCTAGGAATAGCAGCACAGTCCTAGCCCGCTCCCAGCTATTCGTGCCATGGACGCCGTCCAAAACCGACTGCCCACTCTAGCGTCCGGTATCTGACTCACTTTATAATCCTCAGTCTGCAGCTGGTCATGAATACAAGATGATGATGGTTTGTAAATGACACAAGTTCCAAGACATATACACGTGGGTAGGTTCCTGAGTACAAAATAACAAGTTAAGGGCTACTCCAAGTCAAGCCAAGATACAAGTCAAGTTCCAAGTTCCATGAGTAGTCCTCTTTCAAGTCTATCCACACGTGTTTATCAATACAAGACAAGGGACCTAAGAATACACTCTGAGTCCTGTCAAATCCTAATTCTACAAGTTAAGTTACAAGTTATACAAGTATAAAGATAAAGTGCACAAGGTACGATAAGCTATGTATACAAGATTCGCGAGTCAAGAGTGAAGAACAAGTCAATCCTAGGTCAAGAGTTGTCCTCCGTGTACCGAACGTATTCCCAACAGAGTACGTATGGAGAATGAGTCAATGGTGTCCTAGTTTGGCGGGGCCATGGTGTACGGAAGTTATTAGGTACCAATTAACTCGATTCCATACGCATTCAGCCAAGTTACGTCAATATATGAAAAATCCCGGACAACGACGAAGCACACCAAGCCAAATGTGCTCCGTTTTCATTTCCCCAATTGGTCATGCAAGGGTAGGGTCAATAGGTTCCAATCTATGGTCCAAACTAGGTTTACAAACCCTTTCCAGAAAAGATAAGGGCTTGGTTCATTGATCCAATACCCACTCCTTTCCCAATCTCTGATCATCAAGATAAGTATACCATTTGATTCTACGTCTCGAGGGCTTTCCGACGATATGTAGAACTTCAAATTCCGACGAACAGGTCAACAGTTATGGCCTCCGGAAGATAGCCAATTTAATTCCCCCTATAGGTTCGGTGTTCGGATGCCCGGAAGTAGTATGGGCGCCCTGCGCTTTTGTCTTCTGGCGTCCGGACGCCGGGAGGCAGAAACCTCCTCGGATTCCCCTGTTTTGCTGGATTTCTGATCTCATTCATTCCAAACCATTTGCCACCAATTTCAAGCCTTTTCAAAGGTTGTAATCTACACAAAACTGAGCCACCATGCTCTCCTCCAAATCACAATTCATTCATTTTCCAACTAACCCATTTCAAGTCCATTAACCAAATTACCTAATTAATATGTGAAATCCAACATAAACATAGATAAGCTTGGAATTTAAGATTTTCTAGACAATTGCATCATCAAGAATGAAAGTAAACACATGCTTGGACAACACATATAACTGATCTACTTGCCTTCACCAAAGAGAGTGAAGAAATGAAAATTGAGAAGGAAGAAAGCTTCCACACACACTCCAGTCAAACCAACCTCCAAAGCCTCTATCCTACACTCAAGGAACACCAAGGAAGAAGAAAAGAAGGAATCCATGAACATGCAAGACATTAACAGCAAGGAGGAAGGAAATTTGAGAAGGAAGAGTTGATGAAAACTTACCAAACTTGGATCAAAATGTAGGGGAAGAAGATGATGGGCTTGATTGTCCTTGAGATGGCTTTTAGAACCCACATGCAAGAAGAGAGAGAGAGTGAAGGAGGAAGAAGAAGAAGTCCAACAGCTGTAGCTCTCGAAGTGGAGATGAAGAGAAACGAATGAATAGTTGCTGGAGTTGATTTAAAAAGAGGGTTGCTATTGGCACACAAAATAAATCTTTCCCCACACAAATTCTCTCCACGCACATCACAATAATTTAAAAATTACATTATTTCTTTCCACACTCAGCAAAAATCCCCATTTTACCCCTCTCTTCATTTCCCTCTTTCTTCCTACACACACATCATCTTCCTTTCTCTTCACCCACAAATCAACCGATCTCTCAAAGCATTCTCCTATGTCTCTGTCTCTCCGGCGTTCATCTAGCGTACCTTCGGTGTTCCCAGTCCTCTACACTATCTGCTCTTCCAAAGGTAAATCACCATCTCCACCATTGTCATTTCATTTTTCTTCACCATATATCCTTCGTAGATCACCTTTTTTTTTTTTAATGAAAACTTGTTATGGGGATAGATTCTCATTCAATGTAAGATTTTACAAACAATAGTAAAATTTTTTTTTTTTTTTTATGCATTTGGGATGTTTTCCATCCATCATCGCAATTTTTTTTTGTCCAGAAATCGCGACTTGTTCGAACCTGAATATCTGAACAAATAACTTATGTTCGGATGTTAAGGTCCAAACCAATTCCTTACTTTCGGAAATTAACATCCGAACATAAGTGGCTTGTTCGGATATGAACTTTTGAACATAAGTTACTTGTTCGGATAGTCAAGTTCGAGTGTAAGGAATGCAAAAACCATTCATGTTATTATACTATAATGTTTTGTATTTTTATTTCAAATATGGACTGACCGAGCTCTTCTAGGGTGCGACCTACCATTTCAAACCGAAGGCGTCGCCACCAAGTGGAAGAGGTTATAGAAGAACCTCTTCTTAGTGAGGAGGACGTTGAAGAACAACCTGGGATGGAAATCAAGATAGGTCTTTATTGACCAGCTTTAATACTCATATAGCTGGGTATATTTGGAGTGGACATGTGTGTTTCATTTGTTCCATATCAAGATTAATTGATTGATTTAGTTGTGAATTTTTTTCAATAATGCATCAATTATTGAATGCAGGATCGAGGAGCACTGAAGTGTCTAAGTCATGGTCAGAAAGTCCCATTGTGGCAATGGCAATTGAATGGGTCTGATAGGTTTAGGCAGTGGATTTCCAGGTCTAGATTGGAGCCCTTAGTGACTGCATCATACCGTTCTGTCAATAAGATTATTGTATCGAGTTTTGTGGAAAGGTGACAACCTGAGACTAACACCTTTCACATGCCATTTGGTGAGATGACCATCACTTTAGATGATGTTGCATCCATCATAGGCATCCCAGTGACGGGGCGGACTGTCTCGTATAATGATAGAATGGCATATGAGGAAGCTCAAGCACTTCCTCTCTCCTCACTTTAGATGATGTTGCATCTATCATAGGCATCCCAGGAAGCTCGTATAATTCTCATCGCCTCAAACTTTAATACAAATCAAAACCACTTCCTCTCTTCTACTTTTAAAACTGCTACATACTGTAATAAAAATCAAATCATTCATTAAATACAATAAAAGAACTACTAAAACACATTCCAAACTCCATCAAATGTTTACAAATACTTGTTACATTCAATTGTCGATGACCATGTAGTTCTATTCAATCCAAATCAATTGTCTCACATGTAAATACGTCTGGTGTTACGAGCTCTTTGAATTGTAAAATCCGATCCCTGTATGGAGTCTCCCAACCATTAGCACAAGAATGATGAAATTGTCTCCACTTATTTGCAATAGGCGGAATTGGATGACCAGGCACTAAGAATAACTGAACGAAATGATTTCGATTAACAAAACCTATTGTTCGTTCGTTCCGAGAAGGAGTCGGCACTGGCACAGACCGCAATGGGAGGAAAGTCAGGTACTGGTCTATGCTCAAGTGGTATAACACTAAATTATAACGAGATGCTACGAGGTGCCCCATGTCAGACATAGTCATCCAATAGTCCACCGATGGGTTGTCATCATAATATGATAATGCTTCAACCAATTCCTCAACTCTGTTCTCCACCGCATATAATTGTTTATAGTGGTCTACATATGCAAGCAACTCTTGTAATAAATCAAATAATTAGTATCTATTTAAAAGTAACTGTTCGAGGTAGTATTCCCAAAATGGACACAATTGTCTGTTCATGCGGAAACAAATCTCTCCTTGTAAGGATCTAACCAACTGCCCTTCACATAATTGAGTGCATCAGGATATGTACTAAATTCTTGATTTAGCTTACGTAGTTGTTCATCAAACTCCTCTTTTGTTAATGAAAACACTAACATGTTCCAGCTCATAATAAACCTGTCCCATTTCTCTTTTGTTTCAAACAACCTTTTGCATCTCGCCAATACGTTTCTATTAATATGCCATTTGCATAATAAATGAGTAGCACTCGGGAATACTCTGTTAATGGCGTTCATGAGTGACATTTTTCTGTCCGTCACAATGACATCGGGAAGAAATCCATCACCAATAATAGAACGCAATACACCCAATGCCCATGCATAATTTTCTTCATGTTCCGCATGAAGGTATGCAAAGCATACAGAAAAAGTCATGTCTGTGGATGTGAATCTAACAACCTCCAATAGAGGCATGCGATAACGATTGGTCTTGTAAGTACAGTCCATTATCAAAACATGTGGAATTGCACGTAATAAATCTAAACTGTTTGGGTGTGTCCAAATTAAATCAGTAACAGTCTCGCTATCCTCACAAGTCTTATGCCATTCAATGTAATTATGCTCTCCAACTTCTCAAGCAGTTGTTGCATCTGACTTCTTCCACCTCGCTCGTTAACTTTATATCTGTAGCGTGCATTGTATATTGTCTTCATTGTGGTTACGTTTAATTCACTTCTTTGTTTCAACGTAACCAAAGTTTCTTTTGGTCTGACCATGCTCTTGGACATATCAATCAGCAACTGAGTTTCCTCCATTGATAATCTGCCTGCAAATGAATGCCCCTCTAAATGTTCTGCTGCCGAATGATTATGCACATTACATATGACCTCCAACATCCAATCATCATTTGAGTTTAACTTTATGCCCTTTGATGCGAAAGGGCTTCCACATTTTTTTGAACCGGTTTGTTTGATCATTTTTTTTGTTTGTCCCTCTTCATGCTTATATTGTCCACTTCTCTCACATGCAAGGAGTACTCTAGCTTTGACACCTATCCGAATAGCATTTGAAACCTTTATTATTATGATAAACCCATTTTTCCTTCCTACACTATGAGCCCAACTGATCAACGAATCGCGACTGTGAAATATCTACAATAAACAAATTTAATATGAATTTAGTAACAAATAATTGTAATTTAAGTAATAAATTCACAGTTGGGCATACCTATTGAGTTATAAACTTACTGGTATAATCCATGACAAAGTCCGATCCAACCTGACTTTCCTGGATAGAGACTTGCAAAAGTACAAAATCAAATATCACTGTTCGGAATGAAATATCCAAACATATGGTTTGTTTCCGGACCTGAAAGTCCGAACATATTGTTTATGTTCGGACTTTCAGGTCCGGACGTTCCCCATATGTTCGGATCTACAGGTCCGAACATATGGTTTATGGTCGGACCTGAAAGGCCGTACATATCGGGAACCTGCAACTCAATCTGAGCGAGAAATTTTTTTAAAAAAAAGGCATAAATACAAAAAAAAAAAAAAAACACAAACAAACAAAGGAACCGACCTTTCCACTACTATTTTGATTTAAAGGAACAATTTGATTGTTGTTTTCTTCTTTCATTGCACTAGAAAGTAGAGAAATGCGAGTGAAGATGAGTAGACAAGTGGGTGGAGGAAGTGGAGAGTGAGAAGTGGAAAGTGAGATGACTTGACTAGGAGAAGAAAATTGAGGAATGTGAGTGAAGATGTGTTGCCCAAGGAAGATGGAGGAAATGGAGAGTGAGAAGTGAAAAATGAGATGGGTGAGAGGAGAAGAAGAGATTCTGTGTGAAAAGAAAATGGGTTTTGAGTTTTGGTGGGATTATGACCATTTTGGTCATTTCATAAAGGGGTATGAATGTAATAAAAAAAAAATTCCTTGTGTTTGAAAAGAAAAATTTTGTGTGCCAATAGCAAGCCTCTTTAAAAATGAAGATGAAGGAGGAAAAAGTCCAAAATACCCATTTGAGTGAAATGAGAGAAATGCAATTATTTAAGGGACTTCGGGGCGTTGAATCGTGACAAGTCACGGACGAAAAATGACGAGCGTGATGAGATCTTTCCAACGAAATCAAATTCGGCGAAAACTGAATTTTTCGGAAAAATGACTAATTTTCCTATTAATCACACCTAATCCCCTATTTAAGACTAATCGCACTCGGAATCAAACGAAACTTCGCAAATCACTTTCTAATGATAAAAAAAACTAGCTTAGCTACTAAATCTGCCTAATTAGCTAGAATCATAATTAATTAAGCTAATCGTTAATATTAGGAAATTAAACACCCTATTAAGGTCAGGGACCTTCCAGTAAGTGTATCATTTTTTAAGCTAAAAAACTGATTATGCTGCATTGTGGCACTATACAACTGCTAGAACTCAATGGCAGCACTGAGTTTGATATCACTGGCAGGTTTTCGGGAGCCTTAATGCCGCTATTACATACAAGAGAGTAGCCAATGTTCTCATAATCATACAAACATGAATTCATACACTTCAGAAAAATGGAATGCCATAACTGGGCTGCCTTAACTACGACCCATAGATTTCCTGACCCCACATTCTTACTGCAAAATGGTCTTATTTTTCTAATCTTGAACATCATGTGAGATTGAGTGGTTTCCAGATCACTTTTTTTTTTTTTTCTCAACAAAGCTTTGACATCTTTTAGCTGTATGAGACCTTGGGCAGCTTTTTGCCAGGGCTGTTCATTGTTAATGTAGTTAGACCTGAGCCGAGCTCACTTTTAGCTGGATTGGGCTGGACTCGAATGAATTTCTTGTGCTTTGCGTCTGTAAATAGGACGGCTTGGACCCCAGACTTTTGATGGACTTGACCTCTAAAGCACCTTGTCTTGTTCCCTGTTGAGCACCATAGTTCAAAAACTTAGAAACTTGACTCAGGAGGTCACGAGCAATGTAACTCAGGCTAGTGTGACCAGCTCCTGGTTTATGTAGGGAGCATCCCACTACCATTCAAATTGGATAAGATCAACCATCCCAATCCTCACATCTTACAACACAGACAAGAAGACAGTGTGTCTCCCAGATCACCAAATATTGGAACACAAAGACTTTCTTAATTATCTTAACAGGCCATGGATCTGGTCGGGCCATGGTAAAGCCCGTCAAACCCTTGACTGTTAGGTTTTTTTGGGCCTAATATAAAACTCATGGGGAAGAAAGTCAGGCCTACACTCATCCCATTTGCTAAAACGTATTCACTGACCTTTGTGCTAAGTATGTTGAGACAGGTCAGGCTTTGGCATGTAACGTAGAAGAGAAGCCCGCGCCGTTGGATTATATGCGAAAAAGTAGGCCTGGCTGCAGCCCAGAGCCCAGGAGTCCATATAATACAACCCAAAATTAGATCCATGCAGTCTTAGGCAGGCCTGGTCCATGAGGACACTCCTTAAGAAACTTATAATGGTCGGATGTTTGAATATGATGATCTTTTACAGTGTCTCCCATCTGATAAAAGGACATGTTTGATCTAAATGAGGGCCCCACATTTTTAAACATCATCCTCATGGTTGTCCATCTCTGATATTTTCACTATTTAATACCCATAAAACGTACATTTGGCAATTGAAGACTTCTTCTTCATGATTCCAATTTTTGTTCTTATTTTGGTTTGTCTTGACTGGGCCCTAGCTAGGGAGGGTCTTTCAAACTTAAATTACAGCTAGTAGGATTAGAATTTTTTTTTTTTTTCCTCCGACAGGGTTTATCTATCACATGAATGAAGCTGATCTTCCTAATTGCAGACCAGAATTGCAATAATCAAGGTGTACAGGTAATTGCAAGAAATCCCATTTATTTGTGACCACACAAATCCTTTTAAATTGAAACTTTGGGACTGTATACATTAAAATGCATAGGAATTTCTTTTTAAGCCGTTAAAAATGAAGACGAAGGGCTAGGTATTCATTTCCCATCTTCCTTTAATTTTATTTTCATAAAAAAAAATATATTATTTGATGTTTAGTTTTGGAAATTCATCTTTGATCTTCATTTTTAGCTGCTCCAAAAAACAAATCCTATATATTTCAACGCAAACAAACAAGCTAATTTTAAACTGGTTTAGGAGTTAGGACATAGATATAGCTGCCCTATTCATAACATGAGCTTTCATATTATATACTCCAAATTTTATATTGAACTATTAAGTTTCTTCTCGGAAGGATTCAAACTCTTTCTCTCCCCACCCAGCTGAACAGCAGCGTGGGACTATGACGACGTTCAAGAATGAATCACAACCTGCGGCAAAATTGAAGCCGCATCAATTCATGTGGAAGGTGGGGGGTCGAATGATCTCAGTGGGACCTACATGGCCTTGCACTGCTCAAGATTAACAACAGGGGCGGCTCAAAAGATTTTGAGGCCTAAGGCGAGAAGTTAAAATGGGGGCTTTTACTTATATTAAACTAAATTAAGTTATATCTAACTATTTTTATTTAAAAATTATTCTTCTTGCTTTTTTAGATGCAAAATTACTAATTAAATCTTTATATTCTAGTTCTTCTAATATCTTTTTCTCAATTGATAATATGGCTAATCCATTTAATCTTTCCTGAGACATTGTTGATCTTAGATAAGATTTTATCAATTTCAATTTTGAAAAACTTCTTTCTGCAGAAGCAACAGTAATAGGTATTGTCAATAAGATTCTATAAGCAATACATGCATTTGGAAAAGAATCAAGTCTTTTTATATAATTTAAAATATCAATTGGAGTGCTTTCCTCTATTGGTAAAAATTCTTTTAAAACTTTTAGTTCAGAAAATAAATCTAAACCATCAATATCATTTTTCAAAAAGTTTTCAAGACTATGACATTTTTTTTGCAAACTAGCATCGTCAAGTGATTTCAGTTTTTTGGAATTAAATAAAAAACCAAAAATATTTTCATATATTTGAAATTGTTCAAACCTATTTTGAATTGAAGAAATTGCTTGATCTACTATAAATAAGAAATAATTAATTCTAAAAGATTCTTCAGCAGATTGTGTTGTTTCTTTGTTGGCATTTTCATCAAACTGTTTTTTTCTATGAATTATTCGCTTTTCTCTAAATACAGGTTCTATTTCCATACTAATTGCAATCTCTTTTGATGAAATCATGGCAGATTTAAATCCATTTTCTCTATAATTTTGAAAAAAAGAAATAAGACCTTTTAATTGATCAATGGCAACATCTATATGCATATCTTTGGATTGCATAGTTTTACTTACAGTATTAACCGCAAATAATATATAATACCATATAGTCATGCCTAATATGAATTCAAAGTTCTCAATTTCATATGCAACTAAACAATTAGCTTCACTTTTTGTTTTGGGATCTTCAGTCGTTTTTGCTAGTTGCAATAAAGCTTCTCTTATTTGAGGAGTTTGAAATTTTATTGCTTTGATACTTTCAATTCGACTTTCCCAACGTGTTTGTGAGAGTGGTTTTAGAGTTAGAATCGGCAAATTATCTTGTAAAATTTTCCATCGTTTTGTTGATGAAGAAAATAAAGAATAAATACGTTGGACTATTCCAAAAAATGAAATAGCTTTAGGACAAGAATTAGCCATGTCACATATAACAAGATTAAGATTATGACAACCACATGGTGTGTAAAATGCTTTGGGGTTTATATCAAGCAATCTTCTTTGCACCCCTTGCTCTTTGCCTTTCATATTAGACCCATTATCATAACCTTGTCCTCGAACATTATTAATATCAAGTTCAAGATTTTTTATTACATCTAATAATTCATTGAAAATGCCTTTTCCAGTAGTATCATCTACTTTAATAAATTCTAAAAAATATTCTTCTATTTTTATTTGGTTTGTTGAAATATTAACACATCTTAGTACAAGAGACATTTGTTCTTGATGACTTGCATCTGGGGTACAATCAAGTATAATTGAAAAATATTTTGCTTCATTGATTTTTTTAATAATATGATTTTTAATTTCAGTTCCTAGCAAGTGTATTAATTCATTTTGTATATTATGCCCAAGATAATGATTATGAATTTCACCATCTTGAATACGTCGAATGTGTTCTTGCATTACTGGATCAAATTCAGAAATCATCTCAATCAAACTTAAAAAATTTCCCTTACTTTCTTGGTAAATCTTTTCATTTTGTCCTCGAAATGGTAAATTATTTTTACCAAGGGTTTTTACTACAGCAACAATTCTTAGTAATTCTTTTTTCCAATGATCTTTTTCTTTATTAATTTGTTCTTGGACTTTTTTGTCAATTGTTTTATTTTTTAATAATCTCATTTCTAAATCAAGCCAAGCAGTCATGTTAGTAATATGTTCATTGGTTGTTTCATGTTTTTTAAGTTTAACACTAAGATTTTTCCAGTCATCAGTTCCTTCATTAGCTAGTTGACTTATATTAGGCTTTGAATTAAACAACTTACAACAAAAGCAAAATACTCTATTCAAGTCTTTTGAATACACTAGCCATTTTCTATCATGTTTCTCCCCATTTGACAAGTTTCGTATATAATATGCAGTAGAAAAATGTCTAGAGTTTTCATCCTTAGGAAAATTTATATTGCTATATCTAAGTGGACCTTTCTCTACTAATAAATCTCTTAATTTTGTATCAACATGTTTCCATTGAGCAGGGTCATAAATATTTGAAGGAATAGAATCAGATATATCTTCAATATTTTTATTTTCTTCTACGCTTTTCACAAATTCTCTAACAATAACTGTAGCAGTACATTCTTGAGCACTATCATCAGTTTTCTTTTGTTGGATGGTTTCATTATCTCCATATTCTTTTTGTTGTGTTTCTTGATTTATATTGTTATCAGTTGGTTCTTTTTGGTGTATTTCTCGATCATCTATAGATGTTTCACCTAAATTTGTTGTTATATTTTGTTTATTACTAGTAATAAATTTATTTAAAGATCCTTTTTGGGATTCAATCAATTTTTCTATTCTTCTTTTTTTTTGAAGCTTTTCATATCCAGATGCATATTTTCTATTAGAAATATTTTATAGTAAAAAAGAACAATATCACTTAAGTCTCAACGTCTGTATAGTACAGACGTACAATAACACTGATGTGGCTATTTCTTTACCACACAAATAAATATAAAATTAAAACTGAAAAATAAAATAATATAAAACTAAAAGACTTGAAACGGTGAAAGATTTCAAAGTTACTTTACCTTCTTCCTGCTCACTGCCTTCTTCGATATTGAATATTCGAGGCCTCAAGTGCAGCGATAGGAGTGGTCTCGAAGGCAAATACAAGATTACAAGTAACTGAGTAAGATAGATCAAAATATAAAAGGGATTATAATTCTAAATTAGAGATTGAAGTCGAGAGAGATGAATCATGAAGTAAATTCGTCAGGTATAAAAGGAAGGTTTTTATGTTCTGATTTTTTTTTATAGATGAATAATGAATTGCAACGTTAATTTTTGGCTGTGGAGTTATAATCATTTATTGTGACTTTTGATTTTCCTAAGTGAAACCAAATCTACAGACTTTTATTGTGACTTTTGAAATTCCCAAGTGAAATCGAATCTGCAGAATGATCTCTCAATAAAATTTTAACAAAACCCATATCCCAAAATAGCCTTAGCTGGACTGTAAGAGAGCAAATGGGTGTGGATGGGGGCTGTTGGAAATGGAAATCAGAAGCCATCCAAACCCTCCCCTTAACCCAAAATAGATTAAAAATAAAAAACCCAAAATACCATTTCTACTGGTTGCAGAGGATAAAAACTGAAAAGTGAAAAGTAGAGAAAGGGCCTAACCTGGCAGGAGAGAGATGAGGACGATTGTATTTTGCAATCGCATGATAGAGACAACGATTGGGATCGATCGTCTTTGGCCGTGGGAGAGAGGGTGCCAGTCGCCGGATGAAGACAGCATCGTCGTCGCCCATTGCCCAAGTTGATCGCAAGATGCGGAGAAGAGGAGAGTTAGGGCTAAAGCTGGAATTGGAGAGAGCCAGCGATGGGGAAGGGCAAAGAGCCAAAGAGGAGAGGAGCGTCTCTCTGCGCGATCGACGATCGTACCTGGCGGAATAGAGAGAGGGGAGAAAGCGCTGGAAATGGGGGAATGGAGAGAGCCAGGCCATATCGTTCTTGTATTTTCATTTTGGCCTCAGATGGACTGATGGAGAGGGGGAAATGAAAAGGCTTTGGGCGGGCTCCACGATGAGGCACTTAATAAATTTTTTAATATTTTTTTAAGCTTTTTTCATTATGGGGCCTTGGGCAACTGGGGGGCCTTAGGCAACCGCCTCATCCGCCTAATGGATGAGCCGGCCCTGATTAACAAATAAAGTAACAGATTTATAGGATAATGACAGACGCTCAAACTGCATTCTAGATCATTTGCTAATGTGTAGTGGTACAGGAGAGACTGATTGCTACTTCGCTGCATTTTGATTCAACTTCTGCTGAGTGTCTAAAACTTGCAGTTTTGCTCTGTTTTGGATTGGAACTTTTATTATTATTATGATGGACCGTTGTGTATTATCATGATTCATTCGTTTGGCATTACCCATCTATTTAGGGTCGGCATTACGAGTTCTGCTATAAATGTAGGACGGTGATGAATTTGTAATTCAGATAGATAATTGGCTCTGCTTGAAGAGAGTTCTTTCCATGTAATTTTTAAAAATGTAGTTTATGTAACTAGGAACTACTAGTATAAGTCGAATGGATTTATTTGATTCGACCCAAATTGTTCTTCATTGAGTGCCTTTAGACGCCAACCTTGTCCATCAGATTTAAGAACAGGAGTGTGTGACTATTAAAATTAGATTAACTTGTGGCTAGATCTGCTTGGAAGTGAACTACAAAACACCTATAAAAGGAAATAATAAGAGCAGTAAGGCTATAAAACTAAACACTGTGGAGGCAATTGTGGCATGATTTTAGAGGCCAATGGACCGTGGATTCTGCCACTGAGCTAGTGGGCACGAACCATTGAACTGCATGACCCGTAGCAATCAGATTCTCTCCATTACTCCCAGCAGACTCAACCAAGAAATGTTGTGCATATGGGTGAGAACAAAGTGTTTTCTTTACTAAGTAGCCATTTAGCATTGCTGATATGATCACTTTACCAGTAAGTAGTAAGTAAAGAGTCTTGACTGGTGATCCCTTGCTGAGAAAAGTATACAGGAATTGGACCATGGGCCATCTGTAATGTGGCCCATCATAGCGGTCGTGATCAATTTACATTGGCACCACCCTGATAAAACACAGTATTGAGGCTACTGGCTATCATTTTCCCCATTTCACCCAAATCAGAAAAAGCAATGTCTGGATGCTGTGACAATGCATCATGGTCTACGCTTTCTAGAGAAAACAACTCTATTCTCAATAAAAAGCCCATGAAATCAAGAGGGGTAGATGTTGCCATTTTTTCTGCTGTGACATCCGTTGGTTTATTGTGTACCTTCTATGTGGGGTCCACCCACGATCAATCAAAACCCCCCTTCACCCTCACTACCCATGAAACTCTAGCAACCCCAACTTGACCCCTATCAAAACTGTATCCACCATGGGACTGATAAAACATAATAAAATTAAAAAAAAAAAAAAAAAAAAAAAAAAAAAAAAAAAGCTGCTAAACTTCTAAATTTCTTGCAGGTAAAACATTCATGAAGAGGGCTTTGCATCCCCCTTATCCAATCAGCAACCAAAGATGGCCCCACAGGTGGACAAAAAAGGGGTCCCACAGACTGACACAAGGTGGGCCCCACAGCCTGATGGAAAAAGTTGGACCTGCATTCCCAATGGAAAAAGATGACCTACAGATTGTTCCACAAGGAACTTTTAAGTAGACTATTAACCTACACTGATAAAGAAATGGATTCACCCAACAAAAGAGAGAATCTCAGAATCTCCATCACCCAAAAGAACAGAACAAGATAAAAAATAAAAAAAAAATCTCATAATCACATCATATAAAACCCCCCAACTGAATTACAAAAATTAAAAAGAAACCACAACAAAACCTCTGTAATGTCACCATATAACCCCTTAAAAGAAAAACCCAACAAAGCCAACATAGCTAATATCAAGTTATCAACAACAAGAACTGGATTCTAACCCAAAAACCCAAGAAGAACAGAACAAGATCAACAAATTCTCATAATCACATCTCATCATATAAAATCCGCCAAACAGAATTACAGAGAATATAAAGTAATCCCCAACAAAACCTCTGTAATGTCATCAGATACCCCTAAAAAAAAGATCCCAACACACCCAATATCAACATCTAAGAACTGCATTCTAAGTTCTAAACCAATATCCCAAAACCCAAATCACCAAAAAAAACAGAGACCAACTCCATTTCTAATTCTTTATCAACAAAGAAAACCCACAGAACAAAACACCAAAAAAAAACCAACCTCCTCAAAAATCTCTCATCCTTCAAACTCAGACACCTTCATTTTCTTCTCTGCCATCTTCTTCAAAGCCATAGTCTGCTCAAAAGAAAACACACAGCACCCGCTCGCATACAGCTTCTCTTGAACTCGGGCTGAGTTCACCAGCACCTGAAGCGTCTGCTGCCGGTTCAGCCTCTCCAACCCGCCAAACCCCCCGGCACGAACCGGTTTCGGACCCGTCGGAGGCAGACCCGACAGACCCGGCATCCCCTGCAGCGCGCTAACCTGCGCCTCCAGGAACCTCACGTACTTGTGCGCCTCCTCCAGCAGCGTCGCCGTGTCCATCTTCCTCTCCCACGGCATCAGCCCCTCCAGCGACCTCGTCCGGTCGTTCAGCCTCTTCCTCCGCCTCCTCGCTAACGTGCACCGCGGGTAAGCATGCGCGGCCGGCGCAGCATTAGCCACTTCTTCAACCAACGGCAGAAACGTCCCGCTGGGGCTGCTCGACTGATCCAACGTCGGGTGTTCGAGATCCGCGTAAGGGAGGGTCCTAAGACGCTTTTGGACTGATCCGACGGTGAAGAGATCGAGTCCATCGATGGGGTAGAATACCAACGGTGGGTATTCGAGACTGGGAAGGAGGAGAAGGCTCTGATCTGGATGGACGGTGGGGATGTAGTTGTGTTCTTCTCCCAGCTCGAGTTTCGGAGACTTGAGCTTGTCGGATTCAAAACGGAGGGGTGTCGGGTCTTGTTCGGGGCGGATGAGCTGGAGCGAAGGGGGAGGCGGATCTTCGATCAGGTAGGGGAGGGAGAGGAGATCCGGCGGTAGTCCGAAGAGGGAGGATCCGAGTGGGTAATCGGATCCTTGGAGGAGCGCAAGGGTTTTGGAGAGGTTTTCGATGGGGAAGATGGGCTGTGGTGTGAGTCTGCCACTGCTGGAGCCTATTTCGAAGAACCGACCTGACATTGATAAAGCTCTCTCCATTGTTGTGTGTGGAGGACAAGGAGCTGATGGCGGCTATGTTTTTATAGAGGGAGGAGAGGGAAGGGGGAGGAGACACGTGGCGTATTAGGATTGGGTATGCATGGAAAGGCAATGGAAGCGGTTTTGGAGGCTAGTCGGCTGCAAATCAATGATAGGGTGTGGGAGGGCGAGTGAGAGGATGATTGGGAACGTCCAGATTAAGAGCAGGGGTTTTGTCGACTCTTTGTCTCTTGGGGCCGTTTTCATGGTGAAGTGAAGTGGAGTAAAGTCTAAGGGTGCGGGAGGTATTATTATAGTGTTGTGCATGGGATTGCCATGGGTTGTGATTTGTGATGGTGTGAGTGTCTTTTTTTTTTTTTTTTTTTTTTTTTTTTTTTTTTTTTTTTTTTTTTTTTTTTTTTGTCTCGAGGGTTTGATGAATGGGCTAAGTGCTGTGCCAACCTGGTTTTACAAGTGAACAAATATAATGTAGCATTTTGGAGATTGAAAATTTCCAAATTATACAAGTAAAAAGTGATATTATTTTTTTGCTAAAAACAACTTTTAACTGTTCAAATGTGGATTCCCGCAACTTAATTCTCGGCTAACAAATTTAAATTTCTCATGTGGGTCCAAGAGGTGGACCCAAGATTTTTATGTAAGTATTGAAACACTAGTCCAAAGGGGCCAACGGGCTATATCCATATATATGGGTGCCCCCATAATAAAGAGGCACCCATGTAGGTACATCTATTGGAAATTTAAAATGAAATTCGTATGAAATGTACTTAAATTTTACAACAATAGATTTTGGGCCCCACATAAAAGACTGGCCCTATGAGAAATAACATGATTAATCACTATCTTCCATTATACGCTCAATTCTCTATGCACAAGGAAATGGTTATTTTGGGCCACTTCCATTTTTAATAGGTGGAAACCCTGTAGTCCCACTTTCGGAATCTGTGATACAGAAACAAAAGGATTCAGAGTTTCAGACTCAACTACATTAGATATTAATTAATGGGGCCGTGTGAGTTCGGGATCCTTTAAATGGTGCCCAAGGGGTATATATAGAGCTAGCCAGTAAAGCCTATTGGCTCTAGCAAATGCCAGAAAACTTCAAAATTCATATGCCCATTAAAAATCAAAATCTAGTTCGTGTAGATATAGATAGTCACTTAATCTAATTTCATGCAAGTAAAACTAGCTATTAGACTGACAGTATTAACATATGATTTCATTTTATCTCCTTTTCTTAATCCAATCAGTGTCTTGAACTCCACGAATATGGTTTCGATTGAATTGGAACTTCTCCTAATCAAAAAAACTGTTATACTTTTGCGAGGCCCATTATATCATGTGTGGGGCTTTCTCGAACTCTCCCTAATCCTGAGACTTTGGATAAGAACCAACTTGGGTTTATAGCATAAAGGGCCTACTCCCTTGGCCTGTCTGAGGAGACTACATTACATTACAAAATCTAATAAGAGAATAAGATAAGCTCTCCTAATAGAAAATTTGAGTACTAAATCTTCAACAATTTAGTGAGTTTGAAGATAATCATTTTGAACACATCTATGGCACTAGTAAAAGCAACGTAGGCGGTAGGACATTGATTTTGAGTGGGCCTGGGAAAGGTTAAAAATCATCGGGCCTGGTAAAGTCAAAAAAGAGTGGGGCCTACCTTGGATTTAGTACTTTGGATCATTAAATGAGATGGAGTTGATGGACGCGCGTTATACGGTTAAGATGATGCATGGGGTCCGTCCGCGTGCTCTTTCACACGTGTGGAAGATATGAGACGTTGAAAAGTGGCAGAATGACAGCTCTGCAATGAAGAGACAAAAGCTGGATACTGTTTCTAGTCTGGGCATATAATCGTCGCAATTTACGGAAATGCCCCTGTAGCGTCTGGCTTTCCAGGTAGTTTTATGATGGTCATCCATCTCAGATTTGGCACACCATCACAATGATATGAACCATTAGATCAAGCTAGGGATGTAAATGAGTCTTTAATTTTTTAGTTATTTGGACGTTCCGACCAATTAAAAATTAAATGTGGGTCCTTATTTAGACCTCGATAGGTAAATGAGTCTGGGTCCAATTCCACCTTAGTTCGGATCGTGGACCCGAGACCCGATATATTATTTTAATTTTCAAAAATCTCCTCTAAAAATCATGTTTTTTTTTTTTAATACAATTCCCTACCAGACCCGGATCCGGATCCAGACCCATCCGATATATAGTTCTGGTTCCGGTTTCGAATCCGAATCTGATTCCACGTTTTCTTTAATGGTGTTAATTTAGTGTCCACCATGGACCCGAACCGGAACCGACCCATTTACAACCCTAAATCAAGTGTTTACTCATTTTAGACTGTGAGAACCTCCGATGATCGGTTGGACTCCAGATTTTGGTACACAAGTAGGGCCATCCACCTAGATCTTTCAATCCCCACGGGGTCCCATCCCTAAACGGGCCCCATAAGGAAGTGAGCTTTGGTGTGGGGGTGGGGGCGGCGAATTAGCCCCAGCAAAATGGCTGAAATGGCCAATTAAGATAATTTGTTGGGGGTTTATTTTGATTGTCATCTTTCTGGTTTGTGATTAAGTTTCTAGGGTTTTTGGGTGTTTTGCCTTTTGTTTGTGTCCTTTGTAATCTTCTCTAACAAAAAGAAGATAATTTTTTTTATTGAGGCTGATGCTGGTTCCACACTCAAAGTGGATCCCACGTGAGATGGGGGTGAAGGCGTCGAAGTTTCTGAAATCCTGGTCAGAATTCCAAATGCCCTAAAATGCTAGTTAAAATTTCAAAAGTTGAAATTCTCTTTTCTAAAAGTATTTGAATTTGGGTTTCAAAGAATTTCAATGGGGATGGTGACAATTTAGAGGCTATTTGTTTCGCATGAGTTTCTTATGTGGATTTTGTCTTTTGAGAATTTCTCATTGCATGTCTCTTGTTGTTTCCCTAGAAACTGGAATCATTTGATTTCTAAGTTTTAAAAGTCTAGCTAATTTTGTGATTGATATTTTTGGCTCACAAAATTTCTCACATTTCAGCTGTCAAACTTTTTGAAGGCCCTAAGCATTTGTGAATACATCTTGACTCTTGAGGAAGAAGTTTATGCATTTAGATTCCCCTCAAAATGAATTATCAGGCCTCTAGTCTAGTTAGTTTTGGGATTTTCATTTCTATCTTTAAATTAAAGAAGTTAAAATATTCGATAGACTAGTTTTGAAAAACATTTGAAATTCTGTGCGCTCAATTCCCAATAAAAAATTCTTATTTATCCAAAATGATATTCAGGTGATAATAGTGTGATATTTTCAACATGTCACAAAAACAAAGAATGTTGCAAGAAAATTGCTGAGAAACTGAAAAAATCTATAAAAAAAGTTTTAACAATAGCTAATATCTATTACATGTTATACTCAAGTATTTAAAAATAATTTCCTTTCCATCACATTTTTCTATAACATCCCAAGACCTCTCAAACTTAAAAGTACCCAGCATATGAGAAGCACAAGATGTCCTAAGTGGTAATGGCATCTCATCTGACATAACTGCTCACATATCAATCATTGGAAAAGCGGGTTGTGTCACAACTTGTGTATGCAGTCAACACGTAACAATAAAAAAAAAAAAAAAAAAAAGGGGAAAGTTACGGTATGGAATGTGATAAAGCTGACAATAATCACAAAACAATTGAAAAATATATATTTACTGTACAGTTATCGATCTGTAGAATATCACAAGATGTTGGATATCCCACAATTAGAAGAGGGAAGACTTAAACATTTTTTTTCTTTTTTTCCTTGACTGTGGGACCACCAAACCACTATCAAAACCATTGAATAGCTGTATGAGTGTAAAAACTAATATCGCACCAAATTTGAACCGTTGTTCTATCACGGTTATCGAGAAATTTACGAAAGAGTCATGTTTTGCAAATTATTATAAGAATAAATTATAAGCCACGTCGTTTTTCACAAATTTCTTGATAATCGTGATAAATCAACGGTTAAAATTTGGTGCGATATTAGTTTTTACACTCATATAGTTATCCAATGGTTTGGATGATGGTTTGGTGGTCTCACAATCAACGAAAATAAAAATAAAAAAGAAAGGACAGCTCAAGTGAATCCTACAGATCGAACAGTTCTGCAGTAAATATATATTTTTCGGCTGTTCTAGGGCTCTTGTCAGCTTTAACACCTTCCTTACAGCAATTGTCTAAAAAAAAAATGGTTTAAGAGTAATTTTTTTTATAAAATTTATCGTTTTTGTGTTTTTCTTGACTAAGGCATTTAACCAAAAATCAAGAGTAATAGTGAAGATTCATTTAATTTATTTTATTTTGTGTTAGCATTTAGACTCAAATAGGGATGGCAATTGGCAGGGTTTAAATGTGGGACCGCCCTGATCCTCTCCTATTAGGGGCGGATTTGATAGTGGTTTTCTTAGAATGAGCGGATTTGGGTTTTGTTGATCTAACGCGCTTCGTTCCATATCTATAATATATATTTAATTATTACTAACACTATAAGTTAAACTCATATGGTGCAAGTGATGTTGGGACATTCATGTCTGAGACAATAAAATTGTATAATTGAACTCAACCATACTATTTTCAATATATTTCTATATTCGGTAATATTCAAGTGAGAACTAGTTCTCATATATTATATGATAACTTTTTTATGGGGTTCATTTGGGAATGGGACCAAGGGGATGAAAAGATCTATATGAGATCACTCCAAGTATCAAGCTTGACCCCAAACCGATGTCCTTGACCCCTTCAATCATGGCCCACAAGTTTAATAACTTTATATTAAAAAGAAAATTTAACCCTCGATCCAATGGTTCAATCCATTCTGATGTGTGCCAATCTTTAGGATTAGTGACTATCAGGGGGTTTCCTATTGGTTATTAGGTTTGGATGGGTTGCTATTTGGGCCTCATAAAAAAGTTCCCATATAATAGCTCTCACTTGAATATTTGCCTTATATATTTTAATAAATTTAAGCTTTAAATTTGGCCAGGTGTGGTATCAGATACCAGTGACCCATCACAGGGTGAAATGGGTTTGGATGAGATAATTAAACTTGAGGTGAGCCCGAATCCGCCCTGCTGCATACTCACATACTATCAAATAAGCCTTTGACCAACCAGCTGAGCAACAATTTTGGACTCAGGAGTCAATAATACCCCATGTACGGTTTAAATCGAAAGATTTGCCTACGGTGGGTGAGCCATTATCTCCTTTCGGGCCATATCAATCAGTCCAGGGATGATATGAACTGCTCATATCGTGCTTGTGTTCACCGGGGTAGAATCAATAATTGCGTGCTCGACAGTTACAGGCTTACAGCCAGTGGCAAAGTTTTGGGCGTTCGATTTATGTAACGCGTCTGTTCTAGTGTCTGAATATATACAGTTTGGAAGAAGAAACACAACCAATGAGTATTGCATGTTTACAAATGGGTAAAGCCCAATTTCTCTGCGCCTCTAGTCCCACCTTTTAGGGCTGTCTGTTTGCAGGATATTTGTGAAATTTTCTATTCTATATGAATTTTAAAAATGTGGTCTCAACTGATCATTCACATATGGTAAAGTGCCACTAGTATTTTGGAAAAGTTTCCCTAGGTTATACTTTTAATAAAATCTCACTAATTAAATAGGAAATTTTAAGTCTCAAGGAATGAACCCGATGGCTTATTTCTTAGTAGAATTCTTAAAATTCACCCGAGTTAGACTTCCGCGTCCTAAAAATTCTGGAAATGCCATCCTCCAAATTTTCATTTCGCATCTAGCATTTGAAATGTTGGAATTCAAAGAATTTCAAAAGCTATTTATGAGCTGGAAGGGTTAGAATTGAAAATTAAAAAAAAAAAAAGAAAAAAAATGAAACATGAAATTTGATATGCTGAGGTGACATCCATCCCGTCCATCTCCAACATGAAAAACTTTAGTGGTGTAATACAATAAGAAATGAAGGAAAAATTATTTTCGTCTGGACCTAGATCTTGAGGATAGGGTAAGGGTCTAGCTAGTGTAAGCTCGTTGAGGGCTTTGATTGGAATTGGGCTTAGGCGCCCATATATGTGAGAGTAGGGTAAGAGTAGTCCTGCTTGGCAGGCCCGGGCCCAAAACTTTGACAGTCCTACCTATAACTATGGACTATAATAGGCGCAATTAAATATAAACTTGTCAAATTCATTTTTTGACTCAACCCGATCCATACCAAACCAACCAATTTTGACCTGACTGGACCCGTTTGCCACCTCTGCTGCTTTTCTCATATGATTTATTGGTAATTCTCAAGCAGAAGTGCATTTTTCGTCAATCAAACGAATTTTCTTCTTAAAATACATTTTCTGTCCACCAATACAAATAAATTATCTCAAACTCTCTCTCTCAGAGAGAGAGAGAGAGAGAGAGGAATGCTTATTGTCTACAACTTGATATCATGCTTATTGGTTTTTGGGCACATTTCAATATTCTTTGTAGTTGCATTTGTCAAGGGGTTGTGATACCTGCAAACAAAGAACAAAATCACAAAATTTAGGAGAATTAGGCATTATATAATAGGCCTGCGGCCCGGCCCAAATCTAGGCTATCTAGGCTGGGCATAGGCTTCAAAACTCATATGGACTCAATTGAGTCGACTTGGCTCAGTAGGTTGCTGAGTCAGATGAACCGACCGAGTTTGACAAGTACTCAACCTGACTCACCCGAGTCACTCTACATGTTGAGTCGTTGACCTTATAATCAAACCAATTCCAGAGGTTTTTTTTTTTTTTTTAGAAAACAATGAAGAGCCTGATAACCTAGTAATTAACTCAGTCAATGACCTTCCAAAACATGGAGAGAGAGAGAGAGAGAGA
Organism: Camphora micrantha; assembly: GCA_003546025.1. Classification (NCBI taxonomy): domain Eukaryota; kingdom Viridiplantae; phylum Streptophyta; class Magnoliopsida; order Laurales; family Lauraceae; genus Camphora; species Camphora micrantha. The sequence goes on from QPKB01000010.1 coordinate 21,941,028, forward strand.
GAGAGAGAGAGAGAGAGAGAGAGAGAGAGAGAGAGAGAGAGAGAGCTCTTACTCCCACACTTGAAGTGGCGAGGGATTTGTCTACCACAGCCTCGAATCATACTGATCGTTCGATCGACATCGATTAGCGCTGCCAGCTTGGGGGTGATCACAGAACATACACACCTGAAACGTACGAGTCTTAAAAGCAGGCAACAATCAGCATTAGGAAGCTTCCCAAAAACCATAGACTTGCATGCATTCACCAAATTCCTCCTTTCCTTCGCGCAGGAGACGCTCCTTGCTGCACCTGCTGGGGTCGCCTCCCACAACCCCATCACCAGTACCACAAGCACCAACAAGGCCATGAACTGCCTCATCTTGTTCTTCAATACACACAAATCAACAAGACCACATGCCCACATATATATATAAGAAAGTTTCTTACCAAATAGCCTTCAGCAACATCAATAAACAATAGCCAAAACTTGATAGAAGATACCCAAATAAAATAAAATATAACAACTTGACCAGAATGTGTGCTTTTATAGGCGTCTCCTCGAAGGCCTTCGTTCAGCTCTGCAATGTGTCATTCCGAAATCCAAACAATCAGGAAACGTGAATTCCAAAAATTCAAGCAGCCTCAAATAAAGAAGGCGAGCTAATTACAACATACAGATAATCCAATATTGGAAGGCCCGGCACTACTTTGTGCTGACCGAGAATAAAGTGACCCCGGATCCTCCGTTGCAGCTATAGCTATTTCATAGGATCCTTGTAACACTTTTCTTGAACTCCATCATGGGGTTCACATAGGGATAATGCAGGCCGTTATGGATAAATCCCATCTCCTCTACTGATATGTCGCCAAGTTTCAGTTTGAAAGGAGTTGGCCCACGGTCCGATTTAGCCGTATGATGGAAATGTAATTAACACCATGCCTGCAACAATGACACATTAGCACCTACTCATCACTTTTTTTTTATGACTGTGCTCAATAGAATGGTGGGATCCACTCCTTTTGAACTAAACTTGAAGATATATTAGTGGAGGAGATGCTACTCATCTTAAACAGTCTGAGTTACCTCTATGTGGGTCATATGATGGAGTTCTAGAGAAAGTGTTACATGGTTCTAGTGTAATAAGGACAACGAGGATCCGTGCTGGATAAGGCTTAGGTGATGATGATGTCTCTTGGGCCTTCGGTGGAAGGCCACAAAGATCATTGAATCTTCATTAATTTAAAGTGGGTGAACTGATAGTGGATTCCATCAGATCTACAATTTAGATCGCCTAAACATGGCCTCTACGCATGCGACGTAGGAAGTTGGGGATACAGTGTTTTTCATTTCTAGGAAATGCAGGTCCTTTGATTTCAAGGCTCTACTCTCCATTTTTATTGTCAAGTTGCCTTTATTTCTTTTGCCTTGTTACTACTCTTCCCAGGCATAGATCTTTGTTAAGTAATCAAAAGTAAATCATGCACTCAAGGGCTGTTTTGAGGATTTGACTTGTTGACTTTGTTGCTTGGATAATGGATCTGATCTTTTGACTTGGGAAAATGGAAAAAGAAATGAATATTATTATCTTACTTGTTTCGCTAAATTATCGCTAAATTAAAGTGTGGCAATGGATCTGGTCCGTTCGACCCAGTGTACCCAGTGTTTTATAATGGAGGTGCAAGTTGGGCAGGGTCAAACCCTAACCCAAACGACCCGCTGGAGTAAAAGTGAAATCAGAGTGAAGGTTTTCTTTATACCAGATTTGGGCTTCTGATTCGGCCTAAATTTAAAAACCTGGAAGAAATCTGGATTGGGGATCAGGTTGGTGCACATTGTACTCAATTAGCATTTTATTTATTTATTTATTATTATTATTATTATTTATAAACATGCATATGATTGTATAGTTCCGTGGCTCTATGATCAACCAAACTCCACCAAAGTTGGTATCTTCCTGAATAGGCACTGAGCCCATTTAATTTGTATTCACCGTTGGATTGAGATACTCTCTTTTGCAACGGCTTTTCTACCATTTATTTATTTATTTTAAAGCAAATGATTTTGACCATGGTTGGAAAACTCTCCAAGTTGACTCTTGACCCTCTCGAGTCATCTCATTCTGATGGAGGACCAAGTCAAACATAGAGGAGACTCAGCCGAGTCATCTTATTTTAATAAGTAGTTTGCACTCTGAACCGTTTTATAGGTAGATTTATTTTTAAATAATCAAGATTTATTTATAAATAATTATTCATGATGTTTGGAGTCAGCAATTTGAAAATGATGACTAAAATGTAATTTGAGACTTATATGTGATCTTTTTATAATCGATATTTGGGCTAACCAATTATATAATAAGAAATATATCTTTTTTAATTTTTCCTATTACAATAGTTTTATTGCATAGATAAATTTCTTAATTTGAATTGACCATCATGAATGCATGTAAATAAATATTTATTTATATTTTATAAGTAATGGAATAATATTTAAATATTTTTGAAATTATTTTTTAAAAAATATGACTCCGTGTTAACTCCATCCGAGTCAATTCTTTTTTGCATTGGACGAGTCGAATCCGAGTCATGAGTTTTCCAACCTTGATTTTGATTGCTTCCACAACTTTGACTTTCGATGGAGCCTATATTCTGTCTTAAAATACTATAATAACAAAAATATATTATATACATTCAAATGGATATATGAGGATTTTAATCTTTTAAAAGTCTGTTCTAAATTATTAAACCATGTAGAATTTTTACATCAAAATTCATTACACACACACATAGAGGCAGCGATTCTAAGCTCAAACTTAGGATAAGGTAACCTCAAGTGTGTGGTGTGACCCACGTGGAGACCCACATTGAGATTGGGAAGGGGGATTCCAAGGACTCTTTAGAACTATCATCTCTACAAAAAATCAGCTCCAATCGTAATTTCTATCATCTTCATCTAGGCCCCAAAAGTCTAATGGTCAATAGTCCAATCGGATCGGTACGTAGTCGATCCAACGGTCCAATAAATTCGAATTTGACCGAAAGTTGGTGGATATGTGCAATTTAAAGGGGTCGTGTGTTTGGTCCATTTGAGTAGATTAAGGGTGGGTTCCACAAGCGTGAGCTGATGGAATTTTATCCTAAGCTTAAACTTAGGAGAGCCTTACTCATATATATATCACTACAACAAAAAAAACACCATTAGTGACACCCTTTGATGACAAAAAATCAATGTTGACATGGAAAGCACACAAAGGTGACAAAAAAATTTGTTGCTTGTCACGGAAAAGCTTTAACCAAGGTGCCAAATAAAGAGGAGATTCGGTGACAAAAATTTTAGTCACCGAAAGACAAAATTTTGGGTGACAAGTACAAACTTGTCACTGAAAGATCTAAATTTCACGCTGGCGGCCTCCTCCTCATTTAGGTGCACTTAAATTTTTTTGTTGAAGAGCAAAACGACGTCGTTTCATGGAGGCAATAAAAATAAGATAAGTTAGGTGAACGAAACGACGTACACTACGTCAAAACAAGGAATTCTCGACACATGAATGACTGTGGACTCGACTCATAGTGGCCGCCACATTTTTGTTACGGATTATTTGCACTTGACGACGGCCAGGGCAGCCCATGTTGAAAAAGGTCAAAACCCCATATCGATCCACACTGGCTCCCACCAAAAGACACCCTCCCAATTCCTCCCGTCCCTCCAAAAGCCAAAATCCCTCCCCTCCCCTCCCCTCCCCTCTTCCAACACCACCATCTACGCTGGCTCTCTCCAATAGACGATTTCTCATCCATCAAGATCGCAAATGGCTGAGCCCTAACCCTTGTCATCTCTCACGGAATATGTAACATCCCTAAATTCCAAGGTTGTAATTAGCTTAGTTAATTGTACTTTTAGATAATTAAGCTCGTTTATAAGCTAAATAGGTCTGATTAATCATTAGGATCGCGCGTGTGAAGTTGGGATGAGATCCGAGTCCGTTTGGGTACAGTAGGGGTATGTGTCACTATTTCCGAAAAATTCTGAGGGCTTTTTAGTATTTTTCACTTTTCGAGATTTTGGCACCATCGGATAGATTACCTAATTTCCCGGACTTTATCCTTTTGTTGCATTCCAATCCGAACCCTGGAACCCAACTCAAAACCTGACCTGACCTGTACCCATCCAAGCCCATTTTATTAATTCTCATCTCATCCCATGTGGACCCCACCTCACTCACATCGTACTCCAACCCCCCCTTTATCCCACGTGCAAACCAACCCTCTCCCCACATTTACCCCTTTTCCCCTTTTGCCTTTACTAGGTCAAACCCATTCCTCTATTCTCATTTTCACTCCCAGCAGCAGCCCCTCATCCCTCTTCTTCTCTCATGTCATCTCCCTCGTTCTCCCTCCCTCATGGCGTGCTGCCATCGTCGCCGAGCTCCCCCATCTCCGGCGATCACCACCACCAAGCTTTCTTTCTCCCCTCTCTTCTCTACTCTCTCATCTCATCTCTCATCTCTCATTCATCTCTCATCTCTCATTCATCTCTCCTTCACCCAACACCTCGCTGCCCCACCGTCTCGGCGTCATCACCGTGGCCGTCGGCGACCTCCATGATCACCTGCGCCGGCCACCACCGAACCCAGCCCGCCCCATCTCTCTCTCTCTCTTTTTCCTCGTTTCCTTTTCTTCATTCATTCCCTGTTTCTCTCTTTCATTCTCTCTGTTTTTCTTTCTTTCTTTTTCTCTCATCTCTCACTCCACCCTCCTTGCTGCCAACGAAATTACCCCCACCCATTCCACCATTTCTCCCTCCTTTTCTTTATTTGTTTTTATTTTCTCCCTTTTTTTCCCCTTTTTTGGATTGTTTGTAGATTTTGAAGGTTTATTTTTAACCTATTTTGTTTTGGGTTTTGTTTGCAGGGTGCAAAGGTTCTAGTTTTCATGTACCCTAGCAACATTTGAGGTAATTTTGTTACTCTCCTTTTGGAGTTTTAGGTGCTTTTGTATTGGTGGATTATTTAATTGGCATCTCTAGTGTATTCTTTTACTTTAGAAAGCAAAAATCTGAACTCCCAACTATATATGCTACAATGTTGAATTGATTATAATGCGCTATATGGATTTTTTTTTCAACTCACCTGCTTTGTAGACACTTCAAAGCATTGAATCATCACCAGGAAAAAATGCCTGGGCTCAATTAGTCCTTGGTGCAGAGGACCTACTAAAGTGGACAGGAGTTCCTTGCTTGCCAGTAAATTCTACATGGGAATGGTTGGAATGCAACCAAGAAGACCCTCCCAGAATCACAGCACTGTAACATTTCCATGCCTTGTCAAATTTCTTTTCTTGTCTTAACATTCCAGTGGTCTTCTTTCTCTCCATATAAAGCTTACAACTCTAGTGTTTTTTTTTTTTTTATTGGGCCTGTTAGTTTGCTAGGGTGCTTATTGGGTCCATGAATAGCCCTTTTTTACATATTTATACTGGTTACCATGTTTTGATCCTTCTGAATTGTCAACCAGTTTAAATCCGAGCCAGTTTTGTTTATCCTTCTGAGTTAGATCAGTAAATATATGTTGCTTTTATCCTTTTCAGCCGTCTCTCAGGTTATTGTATCAGTGGTTTTCTAGAAAACTTTAGCCAAATGGAGGCACTTGAAATTATGTAAGCTCATCTATGTTTCCATAAGAGTTTCTGCATCCGATCTTAATTTGTATTTTGGGCCATCTACAATCTATAGTGGGCCCTTCATATACCACTAAGCATGCATGCTGTCCCATCTGAGTCCCAATTTTACTGCATTACAAAAGAAGTTAGGTCCTGCTGGATCATTTCTCACCTACAAATCTGCATTACAGGGTCCACTTTTCAGGTAGAAAATAATTGGATCAAATCTCCCTGTTTGACAAATTGCAGCCAATGTTTTAAAAACTCACTCTGACGCAACCAAGCAACTCAGCATGGTAGGTCAACCAGTTTTGAGTCGAATGAGTATGATTTTTGGTGGAAAAAATTATACTCATTCAGACTCAAAACTGGGATGAGTATGATTGAGTACTAGGTTGAACTCACTAAGTTCCTTATATATACTGGTACCATTCTGAGTCAATTTCTCAATTTTTTGCAATGTCCAGGCCACTTACCAGTTTGGCTAGCTAGTGTTATTTTTACAAACAATTGATGCAATTGACACCACTGGGAGCTTAGATGGTTAATCATCTGGTTCTGTCTATTTAGTTAGTGTGCACTAGGTCTATTTATTTAGTTTTTGTGTTATTAGACTTCTGGCTTGTTGATAATCCATTCTTGGAACATATTTCACCGTGAATTTCTAGCTAGGATCAATATTGCCATTCAAACAACCGGTGTCCGGTCTGTAAGAATTTTGATTGTTAGCCATAAGAACCTAGAGCTACTTTTTGTTAGTATAAGTAGGTCTAAGAGTCTTTAATCCCCAATATAATGTAGAATTTGATGATGGTATGTGCGTTTATGTGCGCGCGTGGGGGGTGTGTGTGTGTGTGTGAGAGAGAGAGAGAGAGAGAGAGATTGTCATTACATCCATGAAGATATGATAATAACTCAGGAATTTCTTCTCCTTGCAGAGAGCTACAGGACAATAAAAATTTTGGGACAATACCAGAATTCCTGGGGGAACTGCCCAACTTGAGAGTGTTGTAAGTAATGATATTTGAAATGAGTTAGTTATTAGTAATTCAGAATAATGAGCATGAAGTGGCACTGTCAGATTAATTAGAATTTTGTTACTAGACACCCACAAGAAAATTCAATCATTATGTAAATGAGCATGAAGGTATAGTTTTTGGGCTTATCTAATCCACTTGGCTCATTATCTAGTTCCTTTTAGATGTTTTTCAGATTTTAGACAAAATTTGTGGGAAAAAAAAAAAAACCATGGACTATTCCATCCTTTTGGATTAAAGAGGCAATAACTTGATTGATTTGCTCTAGGAAGCCTCCTATAATGTTTACAAAATAGAGCATATATTGTTGGTGCAAATTGTAAGAAGTAGAAAGAGACTAAAAAAGGGCCTGTGGAGTTTGTTCAAATGTCAGTACAAGGTAACTATGGTTATTTAGTTTCATTTATTATTGATATGATTGTGCTCATCACATAAATTAACTTACACTCAGGGTCTGTTTGTTTGCATATATAGAATTATATTCTTAGAATTCTTCCTTCTCTTTTGAAAGAATGATGAGGAATTTGAAAACATGAAATCCAATCACAATGGTTAAAACTGTAGAAACAAAAGACAATATCCATAGATGACCATCAAATAATTCTCCACTTGCATAGAAAAAGGATTATACCTGACCATCTACCTGGTAAATCATATGTTAGGAAAGTCAAGTTCTAATTTACATCTCCACCTTTTATTCTCCACTCCCTCACCTTTTTCTACTCTTTTTTGCCGAACCCATTTTACCATGAAATCTCAACATACTAAATTCCATGTAAACAAGCCTTTTGCCTTACTATGACTGGTATTGTGCAGCTCCTCTACAAGTTTTGTTCTAACTTTAGCTCTCAATAATTTAATCTTATAAAAAATCTTATCAAATTCTTATTCCGTTTTTTCTTTTTTTCCTTTTTTGGGTGAGTTGTTCAAACTTTGTGAGGCTATCTACTATCTTAGAGATCGATTCATGGGCAGGTGTGTGTGAGATGAAACGCCCTTACCACTAGGTTGTCCCAAGTTTCTCAAACTCTTATCAAATTCTCAAAGGAGTACTACCTTCATCATTTTACCTCATGTAAATCACATTTTCTTTTACAAGCAAGAAGCTTAATGGCTTGATTGGATGTGTAGAAAATAATGAGAAAATAAATAGAGAAAATTGTCTACAGTATAAATTTAAACTGCAAATAATCCTTTTGTTTTTCTAACCATTATGATCCTTTTGTCAGGAACTTGGCGAACAACAGATTGGAAGGAACCATAGCAGAGTCTCTTTTGAACAAGAAAATATCATTGAAGTAAGACATGAAACTTTATTGTTTTATTTATCCAAGGGCTTTGAGCTTATTCATTTGGGCCATGTGACAAGTACTTAATCTATAATTCACGGTCCTAAACCCACTTAATTAGGAAACCGTGGGCCCTATTTGAACAATAAGAAAGAATAATCATATGCTGGACGAGTTACTTAGTTTGGAATAACTAGGGCCCACATTTACTTGATCCATGCAATTTAAACCATAGGCCCTTCCATGTATAAGCACATGGCCAAATTTCACTCTATTTATATTGATAAGTGCTGTTGAATGGATATATGTGGGGATTTAGGGGACTCAAATCAATCCTCAATCCCAGATTTTTCATATATTGGTCCGTCTAATGGTAGTTATTACTCATCATCATCATTAAAGCCTTGTCCAACAATGTTAGGGTCCGTTAATGGTAGAATTGTCCAACTATGTTTGGATGCAATTTGTTATACAGTTTTGTTGGGGAAGGCTTTAATTCTCGGTAAGTAACTTTCCATTTCAATTAAGTGTTGAATTTGTTATGTCCGCTTATACGCTGTTATTTTTGTCATTTGACACGACACACCGTGTATGGATGTTTTGTAGTTATGCTACAAAGAATGGTCAAAAACATTTTATTTTCTCATATATTTATTTTGAGTTGTGTGCTTCATAACATGTTGAATAATTACATTTTTTTTTGTTGCGATTTTATATAGGTAGGTAACTATCGAGATGGAGTTACTTTTTGGCAGTTAACCAAGATGACCAAGATGGAGTTGAAGACTTTTTGTAGTTAACTGGAACACTTGTTTTGAATTATTTTTGTCATTTGACACGACACACCGTGTATGGATGTTTTGTAGTTATGCTAAAACTATTAACTTTGAAGTGTTTATTGTTAAAGGATGAATATTTTGAAGGGTTGTGAACTTGGATGATAGAATGTTGACTTGTTGGATATTTGATTTGAATGATATTTTGTGTCTTTGTGGTATAAGTTTTGCTAATGAGTGTATCTAGATACAAATATTTAAAACTTTGTATGCACGTGCGAAATGATAATTTAGGTGGCACAAATATTTTGATTGTGTTTTTTTGTGACAAAAAGAGTATGTCACCCTTGTGTGCCAACCTGGTAATATTATTGGTGACACGTATTTGGTTATCAGGGTAAATATTTTCAGTGACAATTCTTGTCACAGAAGATCTCTTTTCTATGACACCTGCGTTGTTGTCACCATTGCTTTCAGTGACACCCTACTATGTCATGGAAAATCTTTCTTCCATGACACCATATTTTTGTCACCGTTGACATCATTCCGTGACAAGTGCACAAACTTTGTCACCGTTGACTTTTAGTGTCATGGATACAATGACACCCCGTCCCTTGTCACCAATGATAATAGGTGACAAAAATTGGGCCTTTAGTGACATTTTTTCATGTCACCAATGATGTTTTTTGTTGTAGTGATATATATATATATAAATATGAGCAAGGCTCTCCTAAGCTCAAGCTTAGGATAAAATCTCGTAAGCTCATGCTTGTGGGGCCCACCTTTGGTCCATCCAACTGAACTAAACACATGACCTCTCTAAATTGCACATGTTCACTAACTTTCGGTTAGATCTGAATTTACCAGACCGTTGGATTGACTATTATATATATGAGCAAGGCTCTCCTAAGCCCAAGCTTAGGATAAAATCTCGTAAGCTCATGCTTGTGGGGCCCACCTTTGGTACATCCAACTGAACTAAACACATGACCTTTCTAAATTGCACATGTTCACTAACTTTCGGTAAGATCTGAATTTACCGGACCGTTGGATTGACTATGTATCAATTCGACTGGACTATTGACCATTAAACTTTTGGGCCCATATGGAGATGATAGAAATCACGGTTGGGGCTGATTTTTTACAGAGAGGAAGATCCAAGGGAGTCCTTGAAATCCCCCCCACCCCCATCCCCATGTGGGTCTCTAGGTGGGCCCCACCACACACTGGAGCTTACCTTATCCTAAGCTTGAGCTTAGGAGAGCTGACCCCTATATATATATGGGGGATATTCCTGTGCATCCTTCCCCCAACATATGGTGAGGGACAAACTTAATGGAACCCACTAATCATGGGACTTTTGAGGGATGGGAAGAGACAACTTGGAAAAGACCATATATCAAATTTGGGGTTAATCCCATGCCTCTAACCCCTTCATCTGTGGCCCACAAATTTAATAACTTTATACTAAAGGAAAAAATTTGACATTCGATCCAATGGTCCAATCCATTTGAATAGGCGAAAATTCAATAGGTCTAGAGTACTTAAGGGCGTTCCATGTATGTGGATAATTCAGATGTGTTTTGAAGTCAATTCTACTATGTTGACCCTCACCATAACATGGTGACACGAATATTTTCCTATATATATAAAATATGGCAAGGCTCTCTTAAGCTCAAGCTTAGGATAAGATAAGCTCAAGTGTGTGGTGGGGCCCACCTAAGGATCCACATGAGGATTGGGGGGGGGGGGGGGTGGTTTGAGTTTTCAAGGACTCCTTGAGAGGATGGTCAGCTGCATCATGCGAGACCCTCGTGTGGTTTGGATGGAACAAAAGAGAAGCAAATGAAGTCAAAACATGGGCTCGCGCTTCTCATTTCCCTCTTTCATCATCGGCACCTTTCATTTCCCCCCTTTCATCTTCGGCGGACCTAATCATGCAATTTTTCATCTCTCCCAATCTCGTCGAGCTCGATCTCTCTCACTACCGCTCTCCCTCTCTCGTGATCTCTCTCTCTTGCTACTACATTCCCTCTCGCGTCGTCTCTCATGCTGGACGTTTGCAGACCTAATCGAGGTTCTCTCTCGATCTCGTTGAGCTCTCTCTCTTGCTAATAGCTCTCCCTCTCTCATCGATCTCTCTCTCCCGTTGTCTCTCCCGTTGGAGCTTTGCCTAGGGGCGAGTTTGACAAGAAGGTCCGACCATCGCTCGCTCCCGACCGTCTCTCTCGCTGCAGCTGTGTCTGCTGGGCGTCGTCTCCCCCCGCTGCAGTCTCCCTCACGTCATCTCTTTATTGGCTGCTCTACAACGGTTCAAGCCCCTCCCTCAGCAACTCTTCCACATAAAACATACTAAGAAAATAGCCCTAACAGACTAACCATCACATTTCATCGATTCATAGCTCACTGTCTGCTTAATTTAAGCCACTGATTTCTAAGATAGGGTTATTTAGCATCCTAATCCTCCAAAATACTATTTGCAAATGCTAACATGCACCTTTTCTAGGAGTTAAAAAATGATCACTGCCACAGTTCCACCGCTCTTCCCATGGAGTAGTTTTGTGCATATCTAGTCCCATGTCAGCCATGGACTGTTGTTCTAACGGCTATTACTACTTTGGTTTTTAAAGATGGTCTACTACTCTTCTTCTTGTTTGGGTTTGTTGAAATGGTTTGATCAAAATGGCATTTTGTGATCTTTCTGTTTTGGTTTCTGGATGAAGGGAATGCCACTCTTTTTGTTGGGGGAGGGTTTGTTGTTGTTGAAATGGTTTGATCGAAATCACATTCTATGGGTTTTTCTTTTAAAATCTTCTTTGTTTTCTCATGGTGTGATATAAGGGTCTTGGGTTAGGAATCGTTTGGATGCACTCCCAATTTCAAGCAGCATCTTTTGATTTCTTTTACACTCCCAATTCCCCTAAGCAGCATCTTTTGTGAGTCTGTGAAGTGTTTTTCACAGATGATGCTAGAGATCCATTGTCCTTCGGATTATGTTTTGTTTCCAGTGATCTTCATATGACAAGATTAGATGACGAAACCCATTAAATAGATTGTGTCAATGCATAATTTCTCACTTTGTTGGTGTTAGAATTAATCTAGTTATCACAGTGAAACATCATTCTTATGACAAGAAATCCAGTAAGGATAACTGAAGGTCAAGAGGAATAAAATGCATCATAACTAATTACTATTTCATTAGCATTTGTGGGGAATTTTTCAAAATCTCTCAATTTTTTGATGTTAGAAATATACATTTATTGTTATAGAACATTGATTCAAAACCATGTTCTCAGTTCGGTATTGCTTACACATGTCGTCAGCGTCGTCTCCAGTACGAAATTAGAATGGGCGCCAAAGTGCCCATGTGGGTATGTGTATATAATTTTATAGACATCTTGAACAACCCATAATCCAGGACGAAGATTTTGGAAATGTCCAGATTTACACATAAGTGTCTATAGATTCCAACTTCTTAAATTAATATATCTTTCCCCTCCAAAATTAATTTTGCACTTGATATGAATTTGTGTGTAGGGAGAAAGAGGTTGTGGGTTGTTGATTTGGATGGATGATGTAGAGGCTGATTAAACACCGAATCGAAATATAGGATGTGTGCAAACCAAAAGTACAATGGCAGAAACGAGAATGTCACTTGAAGAGATGAAGCAAGAGATTATGCATGAAATCCAACTTTTGAGAGGAAGTGTAGAAGCTCAGCCTTAATTGCTAGCAACAACACCCACATTACCGCAGCTATATACTAATGATTTTGCTACTATTTGTTGCATATGCATGGGGATCAACCATGTGTTAAATGATGTGCAAATATTTTTAACATATGTACTATTTGGGTTGAACTACACTTTTGCATATGCACATGGAATTATAATGGGTTTTGAAGTTCTTTTATGCCATTTCAGTTCTCATTTTGGGTACAACCATGTGTTAACTCTTCTAACAATTGGCTTGTATGAAATTGAATTTGACCATGCAACGGGGTAGTAATTAGTCATGTGTGGGGTGCAAGATGCAACATCCAAGGGCCCAATATGTACTAATTGATGGCATAAACTATGATGTTCGTTGAGTCCATGTCAGTGTTGATTGTCTAAGTCCACTCCTTGGGCAATGTCCCCACTAATAGGAAGTTTAGGGGTTTATCTTATGGATCTCTAGACAAGTGATTCAGATTTTAGTGTCTTCATTAGGAACTCGTGTAACATGTATTTTTCTGAAATAGCATCCAAAGTGACTTACAATGTAATTTAAAGCTTATGGGCCACATGACAGATGATGTTGAAATGCCCACTCCAGGTGGTTGAGTTGAGTCCCGAACCTGCTGAAGTCCAATTTAAGTGAAAGAGTTTCTTTCTACAATTGGAACAAAATCTCCCCACTTGACTACTCCCCTCTATACATAGGATTCTGACTTGGTAGGTTTTAGCAGATTTGACTAGATTGTGTTGGAAAAGTGCTCGAGTTGAAAACAAGGCAAACGTGATTGCTTCCGACTGAAAATAGCGGATTTGCAGTTCATAATAAGGACCTAGAAAACCCCAAATTTGGGCCAAAAAATCCATCGGAAAGTGGGTTAACCAGTATCCTAAACAGGGGTACTCACCAAGGGCATAACATATTTGACCCGACTGTGTTGGAAAAGTGCGCGAGTTGAAAACTAGGCAAACGTGATTGTTTCCTACCGAAACTTAGCAGATTTGAAGTTTATAATAAGGACTTGGAAAACTCCAAATTTGGGCCAAAAAAATCCCTCGAGAGTGGGTTAACCAGTGCCCTAAACAGGGGTACTCGGCAAGGCCGTAGCAGATTTGACCCGACTGTGTCGAAAAAGTGCGAGAGTTGAAAACCGGACAAACGTGATTGTTCCCAACTGAAAAGTAGCATATTTGAAGTTCATAATAAGGACTTGGAAAACCCCAAATTTCAGCCAAAAAATCCCTTGGGAAGTGGGTTAACTAGTGCCCTAAATAGTGGTACTCAGCAAGGCCGTAGCAAATTTGACCTGACTGTGTTGGAAAAGTGTGAGAGTTGAAAACGAGGAAAACGTGATTGTTTCCTTCCAAAAATACCAAATTTTTTAGATTATAATAAGGACTTGGAAAACCCCAAATTTGGGTTAAAAAAATCCCTCATGAAGTGGGTTAACCAGTGCCCTTAACAGAGGTACTAAGCAAGGTCATAACAGATTTGACCCAACTGTGTTGGAAAAGTGCACCAGTTGAAAACCAGGCAAACGTGATTTTTCCGACCAAAAAATAACAGATTTGAAGTTTATAATAAGGATTTGGAAAACTCCAACTTTGGGCCAAAAAATCCCTCGGGAAGTGGGTTAATCAGTGCCCTAAACAGGGGTACTCAATAAGGTCGTAACAGATTGAGTGGATGATAGTAGACTCCAATTAATGGACGTTTTGTTCATTGAATCCAAACTGTTAATATTTCTCATCTTGACCATCATTCCGATGGATGCTAGTGAGTAAGTTTTTATATAACCAATCCTTTATAGGGTTCTCAAATTAGATTTTCTGGTTTTTTCGAATTGGGTGTATGGCAATTGTACAATCTCTCTGTGCATTAAGTGCTCATGTTCCAGATGTGTATCAAACAATAATTTGTCGTGGAGTCTTTCTTGCTTCCATCCACAGCGTTTTCTCTGAATGGAGAGAAATGGGTGACTAAAACTGAAACGGAAGCAGAAATGCAAATTACACTCATAAGACAATAGAAACACATTAGTAGACAAATTCTATCCATTCAAAATGGCTAACCCCATAAAAAAATGGTTATCCATCCATTCAAAGTCTAGAAACAAAGGGTTCATGTATCATGAACTGTCACACACCATTCCTTGCAGTCATCATCAGAGTACTACAAGTACACAAACTCAAATATTCATACGTTCCATAAACAACATGTCACATGATATACGAAAGTAGCCAGATTCATATTCTTGCAAATACAACGAACATCTAACTTCAGCAACTGAAGCAAAAATTGAAGCATTGAGTCTTGATGGCACCTTCACCGTCTTGATGGAACCTTCTCCGCAGAAATTTAATAATTGAATCAAAAATTGAAGCATTGCGGTGTTTTTCATATTGCAGTAATTGAATCTTAATGGAAAATTGAAGCGTAGCAGTAAATGACTTGTTGCAGAAATTGTGGCATAAGAGCATTACTTGAAGAATAACATTGTCCATTACCCTGAAAAAGCTCTGACTTAAAGAATTTATCTCAAATAAATCTCATTTGGTGCAACAAAGCTCTTAAGGTGACATTTCAATAGAGGATTAGAGCATCTTGAGCAGTAATAAAACAAACATAAGAGCATCTTGAGCAAAAATAAAACAAACATAAGAGCATCTTGAGCATCAAAGCATCATGACATTTCAATAGAGGAACAACGTAATTCTTAAAGACAGACATAAATTACCGTTGTAAGTCATTGCATTTCTTTATTAGAGCTTTCTCTAATTTCTCTACTTCTAAGGTTAGAGTTGTGACGTTTTGGTTATTTCATTATATATATTATTTATCTTATTATTATTACGTAATTGATTTATTTTAGTTAAATATGAAATTAGTTCAAGTGGGGACCATGTTAGGCTTAGGTTTGGTGAGTTAGGCTTGTTGGATAGGTGTCTTAACCCATAGTTAACCCGGGCCCAATTTAGTGGTATAGTTCTTCTCAAACCAAAACTCTAGTTCTCTTCTAACCCAAACTCTTATCTTTTTAGAACCCAAACTCTATGCCCTTTAAATTTAAGTTATATTACAACTCTTATTCTTATTCCCTATTTATACGCCACCACCACACTCTTTTATTTTCACACACAACTCTCTCTCTCTCTCTCTCTCTCTCTCTCTCTCTTCCAACTTTTCTCTCGGATAGCACCTTAGGCTTTGGTAATCGGAATTCTAGATCGTCTCCCACAACCACGGACTTCAGGCAAGTACCTAACCATAATTTATTGAATTAATACTTGTGTTATTCCTTGATTTGCATGATGATGCATATAGATGCCCCTTTTATGCCCTTTCACATGATAGTGTTGTCATGTTAATTATTTTAGTGATAGAGATCAGAGGTTCGGGATGACCAAATTGATTTTCTTATATTGAATACCACTGTTAAACTAAGTGTTGGAGTTGGGACTCATTCAATCCACTAAACCCAGTCAGGACCGGACTTGTACCAGATTCCCGAACACATAATCGTGGGAATGTATTTTGCATGTTACAGACCATGGGACCCTGGTGGGACCTTGGTGTTAGATCTGATCCGTGGATCCGAAGGAGGACCCACGGACGACCTTAGGGATGTGGGACCTATGTGAGGTGGACCCTGTTTGGCCACCATCTAATAGTTTAAGGAATCAGAAGCGTGAGTTAATATTAAGGTGTTTTCTTTTGTTTAATCTGATGGTTGTGGGGCCCGCGAGACGATCAAATCACAGATCTTGTTCGGGCATCCGTCCGTATAGACCTGGGCGACCATGTTGATGGGGATGATCATGAGGTTTGATCAGTGGGACGCACGATTTTAGCAAGCTCAATGTCCCAGGTGAGAAGTTCTGTTCTATTGGTAACGTTCTGCACAAAACGTGTGTTGATGGGGGAAGAAGGGATGGAGGGATTCGATGGTCTGTGAGATTAGGGGAAAGTGGCCATCATCCATGTTACAGAACTTGGAGTTCTGTTAAATTGTACACTTTGCACTTTTAGTTTCTAAAATTTGGAAAAAGGACCTTCGTTGTTTTATAAACTTAAATTAGATCCTTGGGCCCATTTTATAAAGAATTGAATTTGGAAAATGTTATAGGTGGAGTCTTCGGGTTTTCTAAAATTATAAACTAAGATAGTTATTTCTTATTATTATTTGCAAATTAAAATTTAAATTGTATCTTTGGCTTTTAATGTGTTAAATTTATATTTTTATACCTTATTAATTGGATCTTTGGAAAAAGTAAATACCGTCCGGGCTCACGGTATATGACTAACGTGGGGTTTAGTACCTGGTATAACCTCGGGGACATCTTAATGGATTCGAGCTCAACCCATCTTTATTGAAAAACCCTTAATTGGGTCTATGCACCATTGATTGAGAGGGGATGTGTTGATCTTTTATCTATTTAGAGGTTCTTGTGGTTGTTGGATAAGAGACCTTATGTTTGACCATAGGATTTGCTAGTGATTATTCTTTGACCTTCGCGTTTGTATATATGACTGTGATTGATGATGGTTCATTATTTGCATACTCTATTATGATTGGATATGGACTGTGATGTGGCTTGGCAATTGATTGAGATATTGTAGAGGCTTATTCGAATGATTTGATTGGTATTCGATTGTGGATTATTGTGCAGCCAGCCCTTCACTTTGACTTAGGTTTCTGTTTCAGAGCTTTACAGATCATTAGGTATATTCTACTATGATATGTATATATATATGTATATTGATTGAGTCATATTCGAACGACTGCAGTTGTAATTGGATGGCTGATCACCGATGCGTGCGGACACTGTAATATCCGAATTTCGGACCGGTTTATCCGGTCTACGATTACAAACCGGTTTATGACCGCCGGCCTTCAAACGAGATTTCCCTCTTTATAGTTGGGTAGAGCCCCCAAAGCAGTGGCATTGCTTCTTTGTTATTATTGTATTGCTTTATTGTGTAGAATGGATTTAGTTTATACGTTCTTTTCATCATTGTTCCATTGTTATTCTCTTATGATCATTACCTGTCATTACTCACATTGATCTTGTGTTTTATTTATGAATTATGCTTTCGTACTTGCTGTTTACTTTGTTTATTGGTGCATAGGTACGGACCCCTACCTTGCCTGGAGACGAAGGAGGGTCAAACGTTTCAAGCATTTGAGCCAGTTGACAAATTTGAGTGAAGAGCCGGAGATGGCAACGGAGCCGTCTGAGTTCACACATGAGATATCGACATCTTAGAGTCCTTAGTTGATTTAATTCCATAATATTTTATTTAGTTGTTTTGTTTAGGTTATTTTGGAAACTTTAACCTTAAATATCTAGTTGGTTATGTGTTGGTTTAGTTTTGGATATTGATACCAATTGATTTAATGCTTCCACAAATATTTTATTATAAATCATTATGTTTCGGAATTTTGTGGGTCCATATTTGGGAGCTTGTGTTGCATTAAACACATGAAATTGAATGTTTGTTCTTATTTTTCACGTTATCCCTTGGTTGTATTTTGGAGACGTGACAAGAGTCCAGTGACTGGCTTGGATCAGCGCATCAACTAACCTGTTGGAGATAACATTGTCAAATAAGTAATAGTTTTATATGCTACATAGGAGATGACAAGAAAAATAACCTGAAAAAAATTGTTTACCCATTCAACAACACCGGACAATTTCACTTGTCATGTGATTCACCACGTTTGTTGCAACCCTTACAAAGACACCTTTTTGTTGCCTTTTCCTTCGATGATTTAAGTCTCTTCGCACTTCCTTTCGTCACAACATGTGATGCCTTCTGATATTCAACCAAATTACTATCCACCAGTCCTTTCCCTTTATCAATGCTCATATCTGTTGAGTTGTTTAACGTCACCTTACTTAATTTCATTTCCAATTCCTTATGACCACTGATTAAAATTTTGAAACCTTCTTTAGATTGACTAGATTTGTCAATAGCCCTGTAAACATACATGACAAGTGACTATGTTGAGCCAAGCATTGATTAACACCGACATATCCATCTAATTCAACAACGTCTACAAATGCATCTTTTGTAATATCCTTTGTCCCTCGCCTCAAAATGTAACGCTCGGGTAAAAGTAGTATAGAACCTCTCCTCAAGATAGACAAAACATGACAACAAGGGATGCCTTTAAATTCAAACTTCTTGCAAGAACAATATGCGTGCATCTCATATTTTTTCCATAAATCCTCTCTTTCAATTTGCTTTTCATCGAAATAATTTTTCACAACGAATCTTGCCTGTTACTAGATTCATTTCTTAAACTAAATCCAACAAGTTTTCTATAAGCATTGTTAAAGTTATATGCCTCATCTAAATCATCAAAATTCATGCCCAATTTTGGTGTCATGGTTTCATCTACAACCGAATAGTGGACAACTGATGATAATGAGGAGGTCATATCCATGTGCAATTTGGATCACAAATAATTAAAATTGGTCATGAATAACATACCCAAAGAAAGAATTTTTGATCTTTGTTTTTTTTTTTTTTTCATCAAATTATTCATCAAGCTACCAAGTTTTCTCAAACTCATTTATCAATTTTTCTACTAGGCAGCAATATGACTGATATAACACAAACATAAGCATTTCATTGATTTCTAAAAGACATGAGGTGATGAGGTATCACTCTATGGTGCTTTATTTATCTAAACAGTTCACATGTCAAATACCATCTGATGCAGTCATTGCTTGGCAAATCCATAAACAGATGATGACCTACCATTTTGAGAATGGAGAACTTACATAGCTCATAAAAACACTAATAATCAAACTAACTCATGCATCAAAAGAGATTACATTTTATCTAGCCCGATAAATGTCTTACATCTTTTGAAGGAAACACGTTCCATAACAAGTCTCAATTTGGGATTGAACTGTGGCATGCTTCTGACATATGTTAGTTTGGTTGATTGCCAAATCACATTTGGGAAACAAATCACCCACATTTAACAGCTGTAAGGCATTATTCATGAATGTCATAATGTTAATGTTAACACTTGGGATTTTTAGTGCAATGGGCATGAGTTTTGATTGTTTTAATTATTAGTACAATGGGGCAGTCTTGCTTTCAGCTCTCTACCACAGACCATTAACTCAAAATATATGCATTAAAGTGGCAACCATGGAGAAGGCCTAATTCAGATGAAATCATGGCTCATGTAATAGCTGCCAGAACAACAATCCATGGCTGACATGGGACTAGATATGCACAAAACTACTCCCTGGTAACAGCAGTGGAACTATGGCAGTGATCAATTCTTAACTCCTAGAAAAGGTGCATGTTGGCGTTTGCAAATGGTATTTTGGAGGATTAGGATGCCAAATAGCCCTGGCTTAGAAATCAGTGGGCTTAAACTATGCAGACGGTGAGCTATGAATCGATGAAATATGATGGTTAATCTCTTAGGGCTGTTTTCTTGCTTTGTTTTCTGTGGTAGAGTTGCTGAGGGAGGGGGCTTGGACCATTGAAGAGCAGCCGACAGAGAGATGACGTGAGGGAGACTGCAACGGGGGAGACGACGCCTGGTAGACACAGCTGCAGCGAGAGAGAGGTCTGGGAACGAGCAATGGTCGGGCCTTCTTGTCGAACTTGCCTCTAGGCAGAGCTCCAGCGGGAGAGACGATGCGAGAGAGAGATCAACGAGAGAGGGAGAGCTATTACCGACAGAGAGATCTCGACGAGATCGGGAGAGAACCTCGATTAGGTCTGAAGACGTGCAGGAGGAGAGACGACGCGAGAGGGAATGCAGTAGCGAGAGAGAGAGATCGATGAGAGCGGGAGTGCAGTAGCGAGAGAGATCAAGCTCGACGAGATCGGGAGAGATGAAAAATCACACGATTAGGTATGCCGAAGATGAAAGGGGAAAATGAGAAGCGCAGGCCCATGTTTTGATTTCATTTGCTTTTCTCTTTTATTCCGCCCAAACCACACGAGGGTCTTGCATGATGCAGCTAACCATCATCTTACTTGCAACTCAGGAGAGTGAATCCCTATATATATTGAAGTAGTTATAAATATGGTGCCAGCGCGAGTTACCTATGGATTTAAATTGGTCCCCAATTCTCCGATTACCCGGAGGTTCCGACCCGGTAAAAACCGGGTCTGGGTCCTTATTTAGGCCCCATTAAGTAAATGGGCCAGGGTTCGGTTCCACCTTGGTTCGGAAGCAAGACCCGACATATTACCTCAAATTTTGAAAATCTCTCCTAAAAACCTTATTTTTGAATATCATTCTCTATCTAGACCCAGACCCGGATCTAGACCCGTAACATATATGGTTCTCGTTCCGGAGCTAAAAAACTAGTTCCGAAACAGTTCCGGGTCTGAATCCGATTCCATCTTCTCCTTAACGGTCATGGTTTCGGGTCCTCCATGGACCTGGACCGGAGTCGACCCATTTACAACCCTAGAGCTACCCCATCCCACCCTGAATCCAATGCTAGTATCAAAATCGAATCTTGTCCAAGCCTAACTCATATAGGTCGCTGAGGCTCAATTAAGGATGTCTCTCATAAGAGACATCATGTGGACTCCTATGATTACCCAATCCCTTTATTGAAATGGTGGAACCTCAAATTTGACAATCACCCAACTGTTACTTAGAGTTGGATTAAAGTCGTAAAAAGAACGATGCATCTAAATTTGTTAAACTTGAAGGCCATAGATAAAAAGGGTTAGGATGATCCAAAGGAGTTGAAGTCTTGCACATTTAGACATAATTGAGAGCTTTCAACCACCACCATGAATTGTTGTGGTTGCAAGAGGTTCGTATGGAGAGGGTCTATCAAATGGGGCAATAATATATAAAGCCTTTTAAGTGTAGAAATGCTCATCTAAGTATTTTAAGCAAACCCTTGTGGGGCCCACCTAAGGCAACATCAATTCATGGGAAGGTGAGGATCGAAAGCTTTGGATGCAACCCACCTGTATGGAAAAACTTCAAGTCCATCATATCATCCTAACACCTTGACTTGTGGCCCTCAAGTTAAAAACTTTTAGAATGTATCATTTTTTAAAATTTCAATTCAACGACCAATCCCATTCGATTCGATGTCTGAAACATATGATCAGTGACATCTAGGAGTAGATGTGTGTCACACTTAGATTGATTATAAGAGGTCAGCTAATAAGGGTTGCACATCTAAACTATCTGCCCACGACTGTGAAAATCTCTCTCTATATAGGGCTTTGTTTTAGTGAGAATTGTTCTCATGGTGACATTGTGAGAACTTTTTATGGGGCACATCAGTGGGACCACCCTAAGTATCAAGTTTGACCCCAATCCCATGTCCCTAACCCCTTCATCCGTAGTGCATGAGTTTAATGGCTTTCTATTAAAAAAGATTCCAACACTCCATCTAACGGTTCAATCCATTTGGATGGGTGCCAAACATCGAGATTAGTGACTATCAAGGGGCCCCTATTTGTGCACGGTTTCGATTGGTTGCTAGGTGGGCCGCACCAATAGTTCTCACAGAAGCACTCCTTATAGATAGTTGTGTGAGAGTTACTCTCATAGGAGCATTTCCCTATACACAAACACCCACCCACCTTGTGCATTGTGCTCACCTATGGTAGAACCCACTCGATGGTCTATCCGAGCATACCACAAAAACACTCCCCCTATAGGTCACACACTCCTTGGTTTTGCACCTACTTAGATGGACTGGATTGTTGGATCGGCTGTATGCCCATGCGAATGGAATGTACTTATAGGCCTAGATGAGAGGGTTAGGATGATCAAATGGGGCGCAATTAGGCCACATCAATTCATGGGAGGTGCGGATCAAAAGATCTGGATGTGGCCCACTTTGTGCAAAATTTCATGTCCATCAAATCATCTTAACCCCTTGATTCATAGTCGACAACTTTTATGATTTAAGAATGCATCGTTTGTTTCTTTTATTTTCATCCAACAATTAATCTCGTTCAGATTGGTGTAAAAACAAGGGATCAATGGCATTCAAAGGCCTGTAGCATGTGTCGTATTTGGATTATTGATACGAAGCCTTTTTTCAAATGGGACATGTGAAACCCCAATCCGCCTGGGTAACCCCTTAAGGCAAGACCGGGTTAAGCCAAGAAAGGGGAGTCCGCATGGTAATGGTGAAGTGCTTCGGGTAGCATTGTGCGGCTTTGTCCAAGTCCCACATCAGAAATATCTAAGTCTTGACCCTAGGTATATATGTGCAACTTGGCCTTAATCCCACATGAGGGCAGTGGGCCCGGGTTGTTACAAATGGTATTAGAGTCGATGATGACTCTTTTCCAATGGGGGAGAGTCTGAGAGCCCAATCTGCCTTGGTAATCCCTTGAGGGAAGATTAGGTCAAACCAATAAAGGAAAATCTGCAAGGGAAAGGGTGGAGTGTTTCGGTTAGCATTGTGAGGCTTTGTCAAAGTTCTACATTGAAAATATCCAAGTCCTTACCCTGGGTTTATATGTTTGTCCTGGCCTTAACCCCACATAATGTCTTTTAAAAAAATACTGTAAGATTGAGTTAAAATCCCATGAGTCAAAACGACTCAGGTCGTTACATGCCATACACATCTAAGGTATTTGTGTATTTGCTCACCTAAGAATGCTTCTATATATGTGGTTTCATTCTATCACACCCCCAAAATTGAAACCGGAGATTATGCATGAGATTAGGGCCAATTAAAATTTTTTCAACATTAATCAAACGCAACATGGCCCCAATCATGTCCCATAGGATCGAAGTCCGTGGTGAGGTAAAAATATTTCCTCGGTAAAACACAGCGGAACATCATAATAAAAAAATGGTACAATATAACAATTCAGAGTATGCACATCTTTCTTTTCTATGGTTTAAGTTTAGCAAAAGATAACAAAAGTATATTAATTAATAACTTCGATCAAAACCTAAGCCACAAGAGAATAAATATGAACTAATCAAAGTATGAAGGCGCTCATGTGTTAGTCACGACAACAATACTGTCGACACACAAATCGTACTCACCATCAGGCTAAACTGCCTGAAGCGATGCCTCCACTTTCGCAAAGGGAGATGAACTCAATACCTATGCACCAAGTGCAGCATCAGACATGACGATCGGCAAGCAAATATAAATATAAAACATCAATAAATATGCAGAACGAATCAGAGTAAACTAGTAGACAAAATCATAGGAGATGCATAGCATTTTGATCATAAGAAGTTCATAGCATTCGAATCATAAACAGACAATCAAAGTAGACGGTCCACATATGCTAATCACCACGAGATAGTTCCACATTTCCCTCCTGGTTCAACATAAGAGCTGTGGTAGAGTAAGCAATAGGCACGGAATAAGAACCCGACAAGCAATCAGATGATACCCTTCATAACAAAATAAATAAAACAAAGCACCATACTTCTTTCAGAATGGGTATCTGATGGTGTACATCCATCTAAACTATAAAAAGTCATATTGCGCAGACGTTCAATTCAAAATTCTCACACAGATGGTGCCCCAAATGTGTTGAGCGTTAACAACTGAGTGGTGCCTGACACAAGAGTCCTAAACATACAATAGTGAGGGGCTAGGCTTTCCTACGTGAGCAAGATTCATTAGTCAAAAGAGAAACTACCTTTCCATCATCAAATCAATGCCCAAATCTTCGAACTTCTTCAAACATTAAACTTCTTCAAAACATCATCAGCATAGGTAGTTCTCACCAAGCTTTTACAATCAAAGCCGCCTAGCCTCAACACTTCAATCAAATTTTGAAACAAATGGAACATCAAAAGGGATCCTAAGTCCATCATCTAAGTTCTCAATGTGATCCCAAGCAAAGTAAAGCAAACATAACTAATGAACATGTTCGTTACATGTAGACAGTATCAGACGGTACAATTTGGAATCATAAGCAATAGACAATTCGATGCTAAGTATAATGTTAATCCCGAAGCATCATACAACCTACTCAGTCACCAAAAAGGATTAGGATTCGCGATACCCGAACAAACAGACTTCGTGCATAGATCTAAAGGGGGCATCCCGTTATCCCATACTGTTCAAGATTGAGCTAGGTTGGATCCCGATACAACCGTAATAACCGTAAAGAATGTTGGCTCAAAACAGCCTCACACATAATCAAGTTAGTCATAAAAAGGGTAGCTTAAGGGTAAAAAGATCCCTTTCAGAAAAGAATCCATAATTGGCCCGATCGACCTCGCCCTTGGTCAGTCGACCTCCCACACAATGAACCCGGTCGACCTGAGGAGGTCAGGTCGACCTCTCACATGCATGCCCGATCGACTGAGCCCTTGGCCGGTCGACCGGCAGTTGTAAATTAAATGGGGGTGGGGGCATAGTGCGCACCTGACTCATTGTCGTCGGGGCTGGTCGACCGCATACACTACAGTCACAGAACCCAGGTTCTGCAACTGCAGTGCAAATGGGTCCAATCCATTCCTCTCTTCCCTGAACTTGATATACAATCAAAATCATGGATATAACAAGTCCTTTCAAATCCCAACAATCCCTCTAATCAAGCCATTAACATTAAAATTCATTTTATTAGGCTAACAACCTAATTATCATGTTTTCAAACCTCTAAAGCATTCATTGAGCATTTAATATGTAATCATCATTAAATCATCGAATCAAATGAGAGACAAACATATCCAAGCATATATATAAATATCTACTTGCCTTTCGTCGAAATTGCCCAAGTCCACAAATCCTAGCTCCATAGGCCAACAAACCAAACCTAAGGGCCCGTTTGGTTGTAGGAATTTGGAGAATTCATGTCTGGTGGAATTTGGAGAATTTGGAGAATTTGGAATGCTGGAATTCAAAATGCTACTAAATTCATCCTGAATTCTAATTCTATATTTGATTCGATTAGAAATTCAAGCCTGAGAATTCAATATACCTTGAATTCCTGAAATTCTCTATTTGGTAATTTACAAGGATTTATGAAAAGAAAAAAAAAGGTATGTGAGGAAATCAGAAGTGTTTCTTGCAACATTAATTCACTTCCATAAAAGGAAATCAGAAGTGTTTTTTTTTTTTTGTTAATGTGTTGGAAAATCAGGATTGTTTTTAATGGTATATAGCAGCATGTCTTTGTGTGAACACCTAACCCCTATGTAAGCCTTGAACGGATAATACAACATGACAATTTCTTAACACTTTTGACATCTAAATTCACTTCCATAATATGTATATGTGTTTTGCTGGAGCCTTTTGGTGATGTGCTTTTGATACTGAAAAAGCCTAAAAATAATAAATTCTTAAAAAGTCCATCCGTGTTGGCCGAAGGATTTATCCTTCTTTTAAATTTTGAAGACTAGAATTTGAAAGAATGTATTCATAAAAACCATTCAAGAAAGTAGTAAAAATGGGCATTGAAAGTTATGGTTCTACCCCTTGTTTATCTATGTTATTTTTAAGAAATGAACATCTAATCAATGCACGGTACTGAAACCGATTATTGGAGTAGAAAAATTCACTTCTAAATCCACTTCCATAGTGTATGACTTGGTAACTTCCTAATAAATTTTTGGCAAAGTCTCCTCTGTATTTTGGACCCCGAGAAATATCTTGGGTACACAAAACTTATTACTTCTAAATAAAACACATCATATATCACACCGGTGCCCCTTAGAGCTCCAATATCGACATTTCATATTATCCACCATACGTACCACTTCTATAATGATTCTAACAATGATAAATCATATATTTTAAAAAAATGAATCAATGGTGACACAAAGATATCATAATTCCCAAAATAAATTTAAGTGGCAATAAAGTTTAGCAACTCCAAAAGATCTATTGGCAGAGTCATCGATAGAAAGCTGTACATAAGTCATCCATTAGATCCTTTCACTATAGGGTTGGGTCCTAGCAGTTAAGTTCAAAATATCAAAGGATAAAGTATTTCAATGTTACACTTTACGCCTCAAAATAGCAAGTTATAACACAATTACCAAAATATTAACCATCTAACTTTCATCTCCATAGTATGTTCTTAGAAACTCAATGACCACTGCTAGATGAGCCATGAAGGAAATGTATCACATACCATTGCTGCTTCATTTGGTCATTGTAGGTGAAAAATAAGTTGGCCATAGAAATGTCCTTGGCAAGATATTCAGTTACATGCACATATGCTTGAGGAGGTATAAATGGGCACGATGTCACTGCGGTTGTAACCTTGTTCATCAATACATGAGCATGTTCGGGTGTGTTTATCCTCTCCGCAAGTGCATTAACAACAGTTGCAACACTTGCCAATGTGTCCCTTATTTCATCACCTACCACCGTCTTACGTTTTTTTAGCAACATTCATGTTATTCGTTGGAGTTGGTGGAGGTCTACTTGCCCCATTTGTTTCTTCATCCATTTGAGGCAAGTTACCATCATCCATATCATCCAAGCCTCTGGATATCGACCCAAAGGTTGTATTGACAAAGTCTTCATCTGTCATCATAGCCTTGATATCGATAGTGCTGCATTCAGCACCAGTCATTGCAATGTTTCCTTCGGCAACATCATTAGCAACAAGGTCATGTATCTCATCAAAGAAATTGACGTGAATAGTCCGATACTTACTCAATTTGTTTTTTGCCTGTAAAAAGTCAAATGGGTTAGAAATTCATTTATTAAAACACTTTAAGCAATAATAAAGTGAATGAATGCAATATTTTGTTATACCTGTATTAAATCTTGCCATACATCATTTGAAGTCGTTACCATCTTCTTTGTGTCATCCCATCCAAACCCAGACATATTTAGGAGTTGACTAACCTCTTTATATAGAGCCCTCCAAGTCTTCAACTTATTTTTTTCATTATATATGTCTGGTTCTCGTCCGGTCTCTTTGATCTTTGCGATTACTTCATCCCAACAAGCTTTTGTGAAGTGGTTTTTCAACCTTCCTACCTCTTTGCTTCAGGAGTAGAAGCATGTCCATTGGGACCCTTTCTTCTTTTTGGTCCCAAAGATAATTTTCTCTCCTTCCCCGTCTTATTAGAATTTCAAGCATTTAAAGTACACCACAAATATAGCAAGAAAAAATATAAATTGAATGAAAATATAATGATTCTTCAAAACTATTGCAACTTGTGATGTATGACTACTATATATAAATCCCCTGTCACAAAATACAACCTATTACATATACAAGAGAAATTCATGTGTTGATATCAAAAGATGAAACTTAACTATCCTCCACCAGGACGGGGACATCTCTTTTCACAAAATATGATCATTTACAAACCTTGCCAAAAAGTGATTTTATAATTTTTTTTTGTCATTTCCCCTTTTATGGTTTTTGATCCCTTTGTACTTGCAACTCATAGTCTGCCCACATTTGCTCAGCTATGGAGTCTCGAAATACAGTCCATGTATCTCTAGTCCACCTTGGAACCGTCATCTCATCTCTTGTCATTCTCAACTGAGGATCAATTCCTGGTGCATTAGATGGAGCCATTCAAATTTTTTCAAGTAATTCATCTCCAACACCATACATAGCAATATGGTTGTGAAGAACACAACATGCAATTACAATATCTCGTTGGGTTGTTAATGAATAATCACATGGCAATTTCAATATTGGAAAGCGATTTTTTAACACTGCGAAGACCCTCTCAATTGTGGTACGTAATGAGGAGTGACGCAAATTATAAAGCTCTTTTGCATTTGTTGGAGGACAAGTGATGTTGATCTCTTTAAGATGATATTGAACACCTCTATATGGTGTCACAAAACCCGGTGCATTACCGTATCCAGCATCCACTAGATAAAACTTACCTACAGTTATGAATCAAAATAATCATTATTAAATGAAGGGTATAGTTAATGAGTATTTAAGTTCTACCAAAATGCAAATTTATATTATTTATGCTACTTGATTACCATCCGGTATTCTCAGCATATCTCCCCTGTTCATTACAGACCAAAGCACAGTGGCATCCGATGCAGAACCTTCCCATCCCGCAAGTACATAATGAAATTTTACATCAAATCCACTTGCCATGAGGCAATTTTGAGATAGAACTCCTTTCCTATTTCGATACAAGGCTTGCATTGAAAATGGAACATGAGCTGGTATATGTGTCCCATCAATGGCGCCAATGCAATCCTATTGAGTGAATGAAAATGTTTAGCAAATGGGTTAACATAGACATATATATATATATATATCTATATATATATTAGTTGATGAAAGTAAACATGTGTAAATATTTAAGGGGATAACCTTAAAGTATGGATAAAATCGGTTATTCATCTGAATCTGTTGTGGAATTGAAGGATTTTCTGGAATAAAAATGTATTCTGGATAAATCTTGCAAACTACATTCAAGACTTAATGAAAATAGTGACTAACAGTTTCACCCGAATGGTTAAATCTATTTGTCGTTACTAGATTTGTAACATTGTACGTCAATGTATGTAGAAACATCACTAATTGCTCGTCAATTGACAAAACACATCTTCTTCGAAGACGACTACGCCGCATAAAAGTATCACTCAATATAGAAAAACATTTTGGATCCACACGGAGGTTCTCGTGGCACTGAGGCCCTGCACTAGATAAGAGTTCCTTCACCCATATGTCGCCTGACAATGATGAAATGCGTCGCTTTTTTCTTGGTCTTTCCTCTTTTAAGGCTAACCATAATGTAGCTAACTCACAACATACAGCTACCATAGCAACTAATGAAGATATCAAAATACTTGTGTCCAACTCTGTTGTTGCACCAAGTTAAAATGTTTTTTTTTTTTTTTTTTTTTGGAAGTATTATGTGACTATAGGAGCCATTAAAAAATGAACTTAGTGAAAATAAAAGTTAGGATCTAAAAAACAATAATGTATCTAAAGATTTTGTTTTCAATAATATCACAATAAATTTTAGGTAACAATTGCAACGAATTAATACCTTCCATTGAGCACTGTCGCCACAGATGAAAAAAATGATCCAAATCACCTATCCAAGCACAAATTACATTAATCATACAGTCAAAATCAGCTATACAGGTACAACTAACATTTTCTACTAGAAATGAGCTCTAAGTATGATGAAATTTGAAGATTATTCTTAATCTTCACTTAACCTTATGATGATTGGGATTTTTCTATGACTTTTGCAACTGATGTAATACAAGAAAAACCTCAACAATCATAATGAAGTTCTCTACCTTCTTCATGGCACTTATCCATTCTCACCACGGATTCATTCAAACACTTTTTACTCAATTTTAAATATTAGCACTAACTCCATTGCGGAACCTGAAGCTATGTTAAGATCCTAGGGTAGAGCCATTTAATAATTTTATATGCAGATCTTAGGTTGAAAACCAATAATTCAGATCAAATCATGGAAGCCCTATAGAATAATAGAGGGTTGGATCAATTAATCCAGTTGTCTGTTTACAAGGTCCTAAATCACATGACTGCAAGCATCTAATTTAATCATGATTCCCCCACATCTCCCATGTATTACCACTCATCCAAAAAGGTACACCCTCCTACAAAACAGAACATCAAAACCTTCTATGCAAAATATAGATATTTGTAGAAGCAATTATTAAAAATAGAAGGATAAACAAGGTATACCCATCACACAGTGATAGAGCAAAACAAAAGAGATTTCAACAACTATTTCATCTCATTGGTTCATCACAAGCCAAATACACCGAGCATCATCAATCTATCATCCATCCACCCAAGTTGCCAAGCCCTCCTGGTCTCACCCAAATCAAATACAAAAATCCACAATAGGTCTACACCCAAACCAGACATGATATATATCTTTTGCCTGTACAATACCCTATGAAAGGGTGAAAAAATATCAACCTCACCCATGCAAAGAGAAGCAAATAGTTATCCACACCAAGGATAATTACCCAGAAAAGGATAAGCAAGAGTAAGACCAGCCCATCAATCTCTATATATCTGTCTATGCAAATACCCTAAATCAAAACCCCCATCAAGAACCCATATCTGTCAATGCAAAAACCCCAAATCAAAACCCCCTCGAGAACCCATATTTGTCTATTCAAATACCCCAAATCTGTCTATGCATTTATCACTTGCCATTTCTTCTGATGACGAAGAAGATAGTCTTCAACAGAGAAGAATATAGTGATAGATACAAAAAATGTAATAAAAACAAGAAAATAGAGAAGGTATAAGAGAGAAGAACTGAAAAATTACCTTTTACCACTGATTTTTGGGTTGAAATCACAAAAGGAAGATGACCGTTGAAGAAAACAGAACTCCCACCGGAATGACCCTCTTCTTAGAAATTCCAAAAGCTCAATGGGCCCCTGGCATTCCAAATGCTTGCTTTTTGACTTTACAAATGCTAGGATTTCTACCTTTTCCAATATCAATCCAACCAAACATAGTGACAGAATTTACTGAAATACCCTACCACCTGAATACTAGTCAGAAATGCTTGGTAAACAAACAGACCCTAAGGAATAATTAGTAAAATGAAACTAAATTAAAATATAAAACTAAAAAAATGGAAGCTCTAAGCTATCTAACACACTGCTACACCCAAAATACATTAACCCAAATCTAAGGAAAAAGAGGGGCTTACCAAACAATGAAGCTTGAAACTGGGGATGAGAAGCTCATGGGGTCCACAAGGAGATGATGGTGATCATCGGAGGTTGTGGGGCCCATTGATTAGTGGTGATGGAGGGTCATGGTGGTCCATTGACAAGAAGAACGAAGAAGACTGAATGAGAGAAAGAATGAGACAGAACACAGAGAGAGAGAGAGATGATGATGATGCAATGTAGAAAAGTTTTGATTGCATGGAAAGGTGGGATCGACGCAGGATCAAATAAAGCAAATTTTCGATTTTTGGGAAAACTTTTCAAAGTTTCTGTTTTTGGAGAAATTACATAGTTTTTTTAGTGGAAACGGGGCAATGATCACAACTCAACGGCTTTGCGGCCGCTGATGTACAGCCTTTTATGGGCAAATTCCATTGTTTAGGCCTAAAAATTGTATTTTTTTCTTTTTTTGATAATATTTGTTTGGGTAATAACTTTTAGTAGGATGGTCAAAATAAGTTTCTGTTTTTTGCGATGAATTGGTTGTGATTAGTAGTTTTCAGTTGTGTCCTTACTTCAATTTTTTTCCTTGTTTTGAAAAAATTGAATAATTTAATTATTTTCGTGCTATTTTGTTACTTTTTGTGGTTTTAGGGTTACTTTCGTTTTAGGATATTTATACCCCTTGTAAGCCTTATGGCCGTCAGAACAGATAGTGAATAAAAATTTTAAGAGAAGTTTCCCTTTGTTTCTTCCAATTTCCGGTATTCAATTGAATCAACGAATCTTGATGCCTATTATCTGGTATTCCTAGTCAAATCAACAGCTTAATAGAAGGTTTTTTTTTTCCAATCTTCCGTGTGAATCTTCTTCCAATCTTTCGTGTGAATCTTCCTCGTAGATGCTTCCGCTACATCAGATGATGATATGGTGAGATGGGCAGGGGAGAAAGTCAACTCATGTTGACAGTGACTGGAGTGAGGTGAGGGAGAGGTGAGATGAGATGAGAGAGAAAGAGAGGAAGAAATGGGTGGGACTGATTCACATTGGCAGCAAGCGAAAAAAAGAAATAAAGAAAGAAAGAGAGAAAGGAAGAGAGAAACCGTGGGAGAGAGAAACAGTGGAGGGAGAGAGAGAAAAATGGAAAATGGGGGAAATAAAGAGAGATGGAGTGAGCTAGGGAGATGATGGTGCGGGTGGTGGTTGTCGAAGGCGACAGTGGTGGCGCCGGGACGGTGAGGCAGTGGGGAAGAGGGATAGATGAATCAAGGAGATGAGAGATGAGATGAAAGGGTGTAGAAAGGAGAAGAGTTCGGTGCTGGTGATGGTCGCCGGCGTTCAAGGAGTCTGGCGGCAGGGAGGAGAGTGAGGCGAGGGAGAACGAAAGAGATGAGCAGGGGGGCTGCTGTTGCTGTGTGGACTAAATGAAGAATGGAGGGGGAGAGGTCTCCATCTTGACCTAAAAGGGAGGAATGGGGAAAGTGCAATGGGGTGGGGGTGTTACACGTGGATTAAGGGGTGGGGTATGATGGGAGTGAGATGATGAGGTGGGGTTCACATGGGATTAGGTTAGGCGGGGTGGGGTTTGACTTTTGGAAAATTAATAAAATAAGTTTAGGTGGGTTCGAGTCAGGTCAGGTTTTGGGTCGAGTTCGGAGGTCCGGATCGAGATACAACAGAAAGACAAAGTCCGGGAGATTAGGTAATCTAGCCTATGATGCCAAAATCTCGAAAAGCGAAAGATACTAAAAAGCCCTCGAAACTTTTCGGAAATAACAACACATATCCCTACTGTACCCAAACGGGCTCGGATCTCAACCCAACTTCGCACGCGGTAACCTAAAGATTAATCGGACCTATTTGGCTTATAAACAAGCTTAATTATCTAAAAAAAATTAACTAAGTTAATTACAACCTTGGAATTTCGAGATGTTACACATTCTACTAATTAAGAGGTACCTCTTAAGGCTTGTGTTAGAGGTACAACTCTAAGTCTCTCATGTGTTTCACTTCAATGCATGCCAATGGTGAGAGGATGGTTCGATAGAAAGGTCTCATAGTAGGTATGATTTTGGAAAAAATTATCATCTTAATCGGGTCATCACAGCTTTTGATTTGTGGACCTTTAATTTTGATTCTCAAATAACATTTTCTTATGAAATTTATATTAATGGCCAAAAAATTAGTGTGCGGACCTCAACATAATTGAGACAAGGCTTTGGTGATGATAATGATGATGACGATGATCAATAAATTAAAATAAAATCTGAACAAGGGCCAATTCACAAGAGATTAGTGATTGTTAGGGGGTTGGGTGTCTAGTAACGGTTCCCTTTGACGAGGAAGAACTTTAGGGGCAATACTTGTGTCCCCCAATGTAATGACAGAAAAGCCACCTCGCACCCAATCACGGTGACAAGCAAACATAAGGTTTGCACTCACATAAAGGACAACATGATCGAGCTGGTCGCAATAAAACGAGGCTGGCTGTCATACCTAGCCATAAGGTAAAATCAGAAAATTAGCATTTTGCTGCACTGGCTTCTAACTTCCTACCGGCCACTTTATAATCCATAGAAAAGTTTTGGCAATGTAGTAGCTAGTTCTTGTCAGAAAAATGAAAAATAGAAGTGTTTTTGCCTCTTTTCATGAAGACCATTTCTGGTCCGTCCGGTGTAGTTGAAATCCATCTTGTAATCAAGGATGATTAGGATTATTTCTGTAGAACTTCAAGTTTCAATGGAGCCTCCCTAGCGAGAGTAGAAGGGAAATTAATCAAACTCTCATCCACCAGATTTAGAAAGATAGAAAATGCAATTTAAAATCTTTCAAAATAAAAAAAAAATAAAAAAAGCTTCTTCTTCTCCCTTTTTTTTTTCTTCAAGTAAAATACATTTAGTATACCATCTGCGGATGAGCTAAGGGTAAGATGATATTGGCAACACTATCAGTGTAGAAAGGCCTTTGCAATGTTATTTTATCATCATTATAAACACTCCTCAATTATTATTGTATTAATAATATAGGTTGGTACATTTATAATTTCTTCAACATATTTTATACTGGTGGAAGATGGGACAAATTAATACATTTATCATTTCTTCAACACCACCACATACATGCTCTAAGTAATACACTTATAGTTCTTAATCTGGAATAGGATTAACAAGCACTGACAAGATACCTTCTTTGGTCTCATATGTGGGATTGGTGTATCCATCTCTATGTTGATACATCACTTCAATCACACGTATGAGATTTACAGTTCGCATGAGCAGAGGCATAGGAGCTGGAGTGGGCTTCAGGCATTCCTTGTTTATGTCTTTCCATGCATCCGCAGCCATCCTTTTAAACTTTTCACATGCCTCTTCATATGTGCTCCCATTCTCATTCATGTAGATCTGGATAATTGACGCCACATGCCTTCTCTCTTGTTCAAGCTTCACATTTCATAAACCAAAGGTGAGGATAATGATGAATAATGATGCTTTTCCATTGCTGTAAATCCAAATTTTTGTTCGAAAAATGGTAAAGTTAAGGTAAAAATAAAGTAACCCCAATGGTCAAATCTTCTCCCTTTATCATGTTTGGATGAATAGGTACAGTGAGAAGCCACATTCTTCTTACCGCAAATTTTATCACAGGCCACTTTTTCTTTACCTCATAAAAATGTGGTAAAGTAAACCCACTACCAAAAACAACTACTTTACCGCACACTATATATCTCTCACTTACCTTCACAGCATACGTTATATAACCTTTACCATGATGTAATATTTACTTCCTCTTGACTTTACCACATATGTAAATGAACACGGTGGGATCTATTGACAAATGGTTTAAAAGAGATATGGACCTGGTTTGATGTGATGTCATCCTTGAGTCTACAAATTACAGAAGCAGCTTCAATGACCTTAGGCATGCTTACTCCCCAGTCAAAGGCTTCCTTGGTTGCAACA
The DNA here is from genome assembly GCA_003546025.1 of Camphora micrantha. Taxonomy (NCBI): domain Eukaryota; kingdom Viridiplantae; phylum Streptophyta; class Magnoliopsida; order Laurales; family Lauraceae; genus Camphora; species Camphora micrantha. Next base: position 21,976,019 of record QPKB01000010.1, read on the forward strand.
TCTCCCATGCCAACATATGAAACCACAGAAAGCATTGGGTATGCGCTAGTAATCAAGGCATTGGTCATATACTCTTCTAGTGTTGGGACATGACCAGAATTTGACCATTGCTCTTCAATCAAGTAGCCTTTTGAGACTTCCTTGAACTACACATACAAAGGAAGGAAAATAACTATTTCAGTCATGCAAAAAGCCACACATAATCATGTTTAAAAATGTCTCTCTTTTTTTTTCTTTTTTTTTTCTTAAAGGCAAATTGAAGTAACGAGGAAAGAGGGATATACAAGAACTGAGAAAAGTCCCAAAAGAATACAAATGGGCTCAAACCAACCTCCTGAAAAACAGGGGACTGTATGGCCTCATAAAAAAGAAAAGATAGAGATGTTGAGTAACAGTTATCTTGAGTGACAGCCCTTTGGGGCCCTCCTTAAAGATAATTCAAATGGGGAGGAGGGGAATTGAAAGACTTAAAAATAAGCTTGATTTGATTTCAGATCTTGAAGAAACTAAGTGAAAATTGAACAAAATTTCTTAAGATCACAGTTCAACATTTGATAGGGTTCAAATGAGTGCCAATTCGGTTATTTGCATGAGTTCTTAAGTAGGTGAGCCCCAAAAACCTATGGTCTTCCTTGATTCATGGATTAATATTGTGCCTCATCTGCAGAACATTTGTAAAAAGAAATGTCAAAATTCTTGTTTCAAGTGATTGCGTTTGGAAGGTACTTTATTAATCTTTTCCAGAATGTTTGATGAACCCAATAAAAAAATTCAGTTTCATAATCTATACTTTGTATTTCACCCTAGAGTAGATAATATCTGTAACAATGAGGAAAGAAGTAGAAACCTATTCCCGTTCTTCATTTTATATCTGTTAAGATGGAAGTTTTACTCCGAAGGTAGGTGATATATTCTCTCAATCACTATGCCTATCCATAAGTGGGGCTCACATATGGAATCCAATCCGTTCAAAATCATTCCAGCCAAGGATGGTTCACTTATTGGATACATGATTTAGCTATAACTCATCCTAATGCATTAGAAAACAATAACTCATTATGAATATCACGTCTCTTTCATGGGTGAGAGAAATTAGAGAAGTATAATTGTATAATGTACCATTTGTTTTAAGTAGGATATACGATAGGATTTCCCTTCTTGAGCCAATTCTTCTTCAAATTTGTCAACAATGTCTAGGAGTGCGGAAAAATGTAGCTTTATGTAGTCAGGAAATTGATCGATGACGCTTCGATCCCACCTAAATATCAAGGTAGGATGTGTCAATTAATCTCATCAATGTAATATTTTTATGACCCCAAAAAACAACTGAGATTTTATAAGGAAAGCAAAAAGGGTAGTGATTTAAATAACAAACCTTTGGATTGCATCTGTGTATGGTTCAAGTTCCTCTAGGGTACCATGCACATCATAGATGTCATCCATGATTGATGTTAATGATATGATTTTAGCCAACATCTTTCTAGCTCGTGAGTATTGTGGTTCGAAATACACTCCTAATATCCAAAAGTAGCACTCCACCACTCTGTCTCTAATGAATGATAACTTTGCGGCAAAATCCCAACTCTTCCACCACCTGTAGAAGAAAAATCAAAATTTCCATAATAAGTAATAGAGCGATTCATCATTTTTCTGTTTGATGTTCAAATTAATCAATTTTCAATAGCTCTTGAAATTTATATCTCTATTTCATTAATGTGTGAAGCTCATGAAACTTACATTGACACTTCTCTTAGCTCTTCTTGATGCAATAGTTGCAAAAGACTGAAATCTCGCTTGGCAAACTCTAGTAGGATATCGCTTTGGTCCTTGTCTTCTTGGTAGATTGAGATGTAATAGCTTGTCTGTAACCTTTCTATGCGCTTACGAAGAGGTAGCTCAAGTGCGAGCTCAACTAGGGTTGAAAAGGGTGGGTTAAGATGAGGGAGTGCCGAGTTAAGATGCTCTGTTGTAAAAGCAATGGCCTCATCTAATATGTTTTCTCCATGAGTTCCCATATGTGCTGCTTCATATAAACTAAGCAAACTTCTTGTGTCACCAGCTAGAGTTCTCTTGAATCTACCTTCTTCATCTTTAAACTTCATGAATACATCTAGTTCACAATTAACATTGGCACAATGTAGAAGAAACTCAATATTTTTCAGTTTGGAAATGAAGGTAAAATGGATTAATCAATAAAGCAAATGATGCAACCTGCAAAGAGCATCTGAGTTGATTCAACAGCTAAATACACTAACATCAAGATCGATGGAGGAGGAAGTTAAAAATGCTTTTCTTTTTTCTCAATTTGGAATCTTAAAATCACCTAGACTAGAAGATTTTCTGACAAAATTCTGTCAACATATGTGGAATGTGGTATGTTCGGACCTTATATCGTTAGTCCAAAAACTCTTTATGAATAGAACTCTTATTTTATAAATTGGATAAGACATTTTTAGTTCTATAGTATTAAGTCCAAGGTAGTTGTTAATTGGCTTAAAACTTGATAGATAAATATAGAGGTCCTTTCCAAAGCACCTTCATTCCAGGTAAAGCTCGGGGTGCTGATGGGTTAGGTTTGAGTAGGGAGAATTGGTTGAGGCACAATTCATATCAAGTGTGATGTTTCTCCAATCACACCTGACATGAGTCAATTTAACTTGAACTATCTAACCCGTTTATAAGTTGCCTTTTCTGTGCTTTTTATGTGGCCTATGTTCATGAATTAACTATTGTGGGCTCATGTGTGTGGCCTTTCCTCCACACTTGCCTTGGACTTCCTCTTCCCACATCCATGGGCTCTCTTAGGTCCCAGAGCCCCTAGGCTAGGGTCCCAAGAAATTAATGTGGGCCCACAAAAAATGGATGGTCAGACATTCATATTAGCGCCATGCAAAAAGATTCCCCAAAACCTACTCCTCTAAATTGTAGGCCCATCTCAATTTGGTTTATCTAGGCTAGTTGAAAGGAGGAGAGTTAAGTAGGTTAGATGGCAATACCTAAAATTTCTCAGCCAATCACCAAATTTACGTTGTGTGAGTCGCATGGGCCAGTTAGTGTACCAAAAGGTCTCTTTAAGTCGCTTTGGTGATGGGTCAGGTCCTGTCACTGTTAGTTATAAATGTATGAAAAGGTCAATTTCCAGATGGACCTAGATCCTCTAAAGTTTCCTACGACAGGCATGTGTGTGTTTTTTTTAGATAGAGTTTGCGGTTAATGATGGCTACACCAAAATATATATATATAAGCCCTTTTCACGGTTTTAGATAGAGTTTATTTGGTTAATATTGGTACACCAAATATATAGGCCCTTTGAGAATTAGCTATTCATGAAATCTACCATCCATTTTATGTTGTGTTTGATATAAGATCTCGATTCTAAGCCACTAGAAAATATTTTAGATTTTGCCACCTAACCATGTTTTCACTTAACTATGTATTTATAGTTCTTGATTAAACAACTAGCAACATTTAATATGTTACAAATCTTTTTGGGGATTGCTAATACTCAAATCTCTCTTATTTCTTATTAAGGCCACCAAGCCACAGATACTCTCCACATGTCCTATTCCAACAAAGAGAGCTTCCAGCTGTAAAAACCTGAGGATCTAACTCATGGAAAGAATGGAGGAAAAAATACTTACCGGCTGACACATTGTAACCTTCTTGCCTTAAAAGTCGAAATTGGAGAGCAACCACATGCAAATCATCACCGTAATCCCTCCCTGATTTGTACATCCGGAGTAGAGCTTGTGCAATCTCTTCTTCAAAGTGGTAGGCCACTCCTAAACGTTGGACAGAGTCGATTAGATTCAGTTCTTGCAGTTGATCGTCCACATTCCTCAGCATTTTCCTCACTTCTTCCTTCAACTCATTAGCTCTTTGTTGGGTTTGTGCATTAGGTTTCTGCATCAACAAGTGATCATGGACTCCAATATATAAAGAAAAGAAGGCAGATCAAACACGCCTTCTCTTTAGGAAATGGAAACAGTTATATTTTCTATTAGGCTAATTCTTCTCAAGGATTATACAATTCTCACTTAGCTCATACCAGTTTGGTTTAAGTAGGCCAGTCAATGGACCCCAAAATTACTTGAATTCGGTGGACCATTGTTGTCCAAAAGAAAGTCATTTATTACTGTTTTATACTTTTTAGACCTCTCTAATTTGTCTTGATTAAAACCTTAGAGGATCTTATACTAGATGCCCATATATCATAATGGCGTTTAGCCATTATTTCTATGAAATGATACATGCCAAGGTTTGCATGGGAGTTGCCATGAGACTGATTTCACTTGTGTGGGTCGATCCAAATCATTCAGTTTAGACGCCCTTTTGACTCCATACATTCACAATAAGCTCAAACTTCACTTCAATCAAGAGCGATATATATAGTGTAATATTTAGCCATGCAACAGCCTTGATTCATTCTTACCAAGTTATCCGGAGAGGATGCAACAAAGCGATCACCCCATATCTCTGGAACATAGTTCACTGATCTACGAACTACCTCTGAAGTTTTATTTCCTTTCGGATGGTTTTTTTTTGGAGCATCTGAAAGGCTAGAGCTCAATACAATAGACATAATTGTTAAGCTTTGGAAGAAGAAGATAAAGCAGAAACGATGGGGAAGAAATGGTATATCTTAAAGCAAGCTGTGGGTGAAGGCTAAACATGGCTGGCATTTTATAGGCTCCTTTGTAGGCTTCTTACCAATGTCCGATGATGTCCGATGTAGTTTCACACATGGCTGCATTTTATAGGCTCCTTTGTAGGCTTCTTACCAATGTCCGATGATGTCCGATGTAGTATCATGTGATGAATTTTTTAAAGTTACACTCTTCCCTGAGAAGTTACCCGTTGAGAGATATTCTACCACACAAGTTAAGGATTTCAATGGGTGGTTGAGAATCAAAGAGTACCATCCTAGGCTGTTTGTGTTGTTGTAATTGTACCCTTGAGTGTCTACCACACTCTTTCCGTTGGTGGAATATGTGGAACTTCACTGTGGGACCCACCTATTGGTAGCATATGGTGCCAAAATGAATTTCATCCTTCCGGATGATGTATACCATTGTAAGATTGAGAAAATGATTAATAATGTGATTAACACAATCTCATGCATTACTTTTTTTCTTTTTTTTGGGAAATAAGTATTTAAGTACATTAACAACTCGGAAAAAAGGGCTAGGAGCCACTGTTGAAACGAATTACTCAAGAACAAACACATCACTATGTTTCTATAGAAAGTCAAGGAGAAGTAGGCACAGTTGATGCAACTACAGAAAATATTTAACTTTCTTTTTTATATTTTTAGGGGGTGTGCGTGTGTGGAGGGATTGGAAATTTTTCCCCACAGAAGAGGAAAAGTCCCCATGGATGCTAAAAAACTTGCCTATAATTATATTCCTTGCTTACCTTCTGAAAAGAAATTCTAAATAGGATTCTACTGAAAAAAAAAAAAAAGATTTAGATCGAGATCTAACTTTGTTAAGACCTAAGCAACTGCATCCGGAGTCGAGCTACAAGCCTTTATAAATACATTATAGATTGTACCAAAAATTAATAGACCAACTGCTCATTTCATATCCGAAACCAGGTAATCCATTGAGTCAAAGAGCAGAGTCAGAATGTCTACTTTTATCCTTTTGTTCAATCTGGTTTCAAAACATGAAATCTGCATCAAACTCAGCTCTAGAGATAGATCATTCTTCACATAAAAAAAAGAGGATGTTTTAAATAAAATGTTAATTATCTCATTTCGTAGTTCGACCAATTCACATTCAAGTTCTCAAATCTTAATTCAAGAATTAACACGATCCTAAAATCTGATGGGGTAGATTCATTTGACTCATGACTTTTGAATTTATTCATTTGATTCATGACTTTCGAATTTGTTGAATTCAAAAGTTCTAGTTGAATAAGGTTGATAAACTAATTCATTTGCAGTCACCAAAAAGTCTATCATTGGGTTCCCAACTGTAATCTAATTTGCATAAAATAATTACGCTTCCTTCTATTCACTCTACACCAGATTTCACTCTAATCGGAATAGGTCCGCTCATTAAAACATAACCAAGGTAAAACTTCATACTTTACCAAGGTAAAACTTCATACTATAGAGGTGAATCATCTGAAGGTGGGGCCAACGCCAAGTAATTGGTTCTCTGATTCATATAGTCACTGTAAATAGAAAACTCAATCACACCCCTAAATAGAAATCAATTCAAATGATTACACTTAAAAAAAAAGACCTTTTTGTATATACCCCCCTAACGTTTGTATTGATTTTGGAGACACATAAGGTATTCAAATGAAAATGCAGGGGCCTATTTGCAAATACTAAAGCCTCAGGGGCCTATTTACAAATCCTACAAACTTCAGGGGGGTAAATAAAAAAAAAACTCTAAAAATAAATCAAACGATAACAATAGCTTAAATGGGAAACCTAATCAAATAATAACATTTCCCTAATATAACAAAAATCTAATCTAATAATAATAATCTAAGATAAACCCATCATTTTCCATATACAACCTTCTTTGAAATACTCTCTAACAAATACATTAAAAGTTTCGCCTTAAGCAACTTGAATTTTTTAGATGGGTCTCATTAATGGATATATGTACTAGAATAGTTTGTGATTGTAACTAAGGGTGTGTTTGGCATCATGTTATCCGGATGTTTCCATGAGATGAGATTATGAAAAACATGTTTGGTATATGTAAATCACTATTCAGAATCTTGATCTCACTGGAAAGAATCTAGCTCTTAACCTGCATGAGTAAGTTAGAACGAAAAACTTTATATTTTTTAAGAAACAAATGCATAGTTATTTCTTACTTATCTTTTGTCATTTACATAATGTCATTTAAATACTTCAAATCCTTACTTATCTTAAAGGTAGGCCCAATGTTCACAATCTCAAAGAAAGTGGCGCCACTTTGTAAATTCTAAAGGTGGGGTTACATGATCACAATTACAAAAGGTGGGCCCATATTAAAATTGCTATAATGGGGGGACCACATTATAAATCGTATGGATGTGGGCCCCATGTTCTAGTTTCTAAAGGTGGACATCGCGATGTAATTTCTAAATGTGGGTCACGTATCTATAATCATAGAAAAGGTGGCACCACTTTATAATTCTTAAAGGTAGGTCATATAGTCACAATCACAAAAGGTGAAGCCACATTATAAATCCTATGAATGAGGGCCTACATTGTGTATCTTGTGGATGTGACCCATGTTCTAATTTCTAAAGATAGGTACAACATTGTAATTTTAAAGGTGGATACCGTGTTTGCAATCAACAAAAAAGATGATACCACATTATAATTCCTATACAGGTGGGCATACATTATAAATCCTATGAATGTGCCCCCACGTTCTAATTTCTAAAGGTGAGCATCGCATTATAATTTTAAAAGATTGGTCTTGTGTCTACAATTAAAAAAAAAAAAATGTGGCTCCATTATTATGTTACCAAACTAGTTCAGTACATCATATTCTCAGCATAGTAATTTATTACGGTATTGCTAAATAAACTGTCCGAAGTACATTCAGTCTCAATGCAACCCGACCCGAGCACAATCTAATCAAAGCGTAAAATTGGGAACAACACAAGAATGATGTCAAGCAGGCGCCCCTTCCAAAATTGTGAATTCTTCTAAATGAGGTTTGGAGTTTTAAGAGAGCTCTTGAAGAGAACTATAATGCACGAAGGATCTTAATTCATTTACGTCCACAATTGAGTGACAACAGTGCCGACATTCTCATCATGTGCCATACTGAAGCTAGTCCGAAGGCCGGCCCAGACATCAAAATTTACACCAACAGAAAGAGAATGGATGCATGGTTAAGATGTAGTTGGCAATTGTGGATTAACGCACCGTTTCAAATGTAGCATTTTCACAGGGACTTTACGCGTTCCAGGGGGCCCAGGCCCGGACCATGACAGAGGTAATGTTTGTGATCGGTGAGACACAGAGTGTGTAGAATTCGACAAACAATTGTGGAATTCACGTTTTCAAATAGGAAAAGGGTGTTGCTATTTGCACCCACCCTAGTGGCTGTGCTGTGTAATAGGGTGGGTGTAAAAGTACAAGTGCATTCATGGATCAAACGATGCTGAATGGTGTGAACGACAGTGAAAGTATACGGCGGTACTCTTGCATGGAGTCAAAATACATGCAGCCACTGGGCCCACCAAAATTTAAAGAGATAGTGATTGTATCGTTGGGGACTGGAGATTGTTATTCATGTGACGTAAAGAATTTTCCATAGATTTCAGAAAATAATTCTTAGCTTACACAGTGACAATTTATTTTTTTTTTATTTTTTTTTTTTTTGTATTTTCACTAGGGAGAGAATTCCAGCATGTCAATCTTAGTGGGCCAACTTTTAGATTGATCATCCTACTTCACACATTGGAGACTTCTTCCCTTTCTACCCAAGGACAAAATAAAAGTTAAAAAAAAAAAAAAAAAGTTAATCTCATGATCAAGACTTTAATTGATAAAATGGTAGCCAACTTACTAATTTGCATATTGATCACAACACTGGATGTAGGGCTAAAATAATTAAAATTAAAATCAAAATAAAATTAGAGGTTTTTTAAATTAAATTAAAATTAAATTAAAGGTTTTTTAAACAAATTCCCCAAATTAAAAATCCCTCACTCCACATCCCACTCTTCTTCTCCCAGTAAAAATAATCTGGACAGATTCACAGAATGCAAGAGTCAAAAAGAAGTCACGCAACGCAAAAAAAAATAAAAAATAAAAAATAAAAAATGCCATGCCATGCCATGAAATGGACCCCACCAGATTGTGTCAAATACTGTACAAGATTCCCCATTTTACCTTGGGTGGGTGTGATGTATGTACAGATTCATAGCCATTCACAACAATCACATCCAGCTGGTCACGTCAATCAGGTCATAGCCTAGTTAGAGTGGGTGCAAGGCTTAAGGTCTTGAACATGGTGGAATACTCATGTTAATCCATCAGCATTAGTGTTCGTCGAGTCTGATTCCCTTAATTCTCGGGATCCAAGCAGAAACAGTTATTCTTTTGGAGGCCCCTACTCGAAGAACATGGAACTCTCAATCTTGCATCAATTTTGACTTTATCTTATCAAATAAGAAGTGTCCTACCCATTCGATATCTCCAGACAAGTGGGTTCTTCTCGTCGAAGATATCGCTTTTGGTGAGGTAATACAGTGCAGATTTTATAAGACATATCCAACATATAAATAAAAGAAAAGTCAAGATATTACTGACAGTGGTTGCTAATCAAAAACTTTTCTAACCGTTAAATTCGTCAATCTCTCATTGTCTTTATATAGATCTTATAGTCAGGAGCCCACAGAGCAAATAGATTGTCCATCGAAGCTCACAAGACCCAAATATCACATGGCAAATTTCAAGCTTCAAAGATTACTGCAGCTGGTCTAAAAAAATTCTAATTATTGAATCTCAAATTTGTCAACTCTACTGGGTAGTGCTCGTCACCACGATTCCGTAGAACCAAACTGCTTATTTATCAGAGTCCGGATAAACGAGTTATGGACGGTCAAAGTTCATAGTTGACTGTAGACCGGGCCCGCTTGCGTGACATCACGATGATGTCATCCACCTGATCAAAAACCGAGGAACTGGTTTGGACCTCGACAAAAGCTGCAGCTGTCACTTGTTCTCGTTTTTTTGCAAGTGGAAAACAGCTAGAGTGGGTTTAAATAGTAACTATAGGGTGGGTGCATTTAAAATCCTCCATAGGAAAATGATAAATACACCCACAATAGGCTATGACGTTACAAGACTATTTGACCTGGTCAGGTAGATGCAGTGACAATGAGTATTTTTAAGGTGGAAAAATGCTACTTGTCCTGACTTTTGGGACCGATCCGTAGACCGGTCCCAAAGTTGGGACAAGTAGCAGGGTTCTTTAAGGTGATAGGTCCTACCATGGCTGCAATTATTAGTATTGAAATCTGTATCAGTCTGGCCAAAAACTGCATGATAAATATTTCAGAAGTGTTACTTGGACAGAATAGTGGGATCGGATTTTGGATCGACCCCAATGTTCTGGTCCAATATCCAATGGGATATTGGACCAGAACATTGGGACCGGATTGGATATTGGACCAGAATATTTGGATTGATCCAAAATCCGGTCCCAATGTTCTGTCCAAGTATACTTTTTCTAAATATTTACCCGTGATGACTATTGTTTTCGGCCCTGACCCCTTTGAGAAGAAGGGCTAATAAAATATGTGAAAGGAAATGGGATACAACGTATCTCAATAATAGATTTCTTGTTGTGTAAACCACTTGCCATAAAATCAGGTGGCATCATTCATCAAGTAGGTGCCCTTAAACAAGCAACAAGCATGGGTCCAATTCAACTAGTTTTTCTTTGTCAAACACCCTAACAACTCATTAAAATATATTTTCATTAAAAAAGAAAAAAAAAACTAGAAAACCAATTGTCGGTTTGCAAACAAGCTTTGGACCTTGTAATGGAAAGAATTAAAATTTTGACTTTGTGGCCAATGATCAAATGGTGATGAGAAAGACCCAAATCATTTTACTGATTGGTTAGTATCACTTCTCTCTCTACTCTTTAGTATGGTTTTACAACTTCCAGAAAAACCAATGTTTTGAAAACATCCACTTTTAATGATTTATTGGAGTGGTTTCGAAGAAAATAAATATTAAAAAAATTAATCTTCCATTATATAGTTTATTAGTTCCTTCTTATGTTACATATATCTTTGTTTCGAGTGTTTGTTTTCTCATTAAAATGCATGCCGTGATGACTATAATACATAGTTGTAAAAGGAAAAATCATTAATAACAATATTATTTTAGTATCCATAGGTTTATCACCGGCACCAGTGATGCATCGTTTGTGGGTTTACATTTGCCCCTTTGAGGGTAAAACAATCTTCAACCACCAGCCCACATGAATCAAACATACTCCACTTATGATCAATCTAGTCCCCTTACAAATGCTTGCTCGAAACAAAGAAGTCCTAATTTTACTCTAATTTTAGTTTAAGTAGCCATCAAGTTTTATCACAATAAATTTGCATGACATTCAACTATTATGTTTTTTAGAGCGAACTCAAGGGCTGCTATACACTGTATTGATATTGGGGTCAATCCTAATACACGTACTAACCTATTTATCCTTTTTCCCCTTTTTGATTGTCATACATCTATCTAGGCCCAACAAAAAGTATCAGATGATACATGAGGGAATGTTTTGTTGTATCAGATGATACATGAGGGAATGTTTTGTTCATTCACACCCATTAGTTTGAAGGGGATCTAATGTTAACTTTGTTGGGCCCATAACATTTGACAAGGATTCATTGCATTTGGGGCCCAAATGCACTTGTCGTACCATAGTAAAACAGATATTCTGAATTCAATTTTGGTAAATTTAGAATTTTCGTATCTCTTAGGTGATGAAATTTTAAACTTTAACCATTCAAAAAAAAAAAAAAAAAAAAAGGAGGGTAAATTGGTTTGTTTCTCATAATTCTTCTGTCAAATATAATCAGTCTTCATCAACTATACACATGGATGTATTGGTGATATAGGTCTCAATTGGAAACTATGCCGACAGACTATATTATGCTGTTTCTCCGAAAAAATGCCCACTTACAGTGAAGCCTACTTGATGCATGACAATTAAGGGAAAAAAAATTCAGAATCCTTAATTCTAAATTCTCAAATTTTAATGACCATACATTAAAAAACTTACTATGACAATATCCAACAATGACTCATATCTGTAACCTAATAAAACTTACAAACTTAAATGAGTAGGCGTATGTGATGGGTTGGGAGTTGGGAGTTGGGAGTTGAGACAATTAAAACATAGCCCCCAAAAGGGACAGAACAAATACTGATTAGAATAAGCCCATGTGACACATTGCAAGACAGAAACAGAGAAACTCCATCTACACCATAGTGATTTACTTGGAAGACTTTGGCGGATGTGTGGCCCATTGTTTAGGTGACGATTTAGACCATTGATTTGATGGGTCTGTGGCCCAAACACAATCAATTCTCTACCAGAATTTCCTAACCCAAAGTAGTCATAAATTTCTGCCTCAAGCGATCACTTGTGTCCTCCGAGTTGACTCGGACTTTTCTCGAGTCAACCATAGGCTCCCCCTTTTGAACAGTTGAAAGGAAAGAAAATAGAAAACTTGGGAGGAAGAAAAAGGCCATCCATAGTCCGGGCTGAAATTGAATTAAGAGTCCGGATTTCCCGGTCTGACCCGAACACAAAAACAGTTGGGGGCCACCTCATCGGGTCCGTATCAATGGAGGTACCTTTGACAGCTAGCGGTACGTCCAACAAAGACCCGTACATTCGGTAGGCCCCACACCACCTGCCACCTGCCAAACCCTTTTTTCCCCATTATATGATAAGACAACACTTGAATATACTAGTTAGGCCTAGCATAGAGTGGGTGTATATATTAACACCCAAATGGTTATTTTGGGCCACTACAATTTTTATTAGGTGGAAACCCTGTAGTCCCACTTTTGGAATTATGTGATACAGAAATAAAAGGGTTCCAGCCGTGCTGCAGACTCTGAATTTGTGCACGACTCCCATGGGAGTCGTTGGATCCCAGGCTCCGTTGGATCTCAGGGGAGCCTGGAATCCAACGACTTCCATGGAAGTCGTGTCAGACTCCGGGCACAAAGCCCGTGTCTGTAGACTTTTTCAAAGGATTCAGAGTTTCAGACTCAATTGCAGTAGATAGTAATTAATGGGGCCGTGTGAGTTCGGGACCCTTTATATGGTGCCCAAGGGCTATATATAGAGCTAGCCAGTAAAGCCTACTGGCTCTAGCAAATGCCAGAAAACTTCAAAATTCATATGCCCATTATAAATCAAAATCTAGTTCGTGTAGATATAGATAGTCACTTAATCTAATTTCATGCAAGTAAAACTAGTTACTAGACTGGCAGTATTAAAATATGATTTCATTCTAACCCCTTTCCTTAATTCAATCAGTGTCTTGAACTCCACGAATATGGTTTCCATTGAATTGCAGCTTCTCCTAATAAAAAAACTGTTGTACTTTTGCGAGGCCCATTATATCATGTGTGGGGCTCTCTCGAAATCTCCCTAATCCTGAGATCTTGGATAAGAACCAACTTGGGTTTATAGCATAAAGGGCCTCCTCCCTTGGCCTGTCTGCGTTGATTACATTACATTACAAAATCTAATAAGTGAATAAGATAAGCTCTCCTGATAGAAAATTTAAGTACTAAATCTTCAACAATTTAGTGAGTTTATAGACAATCATTTTGAACACATCTATGGCACTAGTAAAAGCAACATAGGACATTGATTTTGAGTGGGCCTGGGAAAGGTTAAAAATCAGTGGGCCTGGTAAAGGTCAAAAAAGAGTGGGCCCTAACTTGGATTTAGTACTTTGGATCATTAAATGAGATGTAGTTGATGGACGCGCGTCATACGGTTAAGATGATGCATGTGGTCCGTCCGCGTGCTCTTTCACACGTGTGGAAGATATGAGACGTTAAAAAGTGGCAGAATGACAGCCCTGCAATGAAGAGACAAAAGCTGGATACTGCTTCTAGTCTGGGCATATAATCGTCGCAATTTACGGAAATACCCCTGTAGCCTCTGGCTTTACCTCCCAGGTAGTTTTATGATGGTCATCCATCTCAGATTTGGCACACCATCAGAATGATATGAACCGTTGGATCAAGTTTGGGATGTAAATGGTCTCCAATTCTTTGACTATCCAGGCATTTAGACCAGTTAAAAATTGAGTCTGAATTCTTATTTAGGCTACGATAAGTAAATGAGTTTGAGTCCAGTTCCTCTTTAGTTCGGACTCGTGGATCGAGATCCGACATATTACCTTAATTTTTGAAATTCTCATCTAAAAATCATGTTTTTTTTTTTTTTAATATCATTCCCTACCAGACCCGGACCCGGATCCAGACTCATCCCATATATGGTTCTGGTTCCGGTTCCGGGTCTGGATACGGTTCCACATTCTCTTTAACGGTTTTAGTTTAGTATCCACCGTGGATTCAGACTGGAACCGACTTGTTTACAACCCTAGATCAAGTGTTCACTCATTTTAGACTGTGAAAACCTCCGATGATTGGTTGGACTCCAGATTTTGGTACACAAGTAGGGCCATCCACCTAGATCTTTCAATCCCCATGGGTCCCTTCCCAAAGCGGGCCCCGTAAGGAAGTGAGCTTTGGTGTGGGGGTGGGGGCGGCGAATTAGCCCCAGCAAAATGGCTGAAATGGGCAATTAAGATAATTTGTTGGGGGTTTATTTTGATGGCCATCTTTTTGGTTTGTGATTAAGTTTCTAGGGTTTTTAGGTGCTTTGCCTTTTGTTTATGTCCTTTGTAATCTTCTCTAACAAATAAAGATAAATTTTTTTTTTTATTGAGGCTGATGCTGGTTCCACTCTCAAAGTGGACCCCATGTGAGATGGGGGTGAAGGCGTTGAAGTTTCTGAAATCCTAGTCAGAATTCCAAATGCCCTAAGATGCTCGTTAAAATTTCAAAAGTTGAAATTCTCTTTTCTAAAAGTATTTGAATTTGGGTTTCAAAGAATTTCTAAGTATAAAAAGTCTAGCTAATTTTGTGATTGATATTTTTGGCTCACAAAATTTCTCAAATTTCAGCTGTCAAACTTTTTGAAGGCCCTAAGCATTTGTGAATACATCTTGACTCTTGAGGAAGATGTTTATGCATTTAGATTCCCCTCGAAATGAATTATCAGGCCTCTAGTCTAGTTAGTTTTGGGATTTTCATTTCCATCTCTAAATCAAAGAAGTTAAAATTTTCGATAGACTAGTTTTGAAAAACATTTAAAATTCTGCTCGATTCCTAATAAAAGATTCTTATCTATCCAAAATGATATTCAGGTGAAAATAGTGTGATATTTTCAACATGTCACAAAAACAAAGAATGTTGCAAGAAAATTGCTGAGAAACTGAAAAAATCTATAAAAAGAAGTTTTAACAATAGCTAATATCTATTACATGTTATACTTAAGTATTTAAAAATAATTTCCTTTCCATCACATTTTTCTATAACATCCCAAGACCTCTCAAACTTAAAAGTACCCGGCATAAGAGAAGCACAAGATGTCCTAAGTGGCAATGGCATCTCATCTGACATAACTGCTCACATATCAATCATTGGAAAAGTAGGTTGTGTCACAACCTTTGTATGCGGTCACCGCGTAACAAAAAAAAAAAAAAAAAAAAGGACAATTAACGTATGGAATGTGTTAACAAAAAGACTACTTACCCCAGGGCAAACCCCGGGTGGAGCAAGACTCCCCGTGGGTAGCCGTTGGATCCCAGCGCGCTATTTGAGCCTCGTAAAAAAGTTAGGTTTGGATGGGTTGCTAGTTGGGCCTTGTAAAAAAGTTATCATATAATAGCTCTCACTTGAATATTTACTTTATATATTTTAATAAATTTAAGCTTTAACTTTGGCCTGAACCTATACAATGGAGCAGGTTTGGTATCATATACCAGTGACCCATCACAGGGTGAAATGGGTTTGGATGAGATAATTAAACTTGAGATAAGCCCGAATCCGCCCAGCTGCATACTCACATACTCTCAAATAAGCTTTTGACCAACCAGCTGAGCAACAATTTTGGACTCGGGAGTCAATAATACCCTATGTATGGTTTAAGTCGGAAGATTTGCCTACGGTGGGTGAGCTATGAGAGATGCTACCTGTCCCGGGTTCTGGACAGAACCCGGGACAGGTAGCTTTTTTGGTGAGCTATTATCTCCTGAGCTATTATCTCCTTTCGGGCCATATCAATCAGTCCAGGGATGATATGAACTGCTCATATCGTGCTTGTGTTCACCGGGGTAGAATCAATAATTGCGTGCTCGACAGTTACAGGCTTACAGCTAGTGGCAGAGTTTTGGACGTTCGAGTCATGTAACGCGTCTGTGCCTTGATAGTTTTGGAAGAAGAAACACAACCAATGAGCATTGCATGTTTACAAATGAGTAAAGCCCAATTTCTCTGCGCCTCTAGTCCCACCTTTTAGGGCTGTTTGTTTGCAGGATATTTTTGAAATTTTCTATTCTATCTGAATTTTAAAAATGTGGTCTTTAACTGATCATTCACATATGGTAAAGTGCCACTAGTATTTTGGAAAAGTTTCCCTAGGTTATACTTTTAACAAAATCTCACTGATTAAATAGGAAATTTCAAGTCTCATGGAATGAACACGATGGCTTATTTCTTTAGTAGAATTCTTAAAATTCACCCGAGTTAGACTTCCGCGTCCTAAAAATTCTGGAAATGCCATCCTCCAAATTCTCATCTCGCATCTAGCATTTGAAATGTTGGAATTCAAAGAATTTCAAAAGCTATTTATGAGCTGGAAGGGTTAGAATTGAAAATTAAAAAAATAAAGGAAAAAAATGAAGCATGAAATTTGATATGCTAAGGTGACATCCATCCTGTCCATGTTTAAAAACCCCAACATGAAAAACTTTAGTGGTGTAATACAATAAGAAATGAAGGAAAAATTATTTTCGTCTGGACCTAGATCTTGAGGATAGGGTAAGGGTCTAGCTAGTGTAAGCTCGTTGAGGGCTTTGATTGGAATTGGGCTTGGGCGCCCATATATGTGAGAGTAGGGTAAGAGTAGTCCTGCTTGGCCGGCCCGGGCCCAAAACTTTGACAGTCCTACCTATAACTATGGACTATAATAGGCGCAATTAAATATAAACTTGTCAAATTCATTTTTTGACTCAACCCGATCCATACCAAGCCAACCAATTTACACCTGACCGGACCTGTTTACCACCTCTGTGCTTTTCTCCTATGATTTATTGGTAATTCTCAAGCAGAAGTGCATTTTTAGTCAATCAAATGAATTTTCTTCTTAAAATACATTTTCTGTCCACCAATACTAATAAATTATCTCAAACTCTCTCTCAGAGAGAGGAATGCTTATTGCCTACAACTTGATATCATGCTGATTGGTTTTTGGGCACATTTCATTCTTTGTAGTTGCATTTGTCAAGGGGTTGTGATACCTGCAAACAAAGAACAAAACCACAAAATTTAGGAGAATTAGGCATTATATAATAGGCCTGCAGCCCGGCCCAAATCTAGGCTATCTAGGCTGGGCATAGGCTTCAAAGCTCATATGGACTCAATTGAGTCGACTTGGCTCAGTAGGTTGCTGAGTCAGATGAGTCGACCGAGTTTGACAAGTACTCAACCTGACTCACCCGAGTCACTCTACATGTTGACCTTATAATCAAACCAATTCCAGAGTTTTTTTCTTTGAGATAATTAGCGAAAGGTCCCTAGAATTGAATCTATCTAGCCTCCAGTCAAGCAAATTCTTTTTAAGGGCTCTGGTCCAAGCAGCTAGACTGTTTGCAGTCAGAGGTCCCTGGATACATTTTACATGACTAATTTGCCCTATTTCAACTGTTTAGGCATTTAATTTTGAATTTTAAAATTTCAAATCTTCCATTCTCCCACTCATTACTTCAAACCGGACATGGACATTGACGGATTGGATCTCAATACTTGAGATCGATCTCTGAATAAGAAGACCCCTGCAACAAAAAAGAAGAAGAAGAAAAAGATTGCAACGAAGAAGAAGACCCCTGCAAAGAAGATGAAGAAGAAGAAGAAGAAGACCCCTGCAAAGAAGAAGAAAAAGAAGAAGAAGACCCAGACGCCGCGCCATGTCATCGCCACCAGACGCCGCGCCATGTCATCGCCAGAATCAAGGAAAAAGGCGAATGGAAGATGGCTTTCGTGTTTCTGATTCCCGAACGAAGAAGAAAAAAAAAGTGGGCCTAGGATCTGCAGCAGTTCCGAGTTGGTTATAGGTCAGGTTTGACCTGACCCATTCCAGAGGTCCATCTACATTCCAGTCAAAGTTAAATTTATTTGAGTTTTGTATTTTTTTGTCAAATTTTTTTGTGTTTTGGACAAAATCTATCTGAGTTTTTGGCTATTTATATGACTTCTGGCACAAATTTATCTAAGTTCTGGATGAATTTATCTGAGTTCTGGACAAATCTGTCTGAGTTATGGATGAATTTATCTGAATTGTGGACAAATCTGTCTGAGTTTCTGGCTATTTATATGATTTCTAGAACAAATTTATCTGAGTTCTGGACAAATTTATCTAATTTATGGACAAATCTATCTGAGTTTTAGGCTATTTATCTAAGTTCTGGAACAAATCTATCTGAGTTATAAACAAGTCTATATGAATTTTTGGCAGATTTATTTTTGTTTTTGAATTTTATTTGTGTCTTTCGAAATTTGTTTGTATTTTTCGAAATAAATTTAACTGAGTTTTTGATAAAAAGATTTGAGCTTTTTGCCACATTATTCACTAATTTGAAAAATTGGGTTGTCTTAGTTTTGGCAAATGTATTTGTGTTTTTTTAAATTTATTTGCATTTTTTAATTTTATTTACTTCTTTTGAAATTTATTTGAGCCTTTTGAACTTTATTTATATTTTTTTTAAATTTATTTGGATCTTTTGAAATGTATTTGGATCTTTTGAAATTGATTTTCATCTTTAGTAATTTATTTATATTTTTTGAAATTTATTTGTTTCTTTTTCAATTTATCTGCGTTCTTTTGAAATTTATTGATTTTTTTTAAATTTATTGTGTTTTTTTGAAATTTATTTCGTTTTTTGAAATTTATTTGCTTTCTTTTGAAACTTATTTGGGTTTTTTAAATTCATTTCATTTTTTGGAATTTATTTGCATTCTTTTGAATTTTATTTGCATTTTTTAAATTTATTTCATTTTTAGAAATTTGTTTCCTATTTTTTGAAACTTATTTGTGTTTTTTTTAAATTTATTTGAAAATCTCATTAGTGGAATTTTATTAATCGTGCCTAATTTAATAGTAGTTAATCATTATTAATGGCTTATTTCGCTAATTATGGGATATGATTTGAAGAAATGGTAAATTAGACATTTTATGTTTTCAAAATTAGAAAAAGGACCCATCATACTATAAGAAAAGATTATGAACCTAATGCAATAAAGTGAAATATTCATGGATCCGTCCTCGAATCCCCTTTTTCTTTTTTCTTTTTTCTTTTTTTTTTTTTTTTTTAAACAATGAAGAGCCTGATAACCTAGTAACTCAGTCAATGACCTTCCAAAACATGGAGAGAGAGAGAGAGAGAGAGCTCTTACTCCCACACTTGAAGTGGCGAGGGATCTGTCTACCACAGCCTCGAATCATACTGATCGTTCGATCGACATCGATTAGCGCGGCCAGCTTGGGGGTGATCACAGGACAGACACACCTGAAACGTACGAGTCTTAAAAGCAGGCAACAATCAGCATTAGGAACCTTCCCAAAAACCATAGACTTGCATGCATTCACCAAATTCCTCCTCTCCTTCGTGCAGGAGACACTCCTCGCTGCACCTGCTGGGGTCGCCTCCCACACGCCCATCACCAGTACCACAAGCACCAACAAGGCCATGAACTGCCTCATCTTGTTCTTCGATACACACAAATCAACAAGACCACATGCCCACATAAATATAAGAAAGTTTCTTACCAAATAGCCTTCAGCAACATCAATAAACAATAGCCAAAACTTGATAGAAGACACCCGAATAAAGTAAAATATAAACAACTTGACCAGAATGTGCTTTTATAGGCGTCTCCTCGAAGGCCTTCGTTCAACTCTGCAATGTGTCATTCCAAAATCCCGGCCTGTAAAATCTTCAAACAATCAGGAAACGTGAATTCCAAAAATTCAAGCAGCCTTAAATAAAGAAGGCGAGCTAATTACAATATACAGATAATCCAATATTGGAAGGCCCGGCACTACTTTGTGCTGACCGAGAATAAAGTGACCCCGGATCCTCCGTTGCAGCTATAGTTATTTCATAGGATCCGTGTAACACTTTTCTTGAACTCCATCATGGGGTTCACATAGGGATAATGCAGGCCGTTCTGGATAAATCCCATCTCCTTTACTGATATGTCGCCAAGTTTCAGTTTGAAAGGAGTTGGCCCACGGTCCGATTTAGCCGAATGAAGGAAATGTGATTAACACCATGCCAGCATCAATGACACATTAGCACCTACTCATCACGTTTTTGTCACTGTGCTCAATAGGATGGTAAGACCCACTCCTCTTGAACTAAAACTTGAAGATATATTAGTGGAGGAGATGCTACTCATCTTAAACAGTCTGAGTTACCTCTATGTGGGCCATATGATGGAGTTTTAAAAAAGTGTTATATGGTTTTAGTGTAATAAGGACAACAGAGGATCCGTGCTCTAATAAAGTGGATAAGGCTTAGGTGATGATGATGACTCTTGAGCCTTTAGTGGAAGGCCACAAAGATCATTGAATCTTCATTAATTTAAAGTGGGTGAACTGATAGTGGATTCCATCAGATCTACAATTTAGATCGCCTAAACATGGCCTCTACGCGTGCGACGTAGGGAGTTGGGGATACAGTGTTTTTCATTTCAAGGAAATGCAGTTCCTTTCATTTCAAGGCTCTACTCTCCTTTTTTATTGTCAAGTTGCCTTTATTATTTCTTTTGCCTTGTTACTACTCTTCCCAGTCATAGATCTTTGTTAAGTAATCAAAAGTAAATCATGCACTCAAGGGCTGTTTTGAGGATTTGACTTGTTGACTTTGTTGCTTGGATGATGGATCTGATCTTTTGACTTGGGAAAATGGAAAAAGAAATGAATATTATTATATTACTTGTTTCGCTAAATTATCACTAAATTAAAGTGTGGCAATGGATCTGGTCCGTTCGAACCAGTGTACTCTGTATTTTATTAATGGAGGTGCAAGTTGGGCAGGGTCAAACCCTAACCCAAATGACCTTCTGGAGTAAAAGTGAAATCAGAGTGAAGGGGTTTTTATATATTTATTTATTTTATTTATTTTTTAAGATTTGGGCTTCTGATTCGGCCTAAATTTAAAACCTGGAAGAAATCTGGATTGGGGATCCGGTTGGTGCACATTGTACTCAATTAGCATTTTATTTATTATTTTTTATAAACATACATATGTTTGTATAGTTCCGAGGCTCTATGATCAACCAAACTCCACCATAGTTGGTATCACCCTGAATAGGCCCTGAGCCCATTTAATTTGTATTCACCGTTGGATTGAGATACTCTCTTTTGCAATGGTTTTTCTACCATTTTTTTTTTTTTTTAAAGCAAATGATTTTGACCATAGTTGGAAAACTCTCTAAGTTGACTATTGACTCTCCCGAGTCATCTCATTCTGACGAAAGACCGAGTCAAATATAGGGGAGACTCGGCCTAGTCATCTTGTTTTAATAAGTAGTTTGCACTCTGAACCATTTTCTAGGTAGATCTAATTTTAAATAATTAAAATTTATTTATAAATAATTATGCATGATGTTTGGAGTCAGCAATTTGAAAATTATGACTAAAATGTAATTTGAGGCTTATATTTGATCTTTTTATAATCGATATTTGGGCTACCCAATTATATAATAAGAAATATATCTTTTTTTATTTTTCCTATTACAATAGTTTTATTACATAGATAATTTTTTTAATTTGAATTGACCATCATGAATGCATGTAAATAAATATTCATTTATATTTTATAAGTAATGGATGAATATTTAAATATTTTTGAAATTATTTTTTTAAAAACATGACTTCGTGTTAACTCCATCGGAATCAATTCTTTTTTGCATTGGATGAGTTAAATTCGAGTCACGAGCTTTCCAACCTTGATTTTGATTGCTTCCACAACATTGACTTTCGCTGGAGCTCATATTTTGTCTTAAAATACTATAATAATGAAAATATATTATATACATTCAAATGGATATATGAGGACTTTAATCTTTTAAAAGTCTGTCCTAAATTATTAACCACATAGAATTTTTACATCAAAATTCATTATACACACACACACACAGAGATATGTATACACACACACACACACACACACATACATATGGGGGTAGTGCTCCTAAGCTCAAGCTTAGGATAAGGTAACCTCAAGTGTGTGGTGGGGCCCACATGGAGACCCACATGGGGATTAGGATGGAGGATTTCAAGGACTTCTTAGGACCATCCTCTCTACAAAAAATCAGCTCCAACTGTGATTTCTATCATCTCCATCCACGCCCCAAAAGTTTAATGGTCAATAGTCCAATTGGATCAGTACACAGTCGATCCAACAGTCCAGTAAATTCGGATTTGACAGAAAGTTGGTGGACATGTGCAATTTAATGGGGTCGTGTGTTTGGTCCATTTTGATAGATTAAGGGTGGGCTCCACAAGTGTAAGCTGATGAAATTTTATCCTAAACTTGAGCTTAGGAGAGCCTTAGATATATATATATATATATATATATATATGGGATTGGCTCTCTTGAGCTGCAGCTGAGAGGATGGTCAGCTGCATTGTGCGAGACCCTCGTGTGGTGAGGGATGGATGCACATGAATATTTTCCTATATACATAAAATAGGGCAAGACTCTCTTAAGCTCAAGCTTAGGATAAGGTAAGCTCAAGTATGTGGTAGGGCCCACCTAGGGATCCACATGGGGATTTGGGGGGGGGGGGGGGGGGGGGGGTTGGGATTTCAAGGACTCTCTAGGACCCTCCTATTTGCAAAAAAATCAGCCTCAACTGTGATTTCTTTCATCTCCATTTGGGCCCCAAAAGTTTAATTGTTAACATTCCATTTGGATCGGTACACAATCGATCCAACGGTCCAATAAATTCAGATCTGACCGAAAGTTGGTGGACTCGTGCACTTTAGGGGGGGTTGTGTGGTTGGTCCACTTGGATGGACAAAGGTTGGACCCCACAAGAATGATCTTAGAAAAGTTCATCCTAAGCTTGAGCTTAGGAGAGCCTTGCCCATATATATATATATATATATATATGGGATTGCTCTCCTGAGCTGTAGCTGAGAGGGTGGTCAGCTGCATTGTGCGAGACCCTCGTGTGGTTTGGGTGGAACAAAAGAGAAAAGCAAATGAAATCAAAACATGGGCCTGCGCTTCTCATTTCCCCCTTTCATCTTCGGCACCTATCATTTCCCCCTTTCATCTTCAGCGGACCTAATTGTGCAATTTTTCGTCTCTCCCAATCTCGTTGAGCTCGATCTCTCTCGCTAATGCTCTCCCTCTCTCGTCGATCTCTCTCTTGCTACTGCATTCCCTCTCACGTCGTCTCTCCCGCTGGATGTTTGCAGACCTAATCGAGGTTCTCTCTCGATCTTGTTGAGCTCTTTTTCTTGCTAACAGCTCTCCCTCTCTCGTTCATCTCTCTCTCGCGTTGTCTCTCCCACTGGAGCTCTGCCTAGGGGCAAGTTCGACAAGAAGGTCCCATCATCGCTCGCTGTACACAATAAATTCATGCATAAATAAAGAAATGCACCAAAATTCATTGGATACAAATTTCCCTCCATTTAATGGGAGGTTTTACATTCAATTTTGTGGATACATTATACTCCCGATCGTGAGAACTCATCAATCGTTAATTACATCCTCAATGGAAAACCTCTGATTATCAAGACATTGACTCAATAAAATTTACAAAGAAAATACATGAATTAAATAAATAAAATTGACAGGTTCCTTCTCTTCGCCTTTGCCGTCGAAGTAGTTCTTTAGATTCACTTGAATCTTCATGATCACTTCTCGATTGGGTTCATGAATTGATGAATTTGATGATGATTATTGTTTTTTTTTTAGTGGGTCATCCCTTGTATTTTATTGGCCCATTAGAATTATGTTCATAATGGACTTGAAATGGCTAGACCTCATTGCTAAACAGGTTGAATTGGGTAGGTTGATCCAAAACCTTTGGTTAGATGTTTGACCTTTTCTCTAAGAGAGATTTTTTTTTTGAAATTTGAAAAGTGGTGGTTTGAGCTCCCTTGTATCAAGGAGAAGTTCTTAACTTCCTCCCTTTTATCTCTTTAGACTTCTTATACCCAATGCATACGTAGAAAGTTTGAATTGCTGGGAGATTGAAGAAGTTTGCATTAGGAATACAAACACCTTGTAGAAATCAAAAGTGGGGTATGTTTGCCTTCCCTTTTTTTTTTTTTTTTTTATCATTTAGTATTCCCATTTGTATTGATTAAAATTACATGTCAATCTATATATATACACATTTCAATTTTTTTTTATCATTTTTTTGAGCCAGTATTGCAACCCAAAATTTTTGATCATTACCACATTCAAATTTCTGCTAAAATCAGGGTTGTAGCTTAGTCCAATTTCCATTAATTACTTGGGCTGATTTTGGTCTATTGTTCTGACCCAGATTTGACCTATAAGTCTTGGCAAAGTTTTGACCTATAAGTATAGCTTGATTTAGACTTGTAATTTTGTCGTGATTTATATTTATAATTATGATCTAATTTAGGCTTGTAATTCTAGCCCAGTTATGGTCTATTTTTTTTTTTTTTTGACCTATCATTCTGGCCTGATTCAGGCCCAAAACTTGGCCTGATTTAGGTCCAAAACCCAGTCTTTATAACCCATTTAAAGTCATAGTTTGAATTGACTTTTGAGCCCATTTTCAGCCCATATTTGAACAATATTTCAGGCCAATTCTGTCTAATTTCTGATTCATAATCAGCCTTATTTTTACTATTGTTCGGGTTGATTTTCAACCCATTTATAGAAACCAGTTTAGGTCAAAGTTTCACCCATTCAGAGAAATCAGTTTGGGTCAAGGTTTAACCCATTTAGAGAAAATAGTTTGGGTCAAGGTTTAAGGGTCAAGGTTTAACCCATTTAGAGAAAATAGTTTGGGCCAAGGTTCAACCCATTTAGAGACACAAATTGGGTTGGCTTAAAAACCCATTGGTAATCAATAGACCAATGTAGGCAATCATGCTAGAAGAGTGTAAATTTCGGTCTTTTCTTGGGTTGGTTTTGGTTTATAATTCTGATTCAATTTTTTGAACCACAAATCTAGTCTAGTTTAGAATTATAGGTCTGGAATAGTGCTGTCCTGATTAATTTGAAGTTATAATTATGGCCTGAATTAAGCCTAAAATCTGTCTTAGATTAGACCCCATATTCTGACCTGATTTGGACCCATTCTGGCCTGATTTGGACCCAAAACCTAGCTAGATTTAGATTAAAAAATCTGGCCTGATTGAGGCCTAATATTCTGTCTTAAATTAGACCCAAAATCTGTTCTTATTTAGGCCTAAAATTTGGTCTTAATTAGGCCCAAAATCTGTCCTTATTTAGGCCCAGAAATCTATATTAAAATTGGACCCAAAATCTGGCCTTATTTAGGCCCAAAATCTGTCTTAAATTGGACCCGAAATCTGGCCTTATTTATGACCAAAATCTGTCTTAAACTGGACCCAAAATCTGGCCTTATTTAGGCCCAAAATATGTCTTAAATTGGACCCAAAATCTGGTCTGATTTGCATTTATAAGTCTAGACTGACTTGAATTTGTAATTTTGGCCTGAATTAGACCAAGAATTCTGTATTGGGTCAGACCTAGAATTATGGCCTGATTTAGATCCAAAATCTGTCTTGGATTAGGCCCAATATTCTTTCTTGAATTAGACCCTAAACCTAGCCTGATTTAAACCAAAAAATCTGTCTTGAGTTAGACTCAAAACTTGGCTTGATTTAGATCCAAAAATCTGTCTTGAATTAGGTCTAAAACCTGGCCTGATTTAGATCCAAAAATCTAGTCTGGTTTAGACCCAATATTCTGACCTTAGTTAGACACAGAATCCTGGCCTAAATTGGACCCAGAATTCTTGTCATTATATGAGCTGAGACCTTGGCCAATTTCAGCCTCTTTTGGGCCAATTCTTGAGACAGTTTACTAAGGGGAATCTGGGCAAATTGTGATAGTTTGCAATTTTTTTTTTTTGGTTAGGAACTAGGCCCAAAACCTGGCATTATTTAGGCTTAAAATCTGGCATGAATTAGACCAAAAATCTGGCCTTATTTAAGCCCACTTTCAGAACTGATTTTCAGCTCGTTTATAAGAGTGCTGAACTAGTTTTCAGCCTCTTTGGGTCCATCTTTTAAACTGTGTTTTAGCCCACCATATCCATTTATTTAAGGTGGCTTTTGACCCAATTAGAGCCCTAGTCTTAACCAATTTTGCAACCTATTTGCAGAGAAAATCTGGCTGAAACTCAGCCCAATTGCAGCAAGCATTTGGGCGAAAACCAAGCCCAGTTTGAGGCAAGAATTTAGACCCATTTGCAAATGTTATTTTCAGATCATTCATTTTTTCTTCATGGGCTGGTTTTCAACTTAACCATTTCAGGCTAGACGTTCAACCATTTAAAACCATTGTTTCTACAACCATTTGTAACCATTTTTCTTATTATGTCGCAGCCCGGTTCAGCTAATATTTGGGCTATCTCTTAACCCACTTAGAGACCCAGCCTGGACTGAATTTTTAACCCATTCGCAGCCAATATATGGGCTGTTTGTTTAGGAGAATTTTTTGATGTTTATTTAGGTGGACTTAGCCTATTTATAGGGTGTTTGGTTGGGAGGATTCCAAGATTATGTGGAGGGCAGATTTCTGTTTAGAGAAATCTGAATCTCCATTTTTTTTTTTATGATAGGTGTAGATTTTTTTTTTATATATATAGAGAAGGGAGCAGATTTCCACCATCCAAATCCCCATGTGCAGGACTATGGCTACTTTTTTAGGAGGGTAGATTTCTGTTTAAAGAAATCTGAATCTCCATTTTTTTTAATAGGTGTAGATTTTTTTTTTTTTTTTTTGAGAGAGGAGGGCAAAATTCCCTTGTCATGGGATTTCGAATCTCCATTTACAGAATAGCTATGATACATAAAGGAGATGAGATGATGTAATAGAGGAGATGAAAATGGAGATGATGTGGTGGGAAAGATGAAGATGGAGTGGGTATGAAGGTGATATAGTGGCTGGAGGGCAGAATCCCTCTAAAGAGGGTTCCGAATCTCCAACATAGAAAAGATAAGATGGGAAGATAGAGTGAGGCTATGACAGAGACAAAGAAGAAGAGTAATTTCATTACCTTCTTCTTCTTTCCTTTTCCGCTCTCTCTCTTCTCTCTCTCTCTTTGTTTTTCACTTCTCTCAGCCAAAAACAAAACGAATCCCCTTCTCTCTTTATTTCTCCCCCTTTTATTTCTCCTTTTGAGAAGTTATACAACTTCCAATGATGAGATCGTGCGGAAGTTTTTTTTATGGGGCCCACATTTGAATTTTGAGGAATAAAAATAGTATATGCAAGGATTTGAAACTTAAGACCTTTAGGACGATGCGCATTGGCTTCCACCACTTTACCAACAGCTACAACAGCTACATATATAGTTTTGTTACTAATTTTTTTTTTTTCGAAAATTTGATGACTCATGTCATTAAATCATGCTAATTTAATGGGCTTAGACCAATTCCCATCTACATTTTTTTGTTCGGCAAAAGTTTGACATCAACACTCGCTCCCGGATGTCTTTCTCGCTGCAGCTATGTCTGTCGGGCATCGTCTCCCCTGTTGTAGTCTCCCTCACGTAATCTCTCTGTTGGCTGCTCTACAACGGTCCAAGCCCCTCCCTCAGCAACTCTTCCACAAAAAACAAACTAATAAAATAGCCCTAACAGATTAACCATCACATTTCATCAATTCATAGCTCACCGTCTACTTAATTTAAGCCCACTGATTTCTAAGCTAGGGCTATTTAGCATCCTAATCCTCCAAAATACTATTTGCAAACGCCAACATACACCTTTTCTAGGAGTAGAAAAATGCTCCATCGGTCGCTAATACTTGATTGGCGGCCGCAAATTCTAATTTAAATTTTTTTTTTAATTTTAAAATTTTTTTAAATACTTTTAGCGACCGCCAGCGGCGGTCGCTAATAGTAATAGTGGCGGCCGCTAATAGTCAGTATAAGTTTTTTTTCCATTTTTTTTCAAATTTCTCAATTTTATTCCTGTACCTAAATAGACCATATATGAATAGACCATATAACAACTACTACCATCCATTACAAATACCAATAACAACTACTACAATCCATTACAACAACTAATAACAAAAACAAAATCTTATATTAATTATGTTCAAAATATTACAAAAGTTTCAACAAATTATATCTATTACAAATCCAGCAATAAAAATAAAAGAAAAAAGAAATCAAATTGTCCGTGCAGGTTGCCGTCTGGATACGATGCTCTCAAACCTGAAGAAAAAAGAGAAACAAATATTAATAGTTAATTATAAAAATTGGCAATTTACAGCAAATATATAACAGAAAATTAAGTATTAAAATTCAAATTTTGAAATTTAAACATATGTTTAAGCTTTACAAACAATCCGAGAGTCGGAATCTCGTTCCGTTAGTTCCTGCAAGTTAAGGAATGACTACGGGCACGTGCCCGTCCAGTTTCACGGGCAACGGAGCCCGTTTGCTCGTTTTGGGCGCCGGAGGCCGATTTTCTATGTTTTAAGTTAAAGTATCTAGTTAAACCTACGTTTCAGCTTTACGAGCAATCCGGGAGTCGGAATCTCGTTCTGTCAGTTCCTGCAAGTGAAGAATGACTACGGGTACGTGCCCGTCCAGTTTCACGGGCAACGGAGTCCGTTTGCTCGTTTTAGACCCCCGGAGGCCGATTTTCTAAGTTTTAAGTTAAAGTATCTAGTTAAACTTACGTTTCAGCTTTACGAGCAATTCGGGAGTCGGAATCTCGTTCCGTCAGTTCCTGCAAGTCAGGAATGACTACGGGCACGTGCCTATTTAGCTTCACGGGCAACAGAGCCCGTTTGCTTGTTTTGGACCCCTGGAGGCCGATTTTCTAAGTTTAAAGTTAAAGTATCTAGTTAAACCTACGTTTCAGTTTTACGAGCAATCCGGGAGTCGGAATCTCGTTCCGTCAGTTCCTGCAAATCAGGAATGACTACGGGCACGTGCCCATCCAGTTTCACGGGCAACGGAGCCCGTTTGCTCGTTTCGGACCCCCGGAGACCGATTTTTTAAGTTTTAAGTTAAAGTATCGAGTTAAACTTACGTTTCAGCTTTACGAGCAATCCGGGAGTCGGATTCTCGTTCCGTCAGTTCTTGCAAGTCAGGAATGACTACGGGCACGTGCCCGTCCAGTTTCACGGGCAACGGAGCCCGTTTGCTCGTTTTGGGCGCCGAGAGCCCGATTTTCTATGTTTTAAGTTAAAGTATATAGTTAAACCTACGTTTCAGCTTTACGTGCAATCCAACTGTCGGATTCTCGTTCCGTCAGTTCCTGCAAGTCAGGAATGACTACGGGCACGTGCCCTTCCAGTTTCAAGGGCAACGGACCCACCGGATGCTCGTTTTGAGCACCGAGAGCCCGATTTTCTAAGTTTTAAGTTAAAGTATTTAGTTAAACCTACGTTTCACCTTTACGAGCAATCCAACTGTCGGATTCTCGTTTTGACAGTTCCTGCAAGTCAGGAATGACTACGGGCACCTGACCGTCCACTCTTACGGGCAATGGCGCCCGTTTGCTCGTTTTGGGCGCCCGGATGCCAATTTTCTATGTTTTAAGTTATCGTATTGAGGTAAACATACGTTTCAGCTTGAAGAGCAATCCGGGAGTCGGACTCTCGTTCCGTCGTTCCGTAAGTTTCTAACTTTTTAAGTTTCAAAATCTATAAATTTCTAACACAACTTAACAAATTTCAATACATGTTGAAATCTTGAGTTAAAGTAAATTGTTATACCTCGTCACGATCAGTCGAGCCTGCTGGATCATGACTGCCCTCTCCAACCGAGTGACGACGGGCCTGGTGGCCGGAACCAGTGTCAGGTGCCTGTAATTATTTATTATACAGTTAAAAAAAATATAAATAATGACACATCAATGACCTAATTGACAATTTAAACGCACATATTTTTTTCTTACTAACCTGAGAAGTGGGTGGTGGGTCTGAAGTAAGCGGGCCACGACTCTGTGATAGACGAGCCTCCATCTCAGCCATCTCCGCTCTCCACTCGGCCCGCATCTCTGCCCTCAACTCCTCCCTGATCGATGCCCTCATGGACTGTAGCAACTGCTCGTGGTCATCATCTGCACGGAGGCGCGAGCCCTGGGAGGAGCTAGCACCGGATGACTCCGATCACGTGATGTGCGAGCGTGGAATGCCCGTCCCATACGTGAGTGTGTATCCGTGCCCGTCCCGGCCAACGACGGACGAATGTTGTCAAATAGGCACCCCTAAATTGTGAATTTTTCCCAATGAGCTGTGGAGTTTAAAGAGAGCTTTATTAGGGAACTCTAATGCACCAAGGATCTTAATTTACATCCACAATTGACTAACCACAGTTGCCGACATGCTCCTCAAGTGCCAAATTGAAGCTAGGCCTATGGCCCACCTAGTGGCGGACTCAGGATTTTCATTTAGGTGGGGCTAAAATTTTGATAGACTTAACAATAAAAAAAAATAATTTTTGCTACACTTCGCCAGACTTTTTTTCATTACCAAATAGCACCTATATGTTTTTCTTTAGAAAATGTCCAACTCATGAAACTCAACTAGATGCATGAAGTTATTGAAGATTGGGCAATGAAGAGGTTAAGATGTTAATTAGAAGTACCCAAAAGCTTTAGATGGATAAAAAAATAATTTTAACTTAGATTTTAGATACTCAAACTCACATTATCATGTTTCACTAAATTTATATGTCAAAATCAATGCCCAATGGACGTTGCTGCAAATTCAAGGTGAGTGGGTGTGTGAGAAAAGCTAAATATAAGAACATTTTGAGGACACCCATCCTTTCCATTTCTTTCACTTTCTCAAAGCCTCCAACCTTTGGATAATGGAAACGAAATTCAGTCTTTGAATCATAGTAAGGGTAAGAAGACAGGATAACAGAAATGAATTTGGTAATCTTTGGATTTTTAAAGATAAGTTCAGATTTGGTGGTTTAGGGCTTAGGGTTTGGATTAGGATTTAGGGTTTGGATTAGGTTTGGCTTTAGGGATACGTCCAGATTAAGCATTCAAATTTAGATATATAAAGTGATTATGAAGAATTATTCTAAATATGTGTTGACAGATGAAGATGCAGTAGTCTACACAGTACATAGGGATTGGCAATGAGGAGCTCAATTTACAACCGGCGCACATATGTTTCAAAAGAAGAGGAAGTGATGTGTTGCCGCAAGGTTTTCTTTTCTTCTTTTTTTACCAACTAAGTTTTATATATGTGGGGCTATCTTTAAATATATGTGGAGCAATAAGTTTGACATATGGGGCATGCTCCATGACCCCATTCAACTTTATGAGGATTTCCATTCCAACCTGGGGCGATTGCACCAGATCATGCCCCAAATCTATCCAATGGCCCTGTCCAATGTCCCAGCTTTGAGGTAATTTATTTAAAAAAATAAATAAAAAGAAATTATCGCCCCATGTCAAAACCACATGGGTCCGCCCCTGGGCCCACCCATCAAAACTTACACCGACAGAAAGAAAATGGATGGTGAAGATGTACTTGGCAAACCAGCGTGATGCCCAGGGGTCAGCAGGATAGAGTAAGGTGAGCCACACAAGGGAGACTTCACATTCCTTGTTTGTGTCCCTTCGTTTTCGTCATGTCCCAGACAGAAGTAATGTTTGTGATCGGTGAGCCACACAGTGGAGATTTCGACAAACAATCATGGAATTCACGTTTCCAAATGCAACTCTTACACGTGAATGACCGTACGCTCCTTGTTGGTTTTTCCTGGTCACCATGAATCGAACAAAGCTAGAAAGGTTCTGCTTCTGGAATAGCTCATTTTTCATGCGTTTCCATATTCTTTGGGTGTCGGCCCCCTAATTGTAATAATAACTATATAATGTGTTTATTGAACTAATAAGCACCAGGATGATGAAGCTGATTCTTCTAGATCTACATAGATTTTTAAAAATCGTGAAAAAGTGCCAACTTATGGATCTTAATCTTTTGCACCTGTGTGGGCTTCTAATTCCTGATCCGAATTGTTCAATATTGTTCTATTAATGGTAATATCAGGAGGTTTAGTTTCATATATTAATTCCTCATAGATTTTGAGAAATTCATTAAACGTCAAAGAAGTCCAAATAAATCTAAAAGCGTTGGAGGTACTAATTTAATATGTGAAAATGGTGATTCTGACAAATAAGATAATGTGTTTTACATGCATAACATGTTGTGATCTAGGGCCTACAAGAAGAGATCAATCACGCACAAGAGAACACAGAGATTTATGTGGTTCGGCTTTTGGTCTACGTCTACGGAAAGACGGGAGAATTCACTATGCAATCAGAAGAGGTATACATCCTAAAGACTCTGAGTCTCTATTTATAATATCAGCCCCAAAATCCTGTTACACCCAAACACTACTTCTTAATTACAGTATATCTACAATAATAGACCTACTTCTAATTACAGTAGAACATGGACAATGCAGGGGCCCGATTTATCAGATTTATTACTTCTATTGAGCCTTACAAACTAACATAACACTTGCATGTGAAATATTCTTTTATGGTTATTAAAACAACGGTTAATATAATGTGATGAGGCATATGTTTTGCCTAACTCTTATCCCATTCCTGATTGATAGGCATGCATGTTGGGCCCCGATTAGCTGGACTTAATCTCATATTTGCATTGTGAGTGTGATTGAGGCATGGCCATGCAAAGTGATATATGTGGGTGGCTGGCAAGAGCAGGTAGAAGAGGTTGAGTTTGAAATTTGAATAGGTCGTAAATGGACTCGGTTTAATTTAAGGCCAACCTGTAATCAAACTCCGTCCCACACCTAATGAACCATCAACTTAGTGCCAGTTGTAGTCTTATAGACCTAGATCTACTAGAGTCTAAGAGGTCGTATGGTTTCTATGAAAATGATTCACATGTGAAAGAGATCGATTCCATTTTGTGTCATTTTCACATCTCTTCACATGCGAACCCAAGTACATTTAATAGTTCACAATTTTTCACAAATTTATTAAAATCTACAATGAACCAAATATAAAATTTAAACCACTAGCCATTTTTCTTGCATTATAACGAGGATAAACGGTCCGTATTGTAAAAGCGGGGCCCACGAAAGTCAATAATGGAAGATTTTCGATTGTTATTGCAGCTGTGAGTGACAAAGAAGGAAACATGCATCTACCTCTTCATTTATACTATTTACATGCAATGATCCATGGTTTTTTTTACAAATCGTGCGAGATGCACAATGACTTAACAAATGAAATTTGACCTCCTATTATGGTTGACCTTTTAAAGAGGTTGAACGGTTCAGATTGTGACCCACAAAAGTCTAAAAGCATATTTGACCTTTGACACAAATATTTGAAAATCTAGGATGAATGGATGACTGGAATATGGTCTCCAAGTTGTTTTTGGCTTCTGAAGAGAATGAACGGTTCAAATTTTTATTTCCACGCATTGAGAAGAAAAAAGAAGATAACCCTATATGGAATGCCCAAATCAATGTAGCTCCACCTTCTTTGGTTCCAAATATACACATGGTGTGATTCCTTTTACAACTTTCCCAGATAAGTAATTTTAACGTGAAAATGACTTAATTGACACCTTAATTTACACACCATTTTCGTACTTAATTTACGCATTATATCAGTAAATGAGCACAAACCAATATAATTGTACGTAACCATTACTCTAATTTTTTATTTTTTTTGGCTGAATTGCAAAATTGAATTAAGAAGAGAAAAGAGGGAGAGAGACTGCAGCTAGAAAAAAGGCTAAACAAGGAAAGAGAAATGACTGCAGCCAAACAACCCCTACACCTTGGAGTCGCCTAAATGGCTAGGCCCAGTCCATTTGTAGATAACAGAGCTCAGAATGAAGTCCAACCATTGGGAGATCAAAAAACTTGAAAAAAAATACACACACACACACATAAACATCATTTTATACGGCATTTTTATGTTGATATTATTTTATTGAGTAGGTATATGGAACATAGACAACATACCTATAAAGATAAAAGGGCCTCCCTTGGCTAAAACCGCCTTTTAAGGGTTTTTAGACCCTAAATAAAGGATCGGGTCTGCCCCATTGGACCCAAAATGACGGATTCAGGCCAATTAACTGCTTATACTAGTTTAGCTGAAAATATTAGTTACATTAGCTTGCTTCTAGTTTTAAGGTTGACTATGTTGGAAAAGTCCGACATCCCACATCGCCTAAGTAATGGGTTTGACAAGGCTTTATATACCTGTTTGCGCCTCACCTATTAGTTTAAGCTTTTCGGTTTGTAGATGGTATCATAGCGATTCTTATCATTCTTATGGGGGAAGTGTTGAGAAAGTCCTACATTCCACTTTGCCCAAGTAATGGGTTTGAATATCTAAGCACCATAAAAATAATATACATGGCACCATTTGTTATGGTACATTTTTCATTTTTCAAAAAGTACATGAAGATTTCAATATTTCAAAAAATATAAAAAGTATTTCGCAATTCTTTCAATCAAGTCTTCTTCATAAATCTTCTTTTTGAGAAATGATAAAATACCCTTCTCTTATGACAAGTTTTTGGCTTTTCTTATCCTCTCTCCCCACTAAAATTGGCGATCATAACAATTTTAATGAAGCTTTTTTTTTTCTTTTACATTTGGAATCCCCTTTTTATAACCACCATCCATGCATAAAGATAATTGAAGTGGCCCCATTAAGTCATTTGGGTTGGACTTGATCACTTATCTTAAATGATTTATTAAAAAGAAAATATGGAAAATGAAATAAGAGTATATTTTTTCATTTCTCAAAACTATGGGAATTTGACCGAAAGAATTGTGGAAAACTCATATACCATTTTAAAATATTCAAATCTTTATGTATTTTTTAAAAGTGGATTTTACCATAAAAAATACTTCATGCGGCCAGTGGACCGAAACAAGCACTTTAGCGAACCATGCACCAAATAAGGCATTTCGCCCAAAAACCCTTTTTTTAATTATTTTTTTCGAGGGTCAACGTTGATTCTCGCTAAAACTAGTGAGGGTCGTCGTCGACCCTCCACGGTATTGCAACCTGAATAAAGAAAGAGAATCTTTAGCCTGTCCCATAAGAATGTGAGAGTCCTTGACCGTGACTGCCGCAGTCTTAAGACCTTCATTCTTCATCCTCTACTTCAACCAAATGAGGGAAAGAAAAAGATAATTACCAAACCATACAAATTCTTGCATTCATGAACAAGCAAATATGCATACCATTTAGATCACCTAAACATGGCCCCCATGCATGCGACGTTGGGACTTGGGGATCCAGTGTTTATCCTCATTTCTAGGAAATGCAGTTCCATTGATTTGAAGCTCTACTCTCCTTTTATTATTGTCAAGTTGCCTTTCTTTTACCTTAGAACATCTCCAATAGATATGCCAAAATGGAGATGCCAAATCTCAGTTGATGTCTTATGTGGTAATTTGGAAATTTAGAATTTTTTTTTTTAATATCGGTGGTAATACCAGCCCTCTGGGCCAGACTAATCCCTTCGGATTCAAGGGAGCGAAGTAAATCCCTTGTGGCCCCAATGTGGTAGTGCGGTTTCGAACCCTCAACCTCTGGACGAAACTGTGGTCCTAGGCCACCTGAGCTACCTCTTGGGTTTAGCATTTTGGAATTTGACATCTCTAAATGTGACAAGTACACCCCATATGCCAAATCTAATTTTTATTATTAAACCCCACATGCTAGAAAATTACATTAAACCCAACCCATTTTTAATGATCTAATTTTAAAAAAAAAATAAGTCAAAATAAGATTTGGCATCTCCCTTTTCCATATGCCCAATTTGGCATTTCACTTCAACATGTCAAATGCCACGTCATCTTTGGCATGGTTGTTGGAGTATTAGTCCATGTAAAAAATCCAAGGTGGTATATCCACCTTAGATTTGAAGGAGCTGTTGGAGATGCTCTTCCTCGTCATATTTAGTCCTAAAGTAATCAAAAGAAAATCATGCACTAGGGCTGTTTTGAGGATTTGACTTGTTGACTTTGTTTCTTGGATGATGGATCTGTTCTTTGGACTTGTGAAGATGGGAAAATAAATGAATAATATTATCTTACTTGTTTGCCAAAATTTTCCTAATTTAAAGTGTAGCAATGGATCTGGTCGGTTCTACTCGGTGTACTCTGTATTTAGTAATGGAGGTGCAACATGGGCAGGGTCAAACCCTAACCCACTTGAGCGGTTGAGCCGCTGGAGTAAAAGTGAAATTAGAGTGGAGCCCTTTCCAGACTTGGGCTTCTATTGGGCCAAAATTTAAAAAGCTGGATGAAATCTGGATTGGGGGATCAGCTTGGAGCACATACAGTTTGTCCACATAGGCTTTTTGTTGGCGAAAATTGTAGTATGTATGATTCAAATAGATCTATTTGAAAAAACGAGTTTGGTCAACACAAAATAAGAGCTTATAAAAAGGGCGTTTGCTGTCTGTTTTTTTTTTTTTTTTTTTTAAAGTAAAATACATTTAGTTTACCACCCGTGAACGAGATAAGGGTACTAAAATGATATTGGAAACACATTCAGTATAGAGTGGCCTTTGCAATTTTATTCTATCATCATAAACACTCCACAATTTATTGTATTAATAATTATACGTTGGTACATTTATCATTTCTTCAACATATTTTATACTGGTGGAAGAAGGGACAAATTAATATACCATCTTCTTCAACACAACCACATACATGCTCCAAGTAATACACTTATAGTTCTTAAACTGGAATAGGATTAACAAGCACTGACAAGATACGTTCTTTGGTCTCATATGTGGGATTGGTGTATCCATCTCTATGTTGATACAGCACTTCAATCACACGTGTGAGATTTACAGTTCGCATGAGCAGAGGCATAGGAGTTGGAGTGGGCTTCTGGCATTCCTTGTTTATGTCTTTCCATGCTTCCGCAGCCATCCTTTTAAACTTTTCACATGCCTCTTCATATGTGCTCCCATTCTCATTCATGTAGATCTGGATAATTGACGCCACATGCCCTCTCTCTTGCTCAAGCTTCACATTTCATAAACCAAAGGTGAGGATAATGATGAATAATGATGCACATCCAAATGTTCGTTCGGCAAGTGGTAAAGTTAAGGTAAAAATAAAGTAATTCCAATGGTCAAATATTCTCCTTTTATCATGTTGGGATGAAAAAGTAGAGGGAGAAAATAAAGTCTGCCACCCATTTTTGTTACCATAAATTTTACCACAGGGTACTTTCTCTTTTTACCTCATAAAAAATCGATAAAATGTGGTAAAGTAAACTCAATACAAAAAAACACAAAGCTTACCACACTGTCTCCAACTTTCACTTTACCTCGCTGCATACGTTATATAATCTTTACCATGATGTAATAATTACTTCCTCTTGAATTTACCACATATGTAAACAAACACGGTGGGATCCATTGAATAATGGTTTAAAAGAGATACGGACCTGGTTTGATGTGATGTCATCCTTGAGTCTGCAAATTACAGAAGCAGCTTCGATGAGCTTAGGCATGCTTACACCCCAATCAAAGGCTTCCTTGGTTGCAACATCTCCCATGCCAACATATGAAACCACAGAAAGCATACGGTATGCACTAGTAATCAAGGCATTGGTCATATACTCTTCTAGTGTTGGGACATAACCAGAATTTGACCATTGCTCTTCAATCAAGTAGCCTTTTGAGACTTCCTTGAACTACACATACAAAGGAAGCAAAATAACTATTTCAGTCATGCAAAAAGCCACACATAATCATGTTTAAAATGTCTTCTTTTTATCTTAAAGGCAAATTGAAGTAACAAGGAAAGAGGGAAATACAAGAACTGAGAAAAGTCTCAAAAGAATACAAATGGGCCCAAACCAACCTGCTGAAAAACAGGGGACTGTATGGCCTCAGAGAAAAGAAAAGACAGAGATGTTGAGTAACCGTTATCTTGACAGACAACCCTTTGGGGCCCTCCTTAAAGATAATTCAAATGGGGAAGAGGGGAATTGAAAGTCTTAAAAATAAGCTTGATTTGATTTCAGATCTTGAAGAAAATAAGGGCTGAAATGAACAAAAAATTTCTTTAGATCAAAATTCAATATTTGATAGGGTTTAAATGAGTGCCAATTCGGTTATTTTCTTTAGTTCTTAACTTGGTGAGCACCAAAATCCTATGGTCTTCCTTGATTCATGGATTAATATTGTGCCTCATCTGCGGAACATTTGGAAAAAGAAATCTCAAAATTCTTGTTTCAAGTGATTGCTTTTGGAAGGTACTTTATTAATCTTTTCCAGAATGTTTGATGAACCCAATAAAAAAATTCAGTTTCATAATCTATACTTTGTATTTCACCCTAGAGTAGAAAATATCTGTAACAATGAGGAAAGAACTAGAAACCTATTCCCGTTCTTCATTTTATATCTGTTAAGATGGAAGATTTACTCCGAAGGTGGGTGATATATTCTCTCCATCACTATGACTATCCATAAGTAGGGCTCACATTTGGAATCCAATCCGTTCAAAATCATTCCAGCCATCGATGGTTCACTTACTGAATACATGATTTAGCTATAACTCAATGGTTCACTTATTGAATACATGATTTAGCTACAACTCATCCTAATGCATTAGAAAACAATAACTCATTATGAATATCACGTCTTTTTCATGGGTGAGAGAAATTAGAGAAGTATAATTCTATAATGTACCACTTGTTTTAGGTAGGGTATACGATAGGATTTCCCTTCTTGAGCCAACTCTTCTTCAAATTTGTCAACAGTGTCTAAGAGTGCGGAAAAATGTAGCTTTATGTAGTCAGGAAACTGGTTGATGACGCTTCGATCCCACCTAAATATCAAGGTAGGATGTGTCAATTAATCTCATCAATGTAATATTTTTATGGCCCCAAAAAAATCTGAGATTTTATAAGGAAAGCAAAAAGGGTAGTGATTTAATATAACAAACCTTTAGATTGCATCTGTGTATGGTTCAAGTTCCTCTAGGGTACCATGCACATCATAGATGTCATCCATGATTGATGTTAACGATATGATTTTAGTCAACATCTTTCTAGCTCGGGAGTATTGTGGTTCGAAATACACTCCTAATATCCAAAAGTAACACTCCACCACTCTGTCTCTAATGAATGGTAACTTTGCAGCAAAATCCCAACTCTTCCACCACCTGTAGAAGAAAAATCAAAATTTCCATAATAAGTAATAAAGTGATTCATCGTTTTTCTTTGTGATGTTCAAATTAATCAATTTTCAATAGCTCATGAAATTTATATCTTTATTTCATTAATGTGTGAAGCTCATGAAACTTACATTGACACTTCTCTTAGCTCTTCTTGATGCAATAGTTGCAAAAGATTGAAATCTCGCTATGCAAACTCTAGTAGGATGTCACTTCGGTCCTTGTCTTCTTGGTAGACTGAGATGTAATAGCTTGTCTGTAACCTTTCTATGCGCTTACGAAGAGGTAGCTCAAGTGCGAGCTCAACCAAGGTTGAAAAAGGTGGGTTAAGATGAGGGAGTGTCGACTTAAGATGCTCTCTTGTAAAAGCAATGGCTTCATCTAATATGTTTTCTCCATGAGTTCCCATATGCACTGCTTCAAATAAACTAAGCAAACTTCTTATGTCACCAGCTAGAGTTCTCTTGAATTTACCTTCTTCATCTTTAAACTTCATGAATACATCTAGTTCACAATTAACATTGGCACAATGTAGAAGAAACTCAATATTTTTTGGTTTGGAAATGAAGGTAAAATGGATTAATTAATAAAGCAGACGATGCAACCTGCAAAGAGCATCTGAGTTGATTCAACAGCTAAATACACTGACATCGAGATTGATGGATGAGGAAGTTAAAAATGCTTTTTTTTTTTCAATTAGGAATCTTAAAATCACCTAGAGTGGAAGATTTTCTGGCAAAATTATGTCGGAAATGTGGTATGTTCGGACCTTATATCGTTAGTCCAAAAACTCTTTATGAATAGAACTTTCATTAATAAATTGGATAAGACATTTTTAGTTCTATAATATTAAGTCCAAGGTAGTTGTTAATTGGCTTAAAACTTGATAGATAAATATAGAGGTCCTTTCCAAAGCACGTTCATTCCAGGTAAAGCTCGGGGTGCTGATGGGTTAGGTTTGAGTAGGGAGAATTGGTTGAGGCACAATTCATATCAAGTGTGATGTTTCTCCAATCACACCTGACATGAGTCAATTTAACTTGAACTATCTAACCCGTTTATAAGTTGCCTTTTCTGTGCTTTTTATGTGGCCTATGTTCATGAATTAACTATTGTGGGCTCATGTGTGTGGGCTCTCCTCCACACTTGCGTTGGACTTCCTCTTCCCATGTCTGTGGGCTCTGTTAGGCCCACAGAAAATATATTAGATATTGCGACCTAACCATGTTTTCACTTAACTATGTATTTATAGTTCTAGATTAAACAATAACTAGCAACATTTAATATGTTACAAATCTTTTTGGGGATTGCTAATACTCGAATCTCTCTTATTTGTTATTAAGGCCGCCAAGCCACAGATACTCTCCACATGTCCTATTCCAATAATTCAAAGAGAGCTTCCCGCTGTAAAAACCTGAGGATCTAACTCATGGAAAGAATGGAGGAAAAAATTCTTACCGGGTGACACATTGTAACCTTCTTGCCTTAAAAGTCGAAATTGGAGAGCAACCACATGCAAATCATCACCGTAATCCCTCCCTGATTTGTACATCCGGAGTAGAGCTTGTGCAATCTCTTCTTCGAAGTGGTAGGCCACTCCTAAACGTTGGATAGAGTCGATCAGATTCAGTTCTTGCAGATGATCGTCCACATTCCTCAGCATTTTCCTCACGTCTTCCTTCAACTCATTAGCTCTTTGTTGGGTTTGTGCATTAGGTTTCTGCATCAACAAGTGATCATGGACTCCATATATATAAAGAAAATAAGGCATATCAAACACGCCTTCTCTTTAGGATATGGAAACAGTTATATTTGCTATTAGGCTAATTCTTCTCAAGGATTATACAATTCTCACCTAGCTCATACCAGTTTGGTTTAAGCAGGCCAGTCAATGGACCCCAAAATTACTTGAATTCGGTGGACCATGGTTGTCCAAAAGAAAGTCATTTATTACTGTTTTATACTTTTTAGACCTCTGTAATTTGTCTTGATTAAAACCTTAGAGGATCTTATACTAGATGCCCATTTTTCATAATGGAGTTTAGCCATTATTTCTATGAAATGATACATATGCCAAGGTTTGCATGGGAGTCGCCATGAGATTTATTTCACTTGACTCGTGTGGGTCGATCCAAACCATTCAGTTTAGACGCCCTTTTGACTCCATACATTCACAATAAGCTCAAACTTCACTTCAATCAAGAGCAATATATATAGTGTAATATTTAGCCATGCCACAGCCTTGATTCATTCTTACCAAGTTATCTGGAGAGGATGCAACAAAGCGATCACCCCATATCTCTGGAACATAGTTCACTGATCTACGAACTACCTCTGAAGTTTTATTTCCTTCCGGATGGTTTTTTTTTGGAGCATCTGAAAGGCTAGAGCTCAATACAATAGACATAATTGTTAAGCTTTGGAAGAAGAAGATAAAGCAGAAACGATGGGGAAGAAATGGTATATCTTAAAGCAAGCTGTGGGTGAGGGCTTAACATGGCTGGCATTTTATAGGCTCCTTTGTAGGCTTCTTACCAATGTCCGATGTAGTACCATGAATGGATGATGCATGCAATTGTGGATTAACGCAACGTTGCAAATGTTGCACTTTCACAGGGACTTTACGCGTGCAGGGGGGCCAGGCCCGGACCATGACAGAGGTAATGTTTGTGATCGGTGAGACACAGAGTGTGAAGAATTCGACAAACATGGAATTCACGTTTTCAAATACAACTCTTTCACGTGAATGAATTTACGTATGTTCCTTGTCTTTTTCCACTTCTGGAATAGCTCGTTTTCCACTTCCAATGGAGATTTATTAGGGGGTTGTTTGTTTGTTTTCAGTGATTTTCATATATAAGTGATTGACATTGACATGCATGAGATTAGTTAATTATTAATGGGATGCTTAAATGATATGTAAATAAGGCTTATATAAACACATATATTGCAAAATAGATTTATGTATGCTTTTTATATGGTGATTGCATTCTTGTGGGGCCCATCAATCGCCTTTATTTCTTTCTCATTCTTGTGGACCTGATATTTGTAATAATAACTATATAATTTGTTTATTGAACTAATAAGCCCCAGGATGATGAAGATGATTATTTTAGATCTACATATATTTTAAGTAATTTGTGGAAAAGCGCCAACTCATGGATATAAATATTTTTCACTTGTGTGAGCCTGGAATTCATGATCCGAATTGTTCAATATTCTTCTATTAATGGTAAATATAAGGCGGTTTAGTTTCATATATTAATTCTTTATGGATTTTGAGAAATTTATAAAGCGTCAAAGAAGTCCAAATAAATCTAAAATCGTTGGATGTACTAATTTAATTATGTGAGGATGGTGATTTTGACAAATGATTTAATGTGTTGCATATGGAATGTTTTTTTGAATTGTTATTAATTAGATCCACGGTTAATATAATGTGATGAGGCATATGTTTTGCCTAACTCTTATCCCCTTCCTGACTAATAGGCATGCATGTTGGGCCCCCACTAGCTGGACTTGCAGGGGCGGACCCATGTGGTTGTGACCTGGGGCGGTCGCCCCAGGTCATAAATTTTTATTTTTTTTAAACAAATTACCTCAAAGTTGGAAACTTAGGCAGGGCCATTGGATAGATTTGGGGCATGATCTTGTGCAATCGCCTCAGGTCGGAATTGAAATCCTCACAGTGTTGAATGGGCTCTTGGAGCATGCCCCATATGTCAAACTTATCGCTCCACATATATTTAAAGATAACCCCACATATATTAAACTTAGTTGGTAAAAAAGGAAGAAAAGAAAACGTTGCGGCAACACATCACTTCCTCTTCTTTCGAAACATCTGTGCGCCGGTTGTAAATTGAGCTCCTCGTTGCCAATTTCTATGTACTGTGTAGACTACTGCATCTTCATCTGTCAACACATATTTAGAATAATTCTTCATAATCACTTTATATATCTAAATCTGAATGCTTAATCTCCAATTTCTATTTCCAAACCCCGAATCCCTAAATCCTAATCCAAGCCTTAAGCCCTAAACCACCAAATCTGAGCGTATCTATAAAAATCCAAAGATGACCAAATTCATTTATGTTATCTTGTCTTCTTACCCCCACTGTGATTCAAAGACTGAATCTCGTTCCCATTATCCAAAGGTTGAAGGCTTTGAGAAAGTGAAAGAAATGGAAAGGATGGGTGTCCTCAAAATGTTCTTATATTTAGTTTTTCTCACACACCCACTCACCTTGAATTTGCAGCAACGTTCATTGGGCATTGATTTTGACATATAAATTTAGTGAAACATGATAATGTGAGTTTGAGTATCTAAAATTTAAGTTAGAATTTTTTATCCATCTAAAGCTTTTGGGTACTTCTAATTAACATCCTAACCTCTTCATTGCCCAATCCTCAATAACTTCATGCATCTAGTTGAGTTTCACAAGTTGGACATTTTCTAAAGAAAAACATATAGGTGCCATTTGGTAATGAAAAAAAGTCTAGTAAAGTCTAGCAAAAGTTTTTTATTTTTTTTTAATGTTAAGTCTATCAAAATTTTAGCCCCACTTAAATGAAAATCCTGAGTCCGCCACTGTGAACTTAAATCTTATATTGCATGAAAGTGTACTGATCTAGGCATGCATGGGCATGCAAAGAGATCTTATATATGGGCGGCTGGAAAGAGGAGCAGGTTGAAGCGGTTGAGTTTGAAATATGAATAGGCAGTAAATGGGTCCGGTTTGATTTAAGTCTTATAGACCTAGATTCTAAGAGGTTGTATGGCTTCTATGAAAATGGTTGGTACACATGTAAAAGATATTCCATTGTTGGGTCAGCTAAAATCAGGCTAAATAAAGGGCTTCTCAATCAGTAATAATGCTCTAAGCCCATGCCCTTTCACATCATCTTAATGGAGATTCACTTTTCATTTCAACCATATCGCATGTGGGATTCTAATTGAGAAGCCTAAAAGGTTCTTTACCATTTTCAGAATTTCCAACACTTGTGTTACTACAAAACTTTTGAAGCCCGCTGTATGAGTCTATGAAGAAAAGGAGGAAATATGATCTCTCTCTCTCTCTCTCTCTCTCTCTCTCTCTCTCTCTCTCTCTGCGACTAGGGTTTTTAAACCGAATGATTTCGGATCGGAACCATACTGGACTCGAACCAGTTTCTAAAT
The DNA here is from genome assembly GCA_003546025.1 of Camphora micrantha. Lineage (NCBI taxonomy): Eukaryota > Viridiplantae > Streptophyta > Magnoliopsida > Laurales > Lauraceae > Camphora > Camphora micrantha. The sequence goes on from QPKB01000010.1 coordinate 22,020,451, forward strand.
AATTGTTTCAGCTCCGAACCCGGTTTTGACTCGGATCCTGTTTTGTTAGTACCGAATTTGGTTCCGATAGAAAAATCCAGATCCAGTTCCAAAACCGTGTCTACCTAAAGGACTGGATCTAGTTCCATAACTGGTTCTAAGTTCTCTTCATTTTTTTTTTTTTTTCATAAAATAAGTATATCATCCAACTTATAACAGTGTATCAAGTCCACTATTTCCAGTATTATATATAAAAATGTCCAAAATTTTTATTTTATTCTGAGGCATGTTTGCAATATCAAAAACTCATATGCGGGGTCCCGAGTCCACGGGCTGGAACCAATATGGATCTAGAGCCGGACTCGTTTATCAATGGAACCTAAAATGGGTTTCGGACCCGGAGCCGGACCCGTTTATAAATCTAAACCTAAAATAGGTTCCAAACATGATTTTTTTTTTTCGAAACTTTCAGGTAATCGGATACCCATTTACAACCCTGTCTGGGACTTTCAGTTTCGGCTGCAAAGGAAAAGAGAAAGGGAGAAGAGGGAGAGAAGAAAGAAAGAAGACAGAGTTATGAAGAAGAGGAAAAAAGTACAACAAAATAGAAAAGAGAACATTAGCTCACCATTCTCTCTCTCTCTCTCTCTCTCTCTCTCTCTCTCTCTCTCTCTCTCTCACACACACACACACACACACACACTCACACACACACACAAAATAATCATGCTTGGTTTTTCCCCGCCTCAATCCCCCAAATATATGATTAACACTAATCCTTTGAATTGTTACAAACTCAAATTTAACATTGAACCAACTGTTACTATTAAAAATTTAAAAAAAAATTCAAGAAGAAAACAATGCATTTTTATCATTAAACTTGAGAAAAGGGGATTATAATTTTATATCTAAGAGACTTCTAAGGATTAATACCTGTTAAACTCAATTTTCACTAGTTAATGAAAAAACTTAAAAATGTCACTTTAGTGCCTTACTAGAGTTTCTTTTTCTCGATTGACAATCTTGTCCTTGAGTTAGAACCTACTATATCATGGGTTTCTTATTGGATTTGAAAAAACATTACCAGTTGCTGGTCCTAATGATTGATTATGAATTGTGAATTTTGATTTCAAAAAGTTAATTAGCAGTGGAAGAAAAAATTAAAATCTGGGCACTAATTGAAAAAATGGGTTTATCCCATAATATCATGAGTTTTAAACTGACATTATTAAAAAAATAAATTATTTAGGGTCTCCTTGACATCATTGAGTAGTCACAAGGAGTAAATTTTGTTTTCCAAAAATCTAATTACGATGATGGAAAAAGCCATTTTTCCTCTATTTTGAAGTAATTTTAATTATTTTTTACTAAGGAATCCAAGATATCATGGCTTTATCATTTAATACCATGGGATCTTCTACTAAAATTATATAAAAAAATTTAGGATTTCTTCGATCTCAATGGATAGTCACTAAGAGTGAATTTTGTTCTTCGAAAAGTATTGTGGAGAAAGAATAAATTTCTTTACGATTTTTAAATAATTATATATCAATGTCAATGAAAAAAAAAAAAAAAAAAGGCAATGATATATCAAGCTTATCCCATTATATCATGTATTTTCTATTGAAATTATAAAAAAATTAAGGTCCTTAATGAGTGGTTAACAAAGCAAGTTTGCTTTTTCAAGAATCTAACTGGAGTTAAAGGAAAAAAAAAACCATTTTTCTCACTATTTTGAAATAATTATATTTATATGTTCATTATAAAAACATATGATACTATGGGTTTATCCATGATATCATTAATTTTCAATTGAAATTGAGAAAAAAGGCTTCCTAGATCTCAATGAGTAGTTTCAAGAGTGAATTTTTCTTTCCAAGATTCTAATTTAGTGAAAGAAAAAAATTTATTTTCATACTATTTTGAAGTAACTTTTCAGCCACTAATAAACCCCGCAATATCATGATTGAGTTCATAATTAGAGGGGTTGTAAAAAAAAAAATTAGGTTTAAGTCAAGCAACTCTAGTGACATTTTTATGGGTTTGTCATTAACACTTAAAGCAGGTTTAAGAGGAAGCAATCCGTAATGTTTTCATGATCTAATGGGGTTGATACTTTTGCGCTACCCTTGATCTCATTGTATTATTCTCATCTCCCTTTCATATAATTGTCATAAGCCAGAGGTGGGCTTCGCACTCACTAACCCTCATGACTTGGCATTCACCCAGATGTTACATGCTATCTTGAATTATAATTGATGTAAGTCTGATTTCATAAAATGTATAATCTAAAAGAATTCATTAATGGTCCTAAAGCCTCGAAATCAATAGTTTTGATGATCCAATTATCATGATTTTTTTTCCAAAAATCAAATCTACAATGAAACCTTTCAATCACATTATTCCCTTATGATTGCATGCCCGAAATCAATAGTTATCTGATTATGATGGTTTTTTTGCCAAAAATGATATCCACAGTGAGACCTTTCCGTCACATGGTCTCATGATTGCATGCATCGAAGTGAGTCCTATAAGAGACTTATATTTTACCTCACGGAAATCATGAGAGGTATACCTCTTGACAAAGTTTTTCATGTGCAACGTATGTCTTACAATTCTTATCAGGGGTAAGATTTTTAAAATTTGGTGGAAATCATCCAAACAAGACAGCCTAAACTTGTAGCCAAACTGAATTTGCGTCAACAAATTTGAGGAAATTATCCAATCAAGACGTCCTAAACTCGTAGCAAACCTTGAGGCGTAAAATCAACTATTAAGATAAATTTGATTTGAGGCTGATGCTAGTTTTACTATCAAAAAGTCGACCCCGTGTGAGATGGGGTGAGGGCGTTGAAGTATTAAATATCAAAAACGGCCTAACATCTAAATATTGTTATATTGTTTAATACACATAATAAGCACGAAAGACATATTGGGTAACAATTGAATTTTTTAAACGCAAATAAAAATATATTAATGCATTTATAATGAATATGTAAATTAGGAAAAGCAAAAAAAAAAAAAAAAAAAAGAAAAAAAAAAAAAAAAAAAAACTATCCATTAAATTTAGTTTGATTAAAAAAAAACAAGAAGTAGAAAAAGAGATCACATAACGTTTGGTTCAAGTTATGTAAATGATGCTAATTCAAAGCAATTTAGATGATCTTAAAGAAATTGCATCAAGTAATATCATAATCCAATTTCTTTTAATTAGTATGCAATAAAATGATTTACACAATTAATTAATCAGGTACTCGATTTAAAGGCCTTTTTTTTTTCTTCTTTTGCAATCGGAGGGTTCCCAACATTTTGGGTTCGACTAATTCCTTCGAGCCCAGAAGGAAGCCGGGTAAACTCCCATGTAGCCCCAGTGTGGTAGTGCAGTTTCGAATCTACATCCTCCGGGTACAAACGAATACTGAATTTAAAGGTGTTTGATCAACTAATACTGAATTTAAATATTTATTTTAAGTTATTATATAATATGAAGGGGATCTAACCTATGCCCACCACCTAGTGGGACCCACTTATAATCAATCTAAATGGACCACACACAGAGAACCCCCACCCAGACGGCCATCGATCCAATGGGTCTGCATAGATCCAAATGGATTGGATTGTTGGATGAGGGTCAAATTTTATCTGTGACGTAGTAAAGTTGCTAAACTTGTGGGCCATGAATCAAGAAGGTAGGGGCTTAACTTGAAACTTCATATGTGGGGTGTTCGATCCCCCTGTCCCATTACTTATAGGGGGCCTTAAGTTGGCCCCAACAACTGGTATGCATGGCAAGGAACCTCTAAGTTTCCCTCTATGACATAGAAACAAACACATTCCTCAACCAATCAAAACCGCTACCAATCCCACCCCTATCTGTGTGAGGCACCCAGTTAGCACGACCAATGCCATCCCTAGGTGGCCCATTATCGGTTAGTTTAGATTGTTAGATATCTATTGGGTGGGTCGACCCATCTGGTAGATGCACTCATCAGATCTAACCTCCATGCCATCCCTAGGCGGCCCATTATCTACTTTAATTAGTTGCCATTATCATAGATATTTCCAAACAGTTTATTATTATTATTATTATTATTTTGTAAAGAGATATTTCCAAACTTTTTTTTTTTTTTTTTTTTGGTGGGGATATTTTGAAGCCCTTAAATGGCCCATCAACTCAAAACTTCCCATTCAAGAAAATAGGAACGAAAAAAATTTATTATTTTAAGAAATTAATACAAAGCAGTATCTTACTTATCTCTTCTGAATTAGAATATCATTTAAAGACTTCAAATCCTCTCACTTATCTTAAACGTAGGCCCCTTGCTCACAATCTCAAAGAAAGTGGCCCACATTTATAAATCTAAAGGTGGGGTCTTATGGTCACAAGTACAAAAGGTGGGCCCATATTATCATTCTTATAACGGTGGGACCACATTATAAATCACATGGCTGTAGGCACCATGTTCTAGTTTCTAAAGGTGGGTATTGCATTGTAATTTCTAAATGTGGGCTACGTGTCTATGATCACATAAAAGGTGGAACCACTTTATAATTCTTAAACTTGGGTTATATGGTTACAATCACAAAAGGTGGAGCCACATTGTAAATCCAAAGAATTAGGGCCTATATTGTGTATTATGTGAATGTGACCTCATACTCTAATTTCTAAAGATAGGTACAACATTTTAATTTTAAAGGTGGCTCCCATGTTTGCAATCAACAAAAAAGAAGACGCCACATTATAATTCCTACAAAGGTGGGCCCACATTATAAATCCTATGAATGCAAACCCCCCCCTCCCCCCCCCCCACCCCACCCGTACATTATAATTCCTACAAAGGTGGGCCCACATTATAAATCCTATGAATGCAAACCACCCCCCCCCCCCCCCCCCCCGTTCTAATTTTAAAGGTGAGCATCACATTGTAATTTTTAAAAGTTGGTCCTGTGTCCATATTCACAAAAAATGTATCTCTACTTTTTAATTCTTAAATGTGGGTCACATGATCATGATCACAAAAGGTGGACGAACATGTAAATCCTATGGATGTGGGGCTCATATTCTAATTTTTAAAGGTGTGAACTGCGTTGTAATTTCTATAGATGGGTCCCATATTCACATTCACAAAAGGAGGCCCCACATTATAATTCTTATAAAGGTGAACTTACATTGTAAATCCTATGAATATGGGCTCCATGTTCTAATTTTCAAAGGTGGTACCACATTGTAGTTCATACAGGTAGGTCCCATATATAATAATATAGTATTGAAATAATAAAAGGTGAGTCCCACATCATAAATCCTATATTCTCTTGCTTTCCATCTTGGAGCAAAACTTATATAATATTACAAAACAAGTTCGATACATCAAATTCTCAGCATATATAGTAATTTAATGTAGTATTGCCAAACAAACTCTGTAAAGTACAATAGTCTCGACACAACTCGATTTGAGCACAATCTGATTTGAGCGCAAACTCGATTTTAGCACAATCTGATTTTAGCGTAAAATTGGGAACAACGCGTCAAACAGGCACCCCTAAATAGTGAATTTTTACCAATGAGCTGTGATCTTAATTTACATCCACAATTGACTCATCACAGTTGCCGACATGCTCCTCACGTGCCAAATTGAAGGTAGGCCTATGGTCCACCCATCAAAACTTACACCAACAAAAAGAAAATGGATGGTGAAGATGTACTTGGCAAACCAGCCTGATGCCCAGGGGTCAGCATAATAGAGTAAGGTGAGCCACACAAGGGAGACTTCAACAAGCATGGATTAATGAACCTTTTCAAATGTAGCACTTTCACAGTGACTTTACGTTCCTTGTTTGTGTACCTTCGTTTTCGTTATGTCCCAGACCATGACAGAAGTAATGTTTGCGATCGGTGAGCCACAGAGTGGAGATTTCGACAAACAATCGTGGAATTCACATTTCCAAATGCACGTGAATGACTGTACGTTCCTTGTTGGTTACTCCTTCTCATCAACAATCGAACAAAGCTAGAAAGGTTCTGCTTCTGGAATAGCTCATTTTTCAAGCGTTTCCATGTTCTTTGGGTGTGGTCGGGGCGGACCCATGCAGTCACCATATGGGGCGGCCGCCCCAGTTGAAATTTAGAAACTCTGAAGAATATAAAATGGGCCCACACACAGGGGTGGACCCAAGTTGTCACCATATGGGCGGTCGCCTCTGGTGAAATTTAGAAATTCTCAAAAACTTGTAATGAGCCCTGGCCCATGACCTACTTAATTATCTCAAAAGTACTGCCCCATCCCCAAAAACACTCTTTCTGCCCATGATTCTTATTGGCCAAATTCATCCATTGTGTTTGGACTACTACCATTTTCTTATAACCATCCATTAGTTGGTCAAATATTGATTAATTAGTGTATGTTTCTGGATATTCTCATCTGAAATGGTCCTTGTTTCTCATCCCTAAAGCCAATCCCATCGGTGTTGGAAGTGGAACACCAAGACATGGACCAATCAGTGTCATTGTTCATCATCATCACCATAAAGGGCCACATGTATACAGTAATGTTTCCATTTGACCACATCCCTTCGCATTTCTTGATCGTGTGTCTGAAGAATGCCTCTATGGAATCGGTAATCCTACTCCAATAAATTACAAGAGTTTATTTTCTTCTTGTAAACAAAAGTAGATAGTGACAAAATTATAAGATTGAGCTAAACTACTTATTTCTTCTTCTTTTGAAAAAATTTTCTTGGACTATAATATGATGTTTATGATAATATATGGTGACAATATTCATTTAAAAGTAAAAGTGCTCTCATTTGGATTGATATGATAGAAAAACCACGTGGAGGTTAAGGAAAAGATAAATAGGTACTTATTTTCATATGATAATAATTATTACTTCTCTAGAGTTTTTTAGAGTTTCTTTATTAATGTTGTAGAACAATTGCTAATTGATGTGCTAATTTGTTGAGGAGTTGGGATTTGGGTGTTTGGTTTAGAAGCTTATTTATGAATTAGGTGTTAGTAGTAGGATTCCTTACAAGAAGAAAAAAAAAATGTTGAAAATCATGTCCTTTAACCTATGTAGGGAAAATTGTCTGCCCCACTTAAACGAAAATCTTGGGTCCGCCACTGCGGGTGTCGATCCCATATATGTAATAATAACCATATAATTTGTTTATTGAACTAAGCACCAGGATGATGAAGCTGATTCTTTTAGATCTACGTAGATTTTAAGTAATTCGTGAAAAAGTCCCTACTTATGGATCTTAATCTTTTGCACTTGTGTGGGTCTCTAATTCCTGATCCGAATTGTTCAATATTGTTCTATTAATGGTAAATATCAGGAGGTTTAGTTTCATATATTAATTCCTCATGGATTTTGAGAAATTCATTAAACGTCAAAGAAGTCCAAATAAATCTAGAAGCGTTGGAGGTACTAATTTAATATGTGAAAATGGTGATTTTGACAAATAAGATAATGTGTTTCGCATGCATAACATGTTGTGATCTAGGGCCTATGAGAAGAGATCAATCGCGCACAAGAGAACACATCGATTTACGTGGTTCTCTTTTTGGCCTACGTCCACGAGAAGACGGGAGAATTCACTATGCAATCAGAAGAGGTGTACATCCTAGAGACTCTGAGTCTCTATTTATAATATCAGCCCCAAAACCCTGTTACACCCAAACACTATTTCTTAATCATAGTAGACCTACAATAATAGACTTACTTCTAATTACAGTAGAACATGGACAATACAAGGGTCGGTTTACCAAATTTATTACTTCTATTGAGCCATACAAACTAACATAACACTTGCATATGAAATATTTTTTTTATGGTTATTAAAACAACGGTTAATATAATGTGATGAGACATATGTTTTGCCTAACTCTTTTGCCCTTCTTGACTGATAGGCATGCATGTTGGGCCCCGATGAGCTGGACTTGAATCTCATATTTGCATTGTGAGTGTGATTGAGGCATGGCCATGCAAAGTGATATATATGGGCGGCTGACAAGAGCAGGTTGAAGAGGTTGAGTTTGAAATTTGAATAGGCAGTAAATGGGCTCGGTTTAATTTAAGGCCAACCTGTAATGAAACTCCAACCCAGACCTAACCATCAACTCAGTGTCACTTGTAGTCTTATAGACCTGGATCTACTAGAGTCTAAGAGGTCGTATGGTTTCTATGAAAATGATTTGCATGTGTAAATGATGCACATGTGAATCATTTCCATAGGCAAATGATACACGTGTGAAAGAGATTCCATTGTGATGGACCTGATTTCTTCCCTCTCTCCCGCTGCCTCCGCCCCGGGTCTTTCGGGGTACGGCGGAGGGGAGGAGAAGAAAAGGATAAAGGGTAACAACATCTTTCTTTTTTTTGTACGGGTATGCCAATTTCACTTTTCTACTTGGAATTTTAGGAATGGTGATCCGAAGATCCACCTTCACAAGTAGAAAGGGGAAATGAAACTTTTTCTAGTTTCTATTGCACACATATTTTAAGAAAAGAGACAAAGGGTTTTTTTTTTAATGCCGTGAAAGGCGATTTCATTTGTTGCCGTGAAAGGCGATTTTGCCGTAAAAGGCGATTTACAAGTCTTATCCGTTATGAAAGACAAGAATTGTGATTTTTGTCTCTAAAAGAAAATTAAAGTACAATAGAAATCAAGAAAAGGTATCTGACTTCTCATTCGATTGTGGGGACACGTTCAGATCGACAGTCGCGAGTCATGTATGGGCTCCTCCATCGTCCATGCAGATGAGAACACGATGCTTGGATTATTGGCTTGGCTTTTTAACCTCAGATTTTTAAAGGACAAAGACCAAGAGAAGGTCTTATATCCGATAAAAAGCTAAGTAAACGGGCTGAAAAGCCACGTTTTAGCCATGTTGGTAGAAGAAGGGAGGTCCTTGGGGGGTGGCCCCCCAAGGGTGCTTCAATCACCTTTTGGTGGTCTTTGCAGCAGAGTTGCAGGGCTTCTGGATTTTTTTGTCTTCTTCGGGGGGAGAGCGAGAGCTAGATCCGGGCCTTTTTTTCCCTTTGGAATGCCCTCCTATTTATAGGCCTTTGGTAGGCATTTAGGAGGGTTTATGAGCATTGAATGCATTAATGCTCATAATGGGAGGAGTTACAAGTTTTTAAATTACTTGTTTTGTAACTCCTTTTTCCTTGAATTTGATTGGCCGATGGAAAATAATGAGCCTTTAATTGCCTTCAATCCCCATCATGGGAGGAGTTTCATGGCTTTAATGCCATAAATCCTCTGACTTGTAACTCCCATTTGCTTGCTTTTGATTGGGTCGTCCAAAATAATGAGTTAATGACCGCATTAACTTGTCATAAAGCGGGTCATTTAACCTCATTAATTGGTCGCCAAGTCGCTCGAAGAGTCGCGGGCCGCGCCGCGTCTTTTGGAATTCTTCTTGCGATGACCGCCGGTGGATCCACATGTTGTTTGATGTCGGATGGCGATGCAATTTCAGACATTGATTAATGTCAAAGTGCCGGCAACATCTGTCCTGTCGATTTCACGATCGGGCGGGCAGAAAGTGTGCTTTCTTTGTCGGCCGGTTGGCGATTTCGAGGCATCTAATGATCATCCAATGATTTCGGCGGCGAATCCGTGATGTTGACGAAGATCGACGGATTTCATGCACGAAAAATCAGATTTTGGAAAAATCACAGGGGCCAATCAACTCGAAACGCGAAAAGGACCCGAAAAAGGGTCTTCCGGGGAATTTTTGGGTCGCCGGAATTTCCATGGTCGCCGGCGACCATGGGCCTTGGGCCCATTTTTTGGCCGCCTTTCGGTCGCCGTTTCTTCGCCGTTTTTCGATTTTTTTTCATTCTTTTTTCTTCTGTATTTTTCCTGAAATTTCCCCTCATTTATTGGCCTAATTCTCTTGAAGAAAACCCGACGAGAAGCCACACAAATCGGAGCACAAAGTTTCCTATTTTTCTGGAAAGTCGAAGACTTTGTTGTGCGGTTTTGCCGATTTTTTGTCAAGCATTGAAACTAGGTCAAACGATGTCGGAATGACTTGAAATTTGATGTGGAGCTTCTTGAGCAGTAGATAGGACCAACCGTAGGCTTTGGTTTGAGTTTTGAAGCCTTTTGGGGTCCCGCAAACGCTTGCCTTAATTTCGTCATGAGAGAAATGTCGAGCTTTGACTTGTGGTCAACCGATGTCCGATTGACCTGAAATTTGACAGGGAGCCTCCTGAGTAGTAAGTAAGACCAATCATGGGCTTTGGTTTGAGTTTTGAAGCCTTTTGGGGTCCCGCAAATGCTCGCCTTGTTTTCACCTCGAGGAAAATGCCGAGCTTTGAAACTAGACCAAACGATGTCTGTTTGACCTAAAACTTGACAGGGGACCTATTGGAGTCATTTTGAGATGATCCATTAGCTCCAATTTGGATGCCATGATTCCGGGGTGCTCCGCTGCCGGTAGGCCTGTTTTTGCTTCTTGAGAGTTGATGAAGGGTCAAACGTCGTCCGTTTGATTTGAAATTTGGCAGGGGGCCTTTTGGAGGTATTTTGAGACTATCTGCAGGCTCTGATCGAAGTTTTGAAGTCTTCGACACTGTCGCTGCCGGGAGCTCCTGTCTGGCTGTCGGAGGAGTGAAGTTAGGCCAAATGATGTTGAAATGGCCCGAAACTCCATGTGTACCCCTCTTTTGGCTGCTTTGAAGGATCTTGTAGTTTTTGTTTGATTCTGACAAGATCTGGTGCTTGAAATGGCGCCTTCCTATTTATGGCAGGATGTGGCTCCATGTAGCTTTTGGTGCTGAAGGGACATAGTGACATTTTTGGTGTCAACACATTGTGTGTCATTTTCACATCTCTTCACATGCGAACTCAAGTACATTTAACAGTTCACAATTGTTCACAAATTTATTAAAATCTACAATGAACCAAAATATAAAATTTAATCCACTAGCCATTTTTCTTGCATTATAAAGAGGATAAACGGTCCGTATTGTAAAAGCGGGGCCCACGAAAGTCAATAATGGAAGATTTTAGATTGTTCTTGCAGCTATGAGGGACAAAGAAGGAAACATGCATCTACCTCTTCATCCTCTTAGCATGGTGGAGACAAAAAGGAAAAAACGCACCTTTCGAAAGAGGATTTCTCAGATAATTTCATTTGATAGAAAATTCATTTGTAGCATTTATGGTTAATTTTAAAGTAGTTTTATTTGGCCGGTTTTTGGTAGTTTTAGCTGTTATCTTTTGATTGTTTAATGGGGGATGCCCCTTTGGAGAATCTTTACCAGGTGATCCTGCCTTGCAATACCTCTTTTTGAATGAATATTGCTCACCATTAAAAAAAAAAAAAAAAAGAAAAACCTTTTTCACAAATACTTGAAAATATTTGATGAATCAACGGATGAACTTTGGTCTCCCTCTAGATTTTGGCCTAGTGAAGAGGATAGACGGTTCAAATCATGATTTGGGGGCCTATAGGAATAGGAAGATTTAAAAAATGGACTAGACCCAAGGGGCTGTGATTTATACTATTTACATGCAATGATCCATGGTTTTTTTACAAATCGTGTGAGATGCACAATGAATTAACAAATGAAATTTGACCTCCTATTATGGTTGACCTTTTAAAGAGGTTGAACGGTTCAGATCGTGAACCCACAAAAGTCTAAAAGCATATTTGACTTTTTACACAAATATTTGAAAATCTAGAATGAATGGATGATTGGAATATGGTCTCCAAGCTATTTTTGGCTTCTGAAGAGAATGAACGGTTAAAATTTTTATTTCCACGCATTGAGAAGAAAAAAGAAGATAACCCTATATGGAATGCCCAAATCACTGTAGCTCCACCTTCTTTGGTTCCAAATATACACATGGTGTGATTCCTTTTACAACTTTCCCAGATAAGTAATTTTAACGTGAAAATGACTTAATTTACACACCATTTTCATACTTGATTTACGCATTATATCAGCAAATGAGCACAAACCAATATAATTGTACTTAACCATTACTCTATTTTTTATTTTTTTTTGGCTGAATTGCAAAATTGAATTAAGAAGAGAAAAGAGGGAGAGAGACTGCAGCCAGAAAAAAGGCTAAACAAGGAAAGAGAAATGACTGCAGCCAAACAACCCCTACACCTTGGAGTCGCCTAAATGGCTAGGCTCGGTCTGTTTGCAGACGATAGAGCTCAGATTGAAGTCCAACCATTGGGAGATCAAAAGACTTAAAAACACACACACACACACACACACACACACACACACACACACACACACACACACACACACACACACACATAAACATCATTTTATACGGCGTTTTTATGTTAATATTATTTTATTGCGTAGGTATATGGTATATGGTTTTTAGACCCTAAATAAAGGATCGGGTCTGCCCCATTGGACCCAAAACGACGGATTCAGGCCAATTAACTGCTTATGCTAGTTTAGCTGAAAATATTAGTTACATTAGCTTGCTTCCAGTTTTAAGGTTGACTATGTTGGGGAAGTCCGACATCCCACATCGCCTAAGTAATGGGCTTGACAAGGCTTCATATACCTGTTTGCGCCTCACCTATTAGTTTAAGCTTTTCGGTTTATAGATGGTATCATAGCGGTTCTTATAATTCTTGTGGAGGAAGTGTTGAGAAAGTCCTACTTTCCACTTTGCCCAAGTAATGGGTTTGAATATCCAAGCACCATAAAAATAATATACATGGCACCATTTGTGACGGTACACTTTTCATTTTGCAAAAAGTACATGAAGATTTGAATATTTCAACAAATATAAAAAGTATTTCGCAATTCTTTCAATCAAGTCTTCTTCATAAATCTTCTTTTTGAGAAATGATAAAATACCCTTCTCTTATGACAAGTTTTTGGCTTTTCTTATCCTCGCTCCCCATTAAAATTGGCGATCATAACAATTTTGATGAAGCTTTTTTTTTCTTTTACATTTGGAATCCCCTTTTTATAACCATCCATGCATAAAGATAATTGAAGTGGCCCCATTAAGTCATTTGGGTTGGACTTGATCACTTATCTTAAATGATTTATTAAAAAGAAAATATGGAAAATGAAATAAGAGTATATTTTTTCATTTCTCAAAACTTTTTTATGGGAACTTGACCGAAAGAATTGTGGAAAACTTTTATACCATTTTAAAATATTCAAATCTTTATGCATTTTTTAAAAGTGGATTTTACCATAAAAAGTACTTCATGCGGCTAGTGGACCGAAACAAGCACTTTGGCGAACCAAGCACCGAATAGGGCATTTCGCCCAAAAACCTTTTTTTTTTAATTATTTTTTTCGAGGGTCGACGTTGACTCTCGCTAAAACTAGTGAGGGTCGCCGTCGACCCTCCATGGTATTACAACCTGAATAAAGAAAGAGAATCTTTAGCCTGTCCCATAAGATTGTGAGAGTCCTTGACCGTGACTGCCGCAGTCTTAAGACCTTCATTCTTCGTCCTCTACTTCAACCAAATGAGGGAAAGAAAAAGATAATTACCAAACCATACAAATTCTTGCATTCATGAACAAGCAAATATGCATACCATTTAGATCGCCTAAACATGGCCCCCATGCATGCGACGTTGGGACTTGGGGATCCAGTGTTTATCCTCATTTCTAGGAAATGCAGTTCTATTGATTTGAAGCTCTACTCTCCTTTATTATTGTCAAGTTGCCTTTCTTTTACCTTAGAGCATCTCCAATAGATATGTCAAATTGGAGATGCCAAATCTCAATTGATGTCTTATGTGGTAATTTGGAAATTTGGATTTTTTTTTAGTATCGGTGGTTATACCAGACCTTTGGGCTCGATTAATCCCTTCGGATTCAAAGGAGCAAAGTAAATCCCATGTGGCCCCAGTGTAGTAGTGCGGTTTCGAACCCTCAACCTCCAGACGAAACCGTGGTCCTAGGCCACCTGAGCTACCCCTCGGGTTTAGTATTTTGAATTTGACATCTCTAAATATGACAAGTCCACCCCATATGCCAAATCTAATTTTTATTATTAAACCCCATATGCTAGAAAATTACATTAAACCCAACCAATTTTTAATGGTCCAATTTGAAAAAAAATAAGTCAAAATAAGATTTGTCATCTCCCTTTCCCATATGCCAAATTTAGTATTTCACTTCAACATGCAAAATGCCATGTCATCTTTGGCATGGAGGTGGTATATCCACCTTAGATTTGAAGAAGCTGTTGGAGATGCACTTTCTCGTCATATTCAGTCCTTAAGCAATCAAAAGAAAATCATGCACTAGGGCTGTTTTGAGGATTTGACTACTTGACTTTGTTTCTTGGATGATGGATTGTTCTTTGGACTTGTGAAGATGGGAAAATAAATGAATAATATTATCTTACTTGTTTGCCAAAATTTTCCTAATTTAAAGTGTGGCAATGGATCTGGTCAGTTCGACCCGGTGTACTCTGTACTTAGTAATGGAGGTGCAACATGGGCAGGGTCAAACCCTAACCCACTTGAGCGGTTGAGCCGCTGGAGTAAAAGTGAAATTAGAGTGGAGCCCTTTCCAGACTTGGGCTTCTATTGGGCCAAAATTTAAAAAGCTTGATGAAATCTGGATTGGGGGATCAGCTTGGAGCACATTGTACTCAATTAGCCATTTTATTTATTATTTATTATAATCATACATATGTTTGTATGGTACCATATGGCTCTATGATCAACCAAACCCCACCATAGTTGCTATCACCCTGAATAGGCACTGGGCCCATTTAAACACTCATTAGATTTGTATTCGCCCGTTGGATTGAGATGCTTTCTTTTGCAACACCTTTTCTACTATTGGTTATTATTATTATTATTATTATTTTTTGAAAGCAAATGATTTTGACTTCTTCCTCAACTTTGACTTTAAATAGGGCCCAAATGTAAAGATGGGGATTTGAAACTCGCCACCTCTCATTTCTTTTATCTTTTAAAAGTCTGCTCTAACTTTTAAACCACATAGAACTTTTACATCAAGATTCATTATAATTTTTTATAGTAATTATAAATGAGGCAAGCCGGAGTTATACCACCTTTAGTCCAACTCTAGTATCAAAATTGAATCCTGTCCAAACCTAACTCATATGTGGCTGAGGCTCAAGTAAGGATGTCTCTCATGAAAGACATCATGCAGAGCCCTCCTCTCAAATACATGGGACTCCTATGATCAATTCAATTCCTTACACTCTCCCCTTCCCCTCAAAGAACTTGTAGAATCTCAAGTCTGACACTGACGCAACTGTTATGTTGTATGTAAATCCTAAAAAAGTGATGCATCAAAATTTGTTTAACCTTGAAGGCCATAGATCAAATGGTTAGGATGATCTAAGGGAGTCGGAATCTTACACATGTAGGCATAATTGATGTTGATGCCAAAAATTGGTTTCGGACACCACCCGTCAAGTGATTAATGCTTTATGAAGTAAATTATGAAGAGAGAGAGAATTTATAATGGTTCGGTCAATATGACCTACGTCCACTTGCAAAGGGTGCCGGCAGTTTTTACTTCTCAGATATGCAGAGATTACAAAACTTAGAGAATACAGAAAAAGAGCGTTTTCTATTTATAGTCTTCCCCTAATAGATGGGGGCGACTTTACCTCCACGCTTCATCCACTTCGACGGGTCTCTCGAACTGCCCTTGATAGACGAGGCATGTGAGATACTCTCCGCGGGACTTGGTAAAAGCAGGTTAAAAACCGACAACTATATCCGAGGCGACGTGGTTGCCTTGACGTGACAGTCTTTGTAGATTTGGGCTTGGATCCCAACGGACCGAATCTTCATAGATTTAGGCCCTGGCCCATTAAGAACTGGGTCACTTGGGCCTGGCTCATCATTTGCCCTCAATGTCCCGCGTTCAAAGAAACTTTGAAAGGGGGACATTTCAAATATTCAAGTTCTTTCTCTCTTCCAAAACTATTTTTTTTTTTTTATCCGGAAGAGTCCTCCTGGCTTTGGACACATCTTGCTAAGTATCCGGAAGAGTTCTCCTAGCTTCGGACACATCTTGCTCTGCAAAACCCTAGACTATTAGGCTATAAGAACCCCTTTTACGAAATAAAAACATATGAACAAGTATTGAATCTCTTCTTGCTAGAATGGAAACCCCAGGCTCCGGAGTGCAGAAGGCGACGGGTTTCAAGGTAGACGGTCAGGAGGCAGCCACAGTGGGAGACGGCGTTGGAACGGCAGCGGCGGCAGAGGGCGCCCTTGGCGCCCGCGTGGAAGAGACAGCGCCTGCCGGTGCCCGCGTGGAAGAGGCAGCGCCTGCCAGCGCCCGCGCAGGGGCAGCAGCGCCGACGGGCACTTGGGAAGAGGTAGCAGCGCCTGCATCGCGCGCAGGGGCAGCAGTGGCGCTGGACGCCCCTGGCGCCCAGCCAGGTGAGACAGCAGCAGCAGCGACGCCGGGCGCCCCTGGTGGCAGCAACAGCGCAGAGGCGCCCAGCCAGGTAAGACAGCAGCAGCAGCGGCGCCGAGCGCCAGGGCGAGGCGGCAGCAACAGCGCTGGGCGCCCTTGGCACCCACCCAGGCAAGACAGTAGCAGCAGCGCCTGGCTCCAGCATTGAGGCAGCAGAAACGGTGAGGGGCGCCGGCGCCGTGGAGGCAGCAGCAGCTCCAGCGGACGCTGGCCTGGGCGCCCTCGGGGCAGCATCTGCAGCGCCAGCGGGCCCCTGGTCTCCTGCGTTGGGGCTGCAGCAGCGGCGGGCGCCCCTGGCGCCCGTGTGGAGGGAGTAGCACCGGTAAGGGGCGCCGGCCTGGGCGCCCGAGTGGGGGCCGCAGCAGCAGCGGGCACCCCTGGCGCCTGAGGTGCAGTAGCGACTGGCTCCAGCTGGGAGTCCGCCAAGGGGATGGCGACGTCGTCCACCAGTCGTCGTCCGCAGGCGTGGGCGCGATACGCGAGAAGACGTAGCGTTCTTGTCGAAAAAGATATCGAGGAAAGGTCGTTGTTGACGATGATGGATCTAATGTGATCTCCCTTTTTAGTGTGTTGAACACCAATGGTGATATTTCAAAAGTTGTCATTTCTTATCATATTCCTCCTACTGTGCTGTGTCGCCGGGCCGAACTTGACGAGCCTGCGTGCGATGACTCCTTTGGTGGCATTGTTATTTATGAGGAGATGCTTGAAGCCGGATTGAGGTTCGCCATGTCCACTTGCGTGTGCCGCATTCTCCATTACTTCTCATTGACCCCGGGGCGGTTAACGCCCAATGGCTGGAGAGTTTTGCTCGGCTTTCTCGCATTGTAGAGGAGGGTACATCATGAAGACGCTTCTCCTATAGAGTTTCATGCTGCTTTTAATCTGATCGAGTCCCCGGCCCTACCAGGGGATGGTACTATCTTACCCCAGGGGTGGTAAGCTACTCACGGGATTGCGTTCCAATTGCCACAGCTGGAAATCTTGTTTCTTCTTTATTGGTGGAGAGTGGGCCTCTGAAATAGATCGGGCCTTAGTACCCGTACGATGGGCTGACGCGAAAAGGCTTGGTACGTCATTAATTGCTCTGCTCTTTTTATTTTATGCATATATATGCTCATTGTTTTTTTGAAGATTTCCCAGTGCTCTCTAAAGATCAGGAGCAGAAACTGCAGGCTGTGAGAGATCATCCTGACAAAGACTTGGGGATCCTCCTCCCCAAAGAGAGTGGTAGGATTAGCGGGCCTCCTCTTGACCCTTCTTCTTTTGTTAGGACTGGTGGACCCTCTCTGGGAACTTCCTCCAAACGAAAAGGTACAACACCAATTTTTCTGTTTAATTAATATTCCGTATCTAAGTAATATTTTTGCTTCTGTAGCAGTAGATAGAGAGGTGATTGGTGCTCGTCTTTCGAGCAGGAATGCACCTCCTTCCAAGGTGGTGAGGACAGATGAAACTTCAAGAGGGAATTCTTCACCAGTGATCAAGGTGAGCTCTCTGGCATCCACTCCTTCAACGGGGCCACGGGTGTGTCCCCATCAGGCGGCCTCTGCTATAGTTTCTTCCCAGCCAGCGGCCTCCTCGGCCTCGATTGCTACTCTAGAATCTTCATCTCCAGCTATACCTCCTGCCCCTCGTTCGTGTCCTTCACGTTCGGGAGCTTCTGTAGGGGCACCGACTTGGGCTGGTCCTATGCTGGGCAATCCGCTAGTGATACGGGAGAATCTCGGGAGATTTGTGTTTCCTCCTGAGGTTATGCAGATTAGTGCTTTGGGCACAGAAGGGGTCATAAACTCGTTTCTAGAGGGTCTGGCTCAGGTAAAGGCTTATGTTCCCCTTTCTCTCCAGACTTTCATTTTTTTTATGTGTACTCTCATTTTCTCTGTCCCTTATTGTTTCAGGCTTCCACTGCATCCGTATGCTTGTTGTCAAGGGCCCGTCATAACAGTCAGCTGAAACAGGAGAATGAGAGTATGAAAAAGAGCTCTCCGTTGCTCAAAGAAAGATTGTTGCTCTTGAAGCTACTAGAAGAGCTTCCGAGGCTGATCTTACAGCGGCCCGCGATAAGGCGACCAGGTTTGAGATTGCGCTCTCAGCAGCCCACGAGAGGGCGGCCAAGGCAGAGGCTGAGCTTGTGAAGGCCCGCGAGACGGCTTCGCTCAGTGAGGCTGAGCTTGTGCAGACCTGCGAGAGGGCGGCGCTCAGGGAGACTGTGCGGAGACAGAGATGAAGGTGGCTCGTGAGAGAGCTTCTCAGGCTAAGGAGAGGGCTATCCTCGCTGAGAAAGAGTTAGCGAATGGTCTCGCTGATGCCTTTATTGATGGTTATGAAGAACTCTGAGGGAAGATCTCTGCTGCTTTCCCAAATATTGATTTCTCAGGCTTCGTGCCTACTGAGGCGTCTGATGACAGCAGTGGTAGCTCGAATGACGACGATGATGATGCTGAGGACGAGGATGATGGCGAGGATGATGACGAGGACGATGGGGACAGCCATGAGAGTGATTAAGGGCCAGGGGCTTCTGCTGTACTTTTTTTTTTTTGAAAGGTAGTTTACAAATTAACTTTTTGAAAATTGAATGGAAATGCAAAGATCCTTTCTGCAGAGCATTTTATTCATTCATTGCTTATTGTTTAAACAGTATCACTTGAAAAAATAAAAAAAGAAATCAAATCAGGCCCCACACCCTCACTACTCTAACTTCCTTATAATTTTACTGATAGTACCTCTTCAAATGTTCCGCGTTCCATGGATTAAGTAAGGCCTTTCCTTCGGAATTTTGGATTCTGTAGGTGCCTGACCTTAGTACTTCTGTAATGAGGTACGACCCTTCCCAGTTTGGTCCCAGCTTTCCTTCGTGAGAGTCCTTTGTGGCGAGGATCACCTTTTTGAGGACTAGGTCTCCTGGTTGAAAGGAACGAGGCTTCACCCTCAAGTTGTAGTACCTTGCCATGCGCCGTTTGTACTCCGCGTTACGGACCATAGCCATCTCCCTTACCTCCTCCACCAAATCGAGGTTGATGCGGAGTCCTTCTTCATTGGTGACGGGGTCATGGAGATGGACCCTTAAGGATTGTACACCTATCTCGACAGGGATGACTGCCTTAGTCCCAAAAGCGAGAGAGAAAGGGGTTTCTCCAGTAGGAGTTCTTGGTGTGGTTCGATAGGCCCACAACACTCCTGGGAGCTCGTCGTCCCAAAGACCCTTCGCCCTTTCGAGCCTTGTCTTTAGGTTGCGTAGGATTGTTCTTACCATGACCTCTGCCTGTCCATTCGCTTGTGGGTGCGCCGGGCTGGAATGAGGCTGCTTTATCTGGAGGTCCGAGCAGAAGGTGTTGAAGAGTTTATTATCAAACTGCTTGGCATTGTCACTAACAATGGCGTTGGGTATCCCGAAGCAACAGACTAGGTTTTTCCAGACGAAGTCCTTTACCTTGGAGTCTGTTACTTTTGTTAGGGGTTCTGCCTCTGCCCATTTTGTGGAGTAGTTAATGGCGATGACTACAAACTTGCACTGTCCTCTACTCAAAGGAAGGGGGCCCAAGATATCAATACCCCATTTGGAGAAGGACCATGGGCTCAAAATTGATGTCAGCTCCTCTGGTGGTTGCCTAGGCACAGTGGCGAAGCGTCGGCACTTGTCGCATTTTTTGGTAAATTCTTTGGCGTCCTTTACCATGGTAGGCCAAAAGTATCCTTGCCTAAGTGCTTTGTGGGCGAGAGAGCGTCCTACAGAATGATTCCCGCAAATTCCTTCATGGATTTCTCGGAGGGCGTAGTCAGCTTCCTCAGGCGAAAGGCAGCGCAACAATGGTAAGTAGTAACCTTTCTTGTAGAGTGTGCCTTGCAGGAGAGTAAACTTGGAAGCTTTCATCCTGACTTTTTTCATTTCAAGGGGGTTATCTACCTCTGTACCTTCTTGGAGGTACGCCCTTATGGGGGTCATTCAGTTCGCTTCATCCGTTGCACAGTTGATGTTTATTATATCCACATCTAACTTGCTTGGCTCGAACTGGTGCCCGATGAGCGTCGATTCTGCCAATGAGGCCTCCATTGATGAGGCGAGCCTGGCGAGTGCATCTGTAGCTACGTTATCCCCTCTAGGGATGTGACAGGTCTGGAAGTATTTGAACCGCTGGATCAATCTTTTCACCATGCCAAGGTAATCTTGCATTCTTGCCTCCTTTGCTTCGAATTCGCCATTTACTTGGTTGGCAACCAATTGGGAATCACTATAAGCAACGATGCGCTTGGCATCCATTTTGATCGCCAATCTCAAACCGGAAAGGAGAGCCTCGTACTCTACTTCATTGTTAGAGGCAACGAAGTGGAGCTTCACTGCATACTTAATGTGTGTACCATCAGGACTGATTAGAATGAAGCCAGCTCCGCTTCCTTCACTGGTTGCAGAGCCATTAACGTATAGCTTCCAAAGTGGCAATGGCGAAATCTCGGTACCTGGAAGAGGCTGGGAGCCTGGAAGAGGCCCCTTGGCGCCCAGGGAAGAGGACTGGGCGCCCAAGGGTGTCTGGGCCCATGGGAGAGGTGTGGGCGCCCAGGGGACTCTGGGCGCCCATGGGAGTGGCCTGGGCGCCCAAGGGAGTCTGGGTGCCCATGGGAGAGGCCTGGTCTCGGGCGCCCAAGGGAGCTTGGGTGCTTGGAGGAGAGGCCTGGATGCTCGGGGGAGCCTGGGTGCTTAGAGGAGAGGCCTAGACGCCTGGGGGAGCCTGGGTGCTTGGAAAAGAGGCCTGGGTGCCCGGGGGAGAGGCCTGGGCGCTCATTTGGATGTCTTCGGTAGACGGATTTGGTTCCCCTTCAGTATGTGTAAATTCAGCCACGAAATCGGCCAGAGCTTGTGCTTTGATGGCCGCCCTTGGCTGGTACTGGATGTCGAACTCGCCAAATTCCAATGCCCACTTGACTAATCTTCCGGATATATCTGGTTTTCCCAGTATTCTCTTCAGAGGCTGCTCAGTAACAACGACGACTGTATGGGTCTGAAAATAATGTCGTAGACGTCTTGCCATTGAGATGAGGGTGAATGCCAGTTTTTCCAAGCCCGAGTACTTGAATTCTGCCCCTCGGTACGCTCTGCTCACGTAATAGATGGGTTTTTGCACTCCATCGTGATTTCTGATGAGAACAGAGCTAACTACCGAGGGTGAAGCAGAAAGGTACAAATATAACACCTCCCCGGGTGCAGCATGTGAAGGAAGAGGGGGAGTGGCCAAGTAAGCTTTGAGTTTCTGGAAGGCCTCCTCAGCCTCGGGTCCCCATTCGAAAGCTTTCCGGAGAATTTCAAAGAAAGGCAGGCACTTATTTGCAGACTTGGAAACGAATCTGTTAAGTGCTGCTATTCTTCCATTGAGGTGCTGCAGTTCTTTGGTGGAAAAAGGCGGCCTCATGTCAAGTACTGCCTTGATTTTATCGGGGTCTGCCTCAATTCCCCTTTGGTTGACCATGAAGCCCAAGAATTTTCCTGATCCTACGCCAAAGGCGCATTTCTCGGGATTCAATTTCATATGATAGGATTTAAGAACATTGAAAGTTTCTTGGAGATGGTCGATGTGATCTGCAGCGGCGAGGCTCTTGACCAGCATGTCGTCCACATAAACCTCCATGGTTCGCCCAATCTGGGATTGAAACATTTTGTTCACTAGGCATTGGTAGGTTGCACCTGCATTTTTCAGCCCGAAGGGCATGACTCTGTAGCAATAAGTCCCTTTCGGGGTGATGAAGGACGTTTTTTCTTGGTCCGAGGAATGCATGCTGATCTGGTTGTATCCCGAATAAGCATCCAGGAAGGAGAGCAGTTGATGTCCTACTGTGGCGTCGATAAGTAGATCAATCCGAGGCAATGGGTAGCAATCCTTCGGACATGCCTTGTTAAGCTCGGTGAAGTCGATGCATAGCGCGGCGCGGCGCCACTTCCCATTGGCTTTCGTCACCATCATTACATTTAAGCGCCATTCAGGATATGCTACTTCCTTAACCGCCCCATTCTCTATTAGCTTCGCGACCTCCTTGTCCATTGCTTGGGCCTTTTCAGCAGAGGCGCCCCTTAGCTTTTGTCGGATAGGCTTGTGGCGATGGTCGACATTAAGGCGGTGAGTGGCGACCTCGGGGTCAATTCCTTCGAGATCTGCATGCGACCATGCGAAAATGCTCATATTATTTTTCAAAAATTTTTTCAGCTGGAGGGCTAAAGCCTCTGAAAGAGAATAGCCAATGTACACTCTTCTGTTAGAATATTCTTCATTCAAGACCAGAGGGGTAAGTTCTTCTACTGGTTCTCCTCTCTCTGTAGTGGCGTCATCCCTCGGGTCCAGGATTTCAACTTGCAACGCCTCCTGCGTCTTCTTTGCTTTCATTAAGGAGACGTAGCATTTCCTTGCTGCTATCTGGTCTCCTCTTATTTCCCCGATTCCATTCGGGGTTGGAAAGCGGAGGATAAGATGATAGGTGGAGAGGACAGCTCTTAAAGCATTAAGAGCTGGTCGCCCTAAAATGATGTTATAGGCTGATGGGCCGTCTATCACCAGGAAGTTAACCATTGTAGTGGAACTTCGGGGTACTGTCCCGGCGGTGACCGGCAGCATGATTGCTCCTAGGGGATACACCTTCTCCCCTGAAAACCCGATGAGGGGGGATTTGACAGGCTGCAGCCTCTCCCGACCCAGTTTCAGCTTGTCATAAGCTTCTACGAATAGGATATCTGCAGAGCTTCCACTATCCACCAAGATTCTTCGCACCTTGAAATTGGCAACGATCATAGTGAGCACCAGAGGGTCATCATGGGGGTGCTGGATCCCTTCCAAATCTTTATCCGAGAAGGAAATGATTTCCTTAGCTTCATGCCTGGGCGTCTTGGACGGGCATGCTTCATCAGGATGTCTTGCCTTTCTGGCATGGGCCTTCATGGCGGAGAGGGACTCTGCTAGTCCTCCCGAGATGGTTCGGATTCCCCCAATCGGCTGCGGGTCCTCCATATTTCGAGGTGGTGGTGGTGGTGGGGCCTGCCCCCTACCAGCAACATACTGGCGCAGGTGACCACGCTGAATGAGATCCTCAATCTGTCGCTTGAGGTCGTAGCAATCATCAGTGTCGTGGCCATGGTCGCGATGGAAGCAACAATATTTGGTCGGGTTCCTGCGATTTGGAGGGAACTTCATCTTCCCAGGCCATTTTACGGCAGGGTCATCTTGTATTTGGAACAAGATGTGCCCAATAGTGGCGTTGAGAGGAGTGAATACCTGTCTGTCTCTCTACGGAGTAGGACCGAGCCGGTCTCTGACAGGTACCCTCTCTGTCCTGCCTCGCTTGTTGCTTGTGTCCTTCTTTTCCTCTCTGTCGCGTTCCTCTTTTCTCTTGTCCCCTGTTTTGGAGGACTCTCCCCACCTGGCTCTGGTTATATCTTCAGCGTTCATATACTTCTGGGCCTTTGCTAGTAGCTCTGGCATACTCTTTGGCGGGCGCTTCATTACTGAGAAAAGGAAACTCAATAAGCGGAGGCCTCATAGAAAGGCTGTCATGGACACCTTGTCATCAGGCTCTTCGACCTGTAGTACCTCCTCGTTAAAACGAGTGAGGTAGCTCTTGAGGCTTTCATTTTTGTCCTGCTTTATGCTGAGCAAGTGTGTGACAGGCTTCTGGTGGCGGTGCCCTCCGATAAAGTGTGAGACGAATGACTTGCTCAGCTCCCCAAAGGTGGCGATGGAGGCTGGGGAGAGGTTGGCAAACCACTGCCGAGCGGAGCCCTTCAGTGTGGTCGGGAATGCCCTGCACATAATCTCATCAAGGATATTGTACAGCTGCATTTTAGTTTTATAGGTCTCCAGATGATCCAATGGATCCTTCTTTCCATCAAAGGTCTCCACAGATGGCATTTTGAACTTCCGAGGGAGTGGGTAGTTCACCACGTCGGATTTGAATGGTGTGTCCGTTCGTCCGACTAGGTAATCCACTGTCTCCGGTGCCTGCGCCTTTATGACGTTGAAGACATCACCTAGTTGATTTTGCATTTCTCTGATCTTTTCTTCCCAGTGATTGGGGGCTTCTCTGGACCGATCGTAGAAGTGACTCCCCACCTCTATGCTTTGGTTTTCACTCTCCTCCTCTTGGAAATGAGGCTCCTCCCCATTAGAAATAGAGGGAAGAGGTGGAAGTCCTCCATGACTCGCTCTACCTGGAGGTGAGGGTCCTCCGAGATGGGCTCCACCGGGGGTGGAGGAACTCCGTGATGGCGCGACCTTGAGGGTCGACCAAGAGTACTCTAAGAGGGGCGATATGGGGAATTCCCTGGGCGCCAGGGGTATGGGCGCCGGTGCCCTGGGCGCCAGGGGGATGGGCGCCGAGGCCCTGGGCGCCATGTGGATGGGCGCCGGCGCCATGGGGATGGGCTCCCAGGCGAGGTATTCCCCTACGAGGAGCCGTTGGATGTCCCTGGCAAGGCGCTCCCTGCAGTACTCCTCCAAGTTGCGCTCTTCCTTGCCCCGTGAGTATGAGCTGTAGGATCTGCTAGTTTTGGGTTACCAGCTGCTGGATTGTCTCCAACATTTGTTAAGGAGTGGGAGCAAAAGCGATAGCGCTTGGGGGAGGATTATTCGGTGGAGGATCATCCTCGCCCTCTCGCCTGGGATTGTCCTCTTGTCGTCTCGTTGATCTAGTAGTGGTCACCATGGTTTTGAAAGAGGAAGTGTTATGAAATGAGAATTTAGTCGTTCCCACAGACAGCGCCAAACTGATGATGCCAAAAATTGGTTTCGGACACCACCCGTCAAGTGATTAATGCTTTATGGAGTAAATAATGAAGAGAGAGAATTTATAGTGGTTCGGTCAATATGACCTACGTCCATTTGCAAAGGGTGCCGGCAGTTTTTACTTCTCAGATATGCAGAGATTACAAAACTTAGAGAATACAGAAAAAGAGCGTTTTCTATTTATAATCTTCCCCTAACAGATGGGGACGACTTTACCTCCACGCTTCATCCACTTCGACGGGTCTCTCGAACTGCCCTTGATAGACGAGGCAGGTGAGATACTCTCCGGGGGACTTGGTAAAAGCAGGTTAAAAACCGACAACTATATCCGAAGCGACGTGGTTGCCTTGACGTGGCAGTCTTTGTAGACTTGGGCTTGGATCCCAACGGACCGGATCTTCATAGATTTAGGCCCTGGCCCATTAAGAATTGGGTCACTTGGGCCTGGCTCATCAATTGAGAGCATTCAACCACCACCTTTCCCATGAATTGTTGTGGCCTCACAAGGGGGTCGCATGAGGTTTGCACAGAGAGGGCTTACCGAAGAGGGCAATAATATCGAAAGCATTTTAGGTGCACATATGATCATCTAAGTAATTTGAACACACCCTTGAGGGGCCCATCTAGGGCAACATCAATTCATGGGAAGGTGAGGATTGAAAGATTTGGATGCAACCCTCCCGTATGGAGAAACTTCAAGTCCATCAGATCATCTTAATAACTTGATTTGGGGCCCTCAAGTTTAAAATTCTTAGAATGTATCATTTTTTTTCTCTTAATTTCAATTCAATGATGAGCCCCATTCGAAATAATGTATGAAACATGGGATCAATGACATGTAGGAATAGTAGATGTGCGTGTCAAATTTAGATTGATTGTAGAAAGTTGACTTGTGGGCCTAGATGATAGGGTTAGGATGCTCAGATGGGGTGTACTTTGGCCACATCAATTCATGGGAAAGTGGGGATTTAAAGATCTTGATGTGACTCACTCTGTGCAAAAATCTCATGTCCGTCACATTATCTTAGCCTCTTGATCTGTGGCGCTCAAGTTTTATGAAAAACTGTCACTTCCTTTCGAACTAGTGTAAAAACACAGGTCGATGACATACGTGTTTGGATTTATGATAGGAAGTCTTTTTAAGTGGGCCATGTATATCTAAGTAATTTTTTATTTGCTCACCTAAAGTTTCCTTTATACATGTGGTTACATTTAAGCAAGAGGTATCTCTTAAAGGTTTGTGTGAGATCAGGTAAAGCTCTAAATGGGCCTGTTTGGCAAGTCTTATCTGCTTGAAATAAATTCAATTCAAACAGATCTGTTTTAGATCTGTTCAAAATAGATTTGTTTAAAATAGGCCCTTTCATAAATAGACTGTTTGGTGAAAATTGTAGTATGTATGATTCAAATAGATCTATTTGAAAAAACGTGTTTGGTCAACACAAAATAAGAGCTTATAAAAAGGGTGTTTGCTGTCTTTTTTTTTAAATGTAATTTATTATAAAATTTGATTACCACATTCATTATAAAGTGTTTAAGTATTTAGATATTTGTTTATCTTCATAAAGATCACCAAACCAATTGAGAACAACTTAAATAAACACATTAAAATTAGAGGTATTCTACTCAAAATTCGACCATTCTATAAGATGCGATGCTCCTAAATCCAATTCCTTCATCCCCATTCCTTTGCCATCATTTTACAATCACGCCCAAACAGTACCAAGATGTTTTACCCAATTCCAAACACAAACCTTCCTCTGCCGAACCCAATTCTAACCCAACTCAAATCACCTCCTCCCACTTGCAATCCTGCTTCAATCGAAAGGTTTTACTCCAAAATACCACAAGTCCATAAATCTCAGTCAAAATAACAACAAGATTATCTGCTTACCTTTTGCAATTGGCTGCACTAAAAACAGAAATGTGGAGTCTTTGTCATAATAACAACCTAGATTTCATGTACCAATTTTCTTTGCAATCATATTATAAATTGTAAGTGCCTAAAAATTACGGACTTGGTTAAGTAGGATTTGCTGTGAAGCTTTTGAGAAAGACAGTTACTCTTAAAACCTGAAAGGGAAAGAAGAAGGTTAACGACCCTGACTGCCGTCAACTGAAGGCACTCCGACGCCTAAGTTAGTTCAACAACTCAACAAAGGCTTAATGAGTAGAGAATAAGGGAGAACTATGAGTGAATTCTGTTTTCATACCTTTGGTGGTTTTACCTCATGCATATATATAGACGGTGGTCACCCTAGATCTTTCCTGAGTGGAGGTAGGTGGATTTAATGTCTCATCGGACCATACTTCGTTTTCTCAGTGGAGGTAGGCGGAGGTAATGTCATATCGGACCATACCTTAATCTTCTGCATGATTGTTAATGTGACCCTCGGATATGGACAACCTCTTATCTATATCCGATGCCCAGCTTATCTGTCAGCACGTTCTGCAACGTAGCCATACTTTTATTAATGTTGATTGACGACAGTACCCATCTTTGTCAACTGAGCTGAGGGAGATACTGAAGTCAAGTACAACCTTGTTTGATGATGCATCTTGGCACTGTTGCCGAACTACGCAGGGTCGGTACCATTACCGAGCTTTATAAGACCGAGACGAGATCAGCTGGTACTTTTATCGAAGCTAGCTCAAGTCCAGGATGAAGTGGTACTGCTACCAAGTTTCAGGAAACCGAGATCAAGATAAGCCCAATTAGTACATTTTTCGAAATCAAGGCTTATCTCGGCATTACAGAAATGCCCCCACACATAAATGTATGCCAATTTTCTTTGCAAAATTTTGACCAATGTAGAAGGCATCATAACCATGAGCTGCAGGATGTTGAGGTCCCGAATTCGAAGTGAGAATTTTGTTTGTCTGCTCCTAATCGTCATGGGAAAGAAAGGCAAAAATAAGAAATTTTTCCACCAACATCTCTTGCAAACAAGATACCAAGAAATATCAACCCACCCATGTCCCATTCATTGAAGTTCAAGTATGTTCTCGGTTTGACAATCACTCAACCCAGCAGGAATCATTAAAAATAATTATTCTAAAGCATCATCATCGATTAAACATGAAAGAAAAGTAGGAAGAACTTCCCCCTTAATGCGCAGTCTTCTTCATTTTAGGGTTTCAGGGACTTAGATTTTTGGTCATTGATCAAGCAAAATGAGATGAATATGGTATATCAATAGGGTGTATAGGGAGAGAGATAAAAGTTGCATGCTTGAAGAGGTTTACGAGGAAGAGAAATGAGAGGAAGGGATTCATTATATATGGGCAAGATTGTCATTTTGTAAAAAACATGAGGGTAAAGTACTTGTCCAAGAAAAATAGGAAATGGTCTATCCGCTTAAAACATTTTTTTCTATTTTTGGATTCTCACAGTTTTTGCTTCTTTCTCAAGCAGAGTTTTTATCTCTTACAACCAATCGAGATAGACATAAGCAAAGGCGTTGCTAAATGGGTTAAAAGCGGTTTGAGTTTGTTTTAAGTGAAATAGAGCCAAGAAATAGGTTTGATGGTCCGATTGGGATGACAGCTTGATAGAAAGGTTTCACAGTAGATATGATTTTGGAGAAAAAAAAATCATCCAAATCGGATCACCACAACTTTTGATTTGTATGTGGACCTTTAAGTTTAATTCTCAAATTACATTTTTCTTACGAAATTTGATTCAATGGTCAATAAATTATTGTCAAATTAGGACAAGGTCCAATTCACAGAGGATTGGCTAGAAGAATTTTAGAAGAGGTTCCCATTGATTAGGAAGAATTTTAGAAGCATTAATTTTCTCAGCAATGTAATGGCAGAAAAGCTACCTCCCACCCAATCAGGGTAATAAGAAAACATAAAGGACAACTTCGTCCAGCTGGTCACAATTAATAAAACATGGCTGGCTGTCATAGCTAGCCGTAAGGTAAAATAGAAAAATTAACATTTTGCTTATAATCCAAAGAAAAGTTTTGGCAAAGTTGTAGCTAGTTCTGGTCAGAAAAATGAAAAATAAAAGTGTCTTTGCCCCTTTTGATGAAGACCATTTATGATCTTGTAATCAAGGATGAGTAGGGATGTTTCTGGAGAACTTCAAGTACCAATGGAACTTTCCTAGCGAGAGAAAAAGGGAAATTAATCAAACATTCATGCACCAAATTTAGTAAGATAGGAAATGTTATTTTAAATCTTTCAAAGCATAAAAAATAAAAATAAAAAAACTACTTCTTCTCCCCCCCCTTTTTTTTTTTTGAAGTAAAATACATTTAGTTTACCACCCGTGAACGAGGTAAGGGTAAGATGATATTGGAAACACATTCAGTATAGAGTGGCCTTTGCAATTTTATTCTATCATCATAAACACTCCACAATTTATTGTATTAATAATTATACGATGGTACATTTATCAGTTCTTCTACATATTTTATACTGGTGGAAGAAGGGACAAATTCATGTACCATCTTCTTCAACACAACCATATACATGCTCCAAGTAATACACTTATAGTTCTTAAACTGTAATAGGATTAACAAGCACTGACAAGATACGTTCTTTGGTCTCATATGTGGGATTGGTGTATCCATCTCTATGTTGATATAGCACTTCAATCACACGTGTGAGATTTACAGTTCGCATGAGCAGAGGCATAGGAGCTGGAGTGGGCTTCAGGCATTCTTTGTTTATGTCTTTCCATGCATCCGCAGCCATCCTCTTAAACTTTTCGCATGCCTCTTCATATGTGCTCCCATTCTCATTCATGTAGATCTGGATAATTGACGCCACATGCCCTCTCTCTTGCTCAAGCTACACATTTCATAACCCAAAGATGAGGATAATGATGAATAATGATGCACATCCAAATGTTTGTTTGGCAAGTGGTAAAGTTAAGGTAAAAATAAAGTAACTCCAATGGTCAAGTATTCTCCTTTTATCATGTTGGAATGAAAAAGTAGAGGGAGAAAATAAAGTCTATCACCCATTTTTGTTACCATAAATTTTACCACAGGGTACTTTCTCTTTATAGCTCATAAAAAATCGATAAAATGTGTTAAAGTAAACTCAATACAAAAAAACACCTTGCTTACCACACTGTCTCCAACTTTCACTTTACCTCGCTACATACGTTATATAACCTTTACCATGATGTAATATTTACTTCCTCTTGAATTTACCACATATGTAAACAAACACGGTGGGATCCATTGAATAATGGTTTAAAAGAGATATGGACCTGGTTCGATGTGATGTCATCCTTGAGTCTGCAAATTACAGAAGCAGCTTCAATGAGCTTAGGCATGTTTACTCCCCAGTCAAAGGCTTCCTTGGTTGCAACATCTCCCATGCCAACATATGAAACCACAGAAAGCATAGGGTATGCACTAGTAATCAAGGCATTGGTCATATACTCTTCTAGTGTTGGGACATGACCAGAATTTGACCATTGCTCTTCAATCAAGTAGCCTTTTGAGACTTCCTTGAACTACACATACAAAGGAAGGAAAATAACTATTTCAGTCATGCAAAAAGGCCACACATAATCATGTTTAAAATGTCCTCTTTTTATCTTAAAGGCAAATTGAAGTAACGAGGAAAGGGGGAAATACAAGAACTGAGAAAAGTCTCAAAAAAATACAAATGGGCCCAAACCAACCTGCTGAAAAATAGGGGACTGTATGGCCTCAGAGAAAAGAAAAGACAGAGATGTTGAGTAACGGTTATTTTGACTGACAAACCTTTGGGGCCCTCCTTAAAGATAATTCAAATGGGGAAGAGGGGAATTGAAAGTCTTAAAAATAAGCTTGATTTGATTTCAGATCTTGAAGAAAATAAGGTCTGAAATGAACAAAAAATTTCTTTAGATCAAAATTCAATATTTGATAGGGTTTAAATGAGTGCCAATTCGGTTATTTTCTTTAGTTCTTAACTTGGTGAGCCCCAAAATCCTATGGCCTTCCTTGATTCATAGATTAATATTGTGCCTCATCTGCGGAACATTTGGAAAAAGAAATCTCAAAATTCTTGTTTCAAGTGATTGCGTTTGGAAGGTACTTTATTAATCTTTTCCAGAATGTTTGATGAACCCAATAAAAAAAATTCAGTTTCATAATCTATACTTTGTATTTCACCCTAGAGTAGATAATATCTGTAACAATGAGGAAAGAAGTAGAAACCTATTCCCGTTCTTCATTTTATATCTGTTACGATGGAAGTTTTACTCCGAAGGTGGGTGATATATTCTCTCCATCACTATGCCTATCCATAAGTGGGGCTCACATTTGGAATCCAATCCGTTCAAAATCATTCCAGCCATTGATGGTTCACTTATTAAATACATGATTTAGGTATAACTCATCCTAATGCATTAGAAAACAATAACTCATTAATGAATATCACGTCTTTTTCATGGGTGAGAGAAATTAGAGAAGTACAATTATATAATGTACCACTTGTTTTAGGTAGGGTATACGATAGGATTTCCCTTCTTGAGCCAATTCTTCTTCAAATTTGTCAACAGTGTCTAAGAGTGCGGAAAAATGTAGCTTTATGTAGTCAGGAAACTGGTCGATGACGCTTCGATCCCACCTAAATATCAAGGTTGGATGTGTCAATTAATCTCATCAATGTCATATTTTTATGACCCAAAAAAACATCTGAGATTTTATAAGGAACGCAAAAAGGGTAGTGATTTAAATAACAAACCTTTGGAT
Organism: Camphora micrantha; assembly: GCA_003546025.1. Taxonomy (NCBI): domain Eukaryota; kingdom Viridiplantae; phylum Streptophyta; class Magnoliopsida; order Laurales; family Lauraceae; genus Camphora; species Camphora micrantha. The sequence goes on from QPKB01000010.1 coordinate 22,052,334, forward strand.
TGCATCTGTGTATGGTTCAAGTTCCTCTAGGGTACCATGCACATCATAGATGTCATCCATGATTGATGTTAATGATATGATTTTAGTCAACATCTTTCTAGCACGGGAGTATTGTGGTTCGAAATACACTCCTAATATCCAAAAGTAGCACTCCACCACTCTGTCTCTGATGAATGGTAACTTTGTAGGAAAATCCCAACTCTTCCACCACCTGTAGAAGAAAAATCAAAATTTCCATAATAAGTAATAAAGTGATTCATCGTTTTTCTATTTGATGTTCAAGTTAATCAATTTTCAATGGCTCATGAAATTTATATCTCTATTTCATTAATGTGTGAAGCTCATGAAACTTACATTGACACTTCTCTTAGCTCTTCTTGATGCAATAGTTGCAAAAGATTGAAATCTCGCTTGGCAAACTCTAGTAGGATATCGCTTCGGTCCTTGTCTTCTTGGTAGATTGAGATGTAATAGCTTGTTTGTAACCTTTCTATGCGCTTACGAAGAGGTAGCTCAAGTGCGAGCTCAACCAGGGTTGAAAAAGGTGGGTTAAGATGAGGGAGTGCCGAGTTAAGATGTTCACTTGTAAAAGCAATGGCCTCATCTAATATGTTTTCTCCATGAGTTCCCATATGTGCTACTTCGTATAAACTAAGCAGACTTCTTGTGTCACCAGCTAGAGTTCTCTTGAATCTACCTTCTTCATCTTTAAACTTCATGAATACATCTAGTTCACAATTTAACATTGGCACAATGTAGAAGAAACTCAATATTTTTTAGTTTGGAAATGAAGGTAAAATGGATTAATCAATAAAGCAAATGATGCAACCTGCAAAGAGCATCTGCGTTAATTCAACAGCTAAATACACTGACATTAAGATCAACGGACGAGGAAGTTAAAAATGCTTTTTTTTTTCCTAATTAGGAATCTTAAAATTACCTAGACTAGAGGATTTTCTAACAAAATTCTGGCAACATATGTGGAATGTGGTATGTTCGGACCTTATATCGTTAGTCCAAAAACTCATTATGAATAGGACTTTCATTAATTAATTGGATTAGACATTTTTAGTTCTATAATATTAAGTCCAAGGTAGTTGTTAATTGGCTTAAAACTTGATAGATAAATTTAGAGGTCCTTTCCAAAGCACTTTCATTCCTGGTAAAGCTCAGGGTGCTGATGGGTCAGGTTTCAGTAGGGAGATTGGTTGCGGCACAATTCATATCTAGTCTGATGTTTCCCCAATCACACCTGACATGGGTCAATTTAACTTGAACTGTCTAACCCGTTTATAAGTTGTATTTTCTGTGCTTTTTATGTGGCGTATGTTCATGAATTAACTATTGTTGTCTCATGTGTGTGGGCTCTCCTCCACACTGGCCTTGGACTTCCTCTTCCCACATCCGTGGGCCCTCTTAGGTCCCAGAGCCCCTAGGCTAGGGTCCCAAAAAATTAATGTGGGCCCACAAAAAATGGATGGTCGGACATTCATATTAGCGCCATGCAAAAAGATTCCCCAAAACCTGCTCCTCTAAATTGTAGGCCCATCTCAATTAGGCTTATCTAGGCTAGTCGAAAGGAGGAGAGTTAGGTAGGTTAGATGACACTACCTAAAATTTCTCAACGAGTCACCAAATTTACGTTGTGTGAGTCGCATGGGCTAGTTAGTGTATCAAAAGGTCTCTTGCAGTCGCTTCAGTGCTGGGTCAGGTCCTGTCACTGCTAGTTATATATGTATGAAAATGTCAATTTCCAGATGGACCCAGATCCTCTTAACTTTCCTGTGACAGGTTTGTGCGTGTTCTTTTTAGGAATCTAGATCTCCTGTTTCTTCCCCATGTGCCACATAGACAAGGGAGGATCAAGGGGATTAACTCAAACAGGGGATCGGGCGAAATAGGGGATCCCAACTCTTTTTTAAGATAGAGTTTGTGGTTAATATTGGCTACACCAAATATATAAGCCCTTTTCACTGTTTTAGATAGAGTTTATATGGTTCATATTGGTACACCAAATATATAAGCCCTTTGAGAATTAGCTATTCATGAAATCTACCATCCATTTGATGTTGTGTTTGACATAAGATCTTGATTCTAAGCCACCAGAAAATATATTAGATATTGCCACCTAACCATGTTTTCACTTAACTATGTATTTATAGTTCTATATTAAACAACTAGCAACATTTAATATATTACAAATCTTTTTGCGGATTGCTAATACTCAAAGCTCTCTTATTTCTCGTTAAGGCCACCAAGCCATAGATACTCTCCACATGTCCTATTCCAATAATTCAAAGAGAGCTTCCTGTTATAAAAACCTGAGGATCTAACTCATGGAAAGAATGGAGGAAAAAAGTACTTACCGGGTGACACATTGTAACCTTCTTGCCTTAAAAGTCGAAATTGGAGAGCAACTGCATGCAAATCATCACCGTAATCCCTCCCTGATTTGTACATCCGGAGTAGAGCTTGTGCAATCTCTTCTTCGAAGTGGTAGGCCACTCCTAGACGTTGGACAGCGTTGATCAGATTCAGTTCTTGCAGATAATCGTCTACATTCCTCAGCATTTTCCTCACTTCTCCCTTCAACTCATTAGCTCTTTCCTGGGCTTGTGCATCAGGTTTCTGCATCAACAAGTCATGGACTCCAATATATAAAGAAAAGAAGGCAGATCAAACACACCTTTTCTTTAGGATATGGAAACAGGTATATTTGCTATTAGGCTAATTCTTCTCAAGGGCTATACGATTCTCACCTAACTTATTCTAGTTTGGTTTAAGTAGGCCAATCAATGGACCCCAAAATTACTTGAATTCGGTGGACCATTGTTGTAGGGAATACTTACTAAATGGGTCCAGGGCTTATTCAAAAGGAAGTCATTGATTACTGTTTAATACTTTTTAGACCTCTCTAATTTGTCTTGAGTTAGAGGACCTTATACTAGATGCCAATATACCATAATGGAGTTTAGCCATCATTTCTATGAAAAGATACATGCCAAGGTTTGCATGGGAGTCGCCTTGAGATTGATTTCACTTGACTCATGTGAGGGTCGATCCAAACCATTCAGTTTAGACGCCCTTTTGACTCCATAAATTCACAATAAGCTCAAACTTTACTTCAATCAAGAGCGATAGATATAGTGTAATATTTAGCCATGCAACAGCCTTGATTCATTCTTACCAAGTTATCCGCAGAGGATGCAACAAAGCGATCACCCCATATCTCCGGAACATAGTTCACTGATCTACGAACTACCTCAGAAGTTTTATTTCCTTCCGGATGGTGTTTGTTTGGAGCATCAGAAAGGCTAGAGCTCAATACAATAGACATAACTGTTACGCTTTGGAAGAAGAAGATAAAGCAGAAACGATGGGGAAGAAATGGTATATCTTTAAGCAAGCTGTGGGTAGGGGCTTAACATGGCTGGCATTTTATAGGCTCCTTTGTTGGCTTCTTACCAATGTCCCATGTAGTATCATGTGATGAATTTTTTAAAGTTATACTCTACCTTGAGAAGTTACACGTTGAGAGATATTCTACCAGACAAGTTAAAGATTTCAATGGGTTGTTGAGAATAAAAGAGTACTATCCTAGGACTGTTTGTGTTGTCGTAATTGGACCCTTGAGTGTCTACCACACTCTTCCCGTTGGTGGGATATGTGGTACTCCATTGTGGGGCCCACCTATTGGTAGGATACCGTGCAAAAATGAATTTCATCCTTTCGGATGATATATTACCAAATTTTATTTCAACAGGAGTTGATATCATTGTAAGATTGAGAAAATAATTAATAATGTGATTAACATATTCTCATGCATTACTTCTTTTGTTTTGTTTTTTGGGAAATTAGTATTTAAGTATACGAACAACTCGGAAAAAAGGGCTAGGAGCCACTGTTCAAATGCATTACTCTAGAAGAAACACATGCAACACTATGTTTCTATAGAAAGTAAGGGAGAAGTAGGCAAAGTTGATGCAACTACGAAAAATTAACTTCCTTTTTTTATTTTTTTTGGGGGTGTGCATGTGTGGAGGGATTGGAAATTTTTTCCCCACAGAGGAGGAAAAGTCCCCATGGATGCTACAAAAACTTGCCTATAATTATATTCCTTGCTTACCTTTTGAAAAGAAATTCTAAATATGACTCTACTGAAAAAAAAAAAAAAAGATTTAGATCAAGATCTAACTATGTAGCCACCGCATCCGGACTCGAGCTACAAGCCATTATAAATACATTATAGATTGTAATCCATTGAGTCAAAGAGTAGAGTTAGAATGTTTAGTACTTTTTTCCTTTTGTTCAATCTGGTTTCAAAACATGAAATCTGCATCAAACCCAGCTCTAGAGATAGATCATTCTTCACATAAAAAAAAAGAGGAAGTTTTAAATAACGTGTTATCTCATTTCGTAGTTCGACCAATTTACATTCAAGTTCTCAAATCTTAATTCAAGAATTAACACGATCCTAAAATCTGATGGGGTAGATTCATTTGACTCATAACTTTTGAATTTGTTCATTTGATTCATGACTTTCGAATTTGTTCAATTCAAAAGTTCTAGTTGAATAAGGTTGATAAACTAATTCGTTTGCAGCCACCAAAAGGTCTATCATACGGTTCCCAACTCAACTGTAATCTAATTTGCGTAAAATAATTACACTTCCTTCTATTCACCCTTCACCAAATTTCACTCTAATTGGAATAGGTCCACTCATTAAAACATAACCAAGGTAAAACTTTATACTTTAGAGGTGATTCGTCTAAAGGTGGGGCCAACGCCAATGAATTGGTTCTCGGATTCATATAGTCACTATAAATAGAAAAATCAATTACACCCCTAAATAGAAATCAAATCAAATGATAACACTTTACAAAAAAAAAAAAAAAAAAGCTTTTTGTATATACCTCCCTAACGTTTGTATTGATTTTGGAGACACATATAGGTATTAAAATGAAAATGCAGCGGCCTATTTGTAAATACTAAAACCTCGGTGGCCTATTTACAAATTCCACAAACTTTAGGGGGTATATACAAAAAAACTCTAAAAATAAATCAAATGATAACAATAGCTTAAATAGGAAACCTAATCAAATAATAACATTTCCCTAACATAACCAAAATCTAATCTAATAATAATCTAAGATAAACTCATCATTTTTCTTATACAACCTTCTTTGAAATACTCTCTGACAAATACATAAAGTTTTGCCTTAAGCAACTTGAATTTCATAGATGGGTCTCATTAATGGATATATGTACTAGAATAGTTTGTGATTGTACCTAAGGGTGTGTTTGACATCGTGTTATTCAGATGTTCCCATGAGATGAGGTTATGAAAAACATGCTTGGTATATGTAAATCACTATTCAGAATCTTGATCTCACTGGAAGGAATCTAGCTCTTAACCTGCACAAGAAAGTTGGAATGGAAAAAAAAAAATTTTTTTTTTAAGAAACAAATACATAGTTGTTTCTTACTTATCACTCGTCATTTACAGAGTGTCATTTAAATACTTCAAATCCTCTCACTTATCTTAAAGGTAGGCTCAATGTTCACAATCTCAAAGAAAGTGGCGCCACTTTGTAAATCGTAAAGGTGGGATTACATGGTCACAATTACAAAAGGTGGGCCCATATTATAATTGCTATAATGATGGGACCACATTATAAATCATATGGATGTGGACCCCATGTTCTAGTTTCTAAAGATGGGCATCGCGTTGTAATTTCTAAATGTGGGTTACGTGTCTATAATCATATAAAAGGTGGCACCACTTCATAATTCTTAAATGTGGGTCATATGGTCACAATTACAAAAGGTGGAGTCACATTGTAAATCCTATGAATATGTGCCTGCATTGCGTATCCTATGAATGTGACCTCATGTTCTAATTTCTAAAAATAAGTACCACATTGTAATTTTAAAGGTGGGTATACTGTGTTTGTAATCAATAAAAAAGATGGCACGATGTTATAATTCCCGTAAAGGTGGGCCAACATTGTAAATCCTATGAATGTGCCTCCACGTTCTAATTTCTAAAGGTGATCATCACGTTGTAATTTTAAAAGGTTGGTCTTATGTCTATAATCACAAAAAATGTGGCTCTACTTTTTATTATATTACCAAACAAGTTCCGTACATCATACTCTCAGTATAGTAATTTATTACGTACAGTATTGCCAAACAAATTGTGCAAAGTATAGTCAGTCTCGACACACTCCAATCTGACCACAATCTGATCGTGTAAAATTGGGAACAACACAAAAATGATGTCAAATGTAGCACTTTCACAGGGACTTTACGCTTTCCAGGGGGGCCAGGCCCGGACCATGACAGAGGTAATGTTTGTGATTTAGGCAAACAATCGTGGAATTCACGTTTTCAAATGCAACTCTTTCACGTGAATGACTGTACGTACGTTCCTTGTTTTTTGGAAGTCGGCAAAGCTGGAAACGTTCTGCTTCTGGAATTGCTCGTTTTCCATGCGTTTTCGGTCGAAAAAGGTTTCCATGGGAAATTTATTAGGGGGTTGTTTGTTTGTTTTCAGTCATTTATAAATGATTGACATTGACTTGCATGAGATTAACGTCATTGCATTTGTTTATAATTATTTATTAATGGGATGCTTAAATGATAAGCTGTATGAAAATGTAATGTAAATAAGACTTATATAAACACTCATATTGCAAAATAGATTTATGTATGCTTTTTATACGGTGATTGTATTCTTATGGGGTCCATCAATCACCTTTATTTCTTTCTCATTTTTGTGGACCTCATATTTATAATAATAACTATATAATTTATTTATTGAATTAATAAGCACCAAGATGATGAAGATGATTAGCTCAGACCTACATATATTTGAAGTAATTCGTGAAAAAGCGCCAACTCATGGATCTAAATATTTTTCACTTGTGTGGACTTCTAATTCATGATCTGAATTGTTCAATATTCTTCTATTAATGGTAAATATTAGGCGGTTTAGTTTCATATATTAATTCTTCATGGATTTTGAGAAATTTATAAAGCGTCAAAGAAGTCCAAATAAATCTAAAATCGTTGGATGTACTAATTTAATTATGTGAGGATGGTGATTTTGACAAATTATTTAATGTGTTGCATATGGAATGTTTTTTTTCTTTTCTTTTTTAATGGTTATTAGATCCACGGTTAATATATTAATGCGATGAGGCATATGTTTTGCCTAACTCTTTTCCCCTTCCTGACTAATAGGCATGCATGTTGGGCCCCCACTATCTGGACTTGAATCTTATTTTGCATGAAAGCGTGATCTAGGCATGGGCATGCAAAGAGATATTATATATGGGTGGCTGGAAAGAGGAGCAGGTTGAACCGGTTGAGTTTGAAATTTGAATAGGCAGTAAATGAATCTAAGAGGTTGTATGGCTTCTATGAAAATGGTTCGTACACATGTAAAAGATATTCCATTGTTGGGTCAGCCAAAATCAGGCTAAATAAAGGGCTTCTTAATCAGTAATAATGCTCTAAGCCCAAGCCCAAGCCCATGCCCTTTCACATCATCTCAATGGAGATACACAAATAAGGATATATAAATGCCCATTTCATTTCAAACATATCCCATGTGGGATTCTAATTGTGAAGCCTAAGAGGTTCTTTACCATTTTCAGAATTTCCAACAGTACTTGTGTTACTACAAAATTTTTGAAGTCAGCAGTATGAGTCTATGAAGAAAAGGAGGAAATATGATCTCTCTCTCTCTCTCTCTCTCTCTCTCTCTCTCTGCGACTATGGTTTTTAAACGGAATGGTTCCGGGTTGGAATCATACTGAATCCGGATCCGTTTCTAAATAATTGTTTCAGTTCCGAACCCGATTTTGACTCGGAACCTGTTTTGTTGGTACCGGACTTAATTCCAATAGAAAAATCCAGATTCGGTTCCAAAACCGGGTCTACCTAGAGGACTGGATCTAGTTCCATAACTGGTTCTAAGTTCTCTTCATTTTTTTTTTTTTCATTTTTTCTTAAAATAAGTATATCATTCAACTTATAACAGTGCATCAAGTCTATTATCTCCAGTATTATACATAAAAATGTCCAAAATTTTTATTTTATTTTGAGGCATGTTTGCAATATCAAAAACTCATATGCGGGGTCCCGAGTCCACGTGTCGGAACCTATATGGATCTAGAACCGGACTCGTTTATCAATTGGAACCTAAAATGGGTTCCGGACCCGAAGCCAGACTCGTTTATAAATCTAAACCTAAAATAGGTTCCAGGCCTGGCTTTTTTTTTTTTTTTTTTTTTTTGTCGAAACTTTCGGGGAATCGGATACCCATTTGCAGCCCTGTCTGGGACTTTCAGTTTCAGCTGCAAAGGAAAAGAGAAAGGGAGAAGAGGGAGAGAAGAAAGAAAGAAGACAGAGGTATGAAGAAGAGGAAAAAAGTACAAGAAAATAGAAAGGAGAACTTTAGCTCACCATTCTCAGGTCTCTCTCTCTCTTGAAAGTAATATTTTTATGGTCCGCGATTTCTAGATTGGTCCATTCAAACAATAAACCCAATAGTGTGCAAAAATAAACAAAAATACAGCAGAAATTAAATCAATAAGCACACACCACAAGGACACCAAATTTAAGGTGGAAAACCCTAACTGGGTGAAAAACCACCGATCTGAACTGGATCAAATCAAACACTGTGAATCTCGCAATTACAAGAAACTCAGATCTCTTTCCCAAATATCCCCTACCCAAGGACTGAAGTTACCTTGTGTCGCTTCACACTTCAACGACTGCACACCGTTGATTGCAACAGATCCAATCCAGCGCTTGACTCCTCAAGTCTTCTCGAAAGAAGATAATCTTCTACAAGGATGCAGAAGAACTGGTTCTAGAGAACTTAGCAATACAACTTTATAAAAATCTTTAGAAAAGAATTCTCTCAATAATAATCTCTAACTCATAACTTTGAGAGGTGAGGGTTTGTCTTTGGAATAGCCATTGAGTTCTTTTTATAGCCCTCGAGACGTGCTTAAGGTTGCCTAAATTAATTAGGATTCAAACAACAGCATTGGCACAATTAGAATATCAAGTTTTCCAATTTTCGTACAACTCTGCGCCTTATTCGCTCGAGCGGTCACATCGTTCGCTCGAGCGGATTAGCTTCTGTTTCAAAATTGGGCTAGTCTGACTCTGTTCGCTTGAGCGAATGTGTTGGCCGCTCTAGCGGACCCCTCTCTGGATTGATCCGGAAATTCAGCATATTTTCTCCAGCAGAAAACTTCTAATTCTTTCAGACTTTCTTCTTCTGAATCCTTCCAAACTTCTAACTTCACAGTCCTTTTCTAAATAAAAAATACAACTCAAAAGACCCAGAGTTTTGTCCAACCCATGAATTAGCCAACACTCAAAATCCTAACATCTCTCTCTCTCTCTCTCTCTCTCTCTCTCTCTCTCTCTCTCTCTCTCTCTCTCTCTCTCTCACACACACACACACACACACACACACACACACAAAATCATGCTTGGTTTTTTCCCGCCATCAATCCCCCCAATATATGATTAACACTAATCCTTTGAATTGTTACAAACTCAAATTTAACATTGATCCAACTGTTACTATTAAATATTTTTTTAAAAATTCAAGAAGAAAACAATGCATTTTTATCATTGAACTTGAGAAAAGGGGATTATAATTTTATATCAAAGAGACTTCTAAGGATTAATACCTGTGCAACTCAATTTTCACTAGTTAATGACAAAACTTAAAAATGTCACTTGAGTGCCTTACTAGACTCTCTTTTTCTCAATTGACAATCTTGTCCTTGAGTTAGAACCTACTATATCATGGGTTTCTTATTGGATTTGAAATAAAATTACCAGTTGCTGGTTCTAATGATTGATTATGAATTGTGAATTTTGATTTCAAAAAGTTAATTAGTAGTGGAAGAAAAAATTAAAATCTGGCCACTAATTGAAAAAATGGATTTATCCCATAGTATAATGAGTTTTAAACTGACATTATTAAAAAAATAAAAATTATTTAGATTCTTCTTGACATCATTGAGTAGTCACAAGGAGTAAATTTTGTTTTCCAAAAATCTAATTACGATGATGGAAAAAGCCATTTTTCCTCTATTTTGAAGTAATTCTAATTATTTTTTACTAAGGAATCCAAGATATCATGGGTTTATCATTTGATACCATGGGATCTTCTACTAAAATTATATAAAAAAATTAGGATTTCTTCTATCTCAATGGATAGTCACTAAGAGTGAATTTTGTTTTTCGAAAGATATTGTGGTGAAAGAATAAATTTCTTTATGATTTTTAAATAATTATATTTCAATGTCAATGAAAAAAAAAAAAAAAAAAACAATGATATATCAAGCTTATCCCATTATATCATGTATTTTCTACTGAAATTATAAAAAAATTAAGGTCCTCAATGAGTGGTTACCAAAGCAAGTTTGTTTTTTCAGGAATCTAATTGGAGTAAAAGGAAAAAAACCATTTTTCTCACAATTTTGAAATAATTATATTTATATGTTCAAGATAAAAACATATGATACTATGGGTTTATCCATGATATCATTAATTTTCAATTGAAATTGAGAAACAAGGCTTCCTAGATCTCAATGAGTAGTTTCAAGAGTGAATTTTTCTTTCCAAGATTCTAATTTAGTGAAAGAAAAAATTTTATTTTCATACTATTTTGAAGTAACTTTTCCGCCACTAATAAACCCTGCGATATCATGATTGAGTTCATAATTAGAGGGGTTGTAAAAAAAATTTAGATTTAAGTCAAACGACTCTAGTGACATTTTTATTGGTTTGTCATTAACACTCAAAACAGGTTTAAGAGGAAGCAATCCGTAATGTTTTCATGATCTAATGGGGTTGGTACTTTTGCGCTACCCTTGATCTCATTGCATTATTCCCATCTCCCATATAATTGTTATAAGCCAGAGGTGGGCTTGGCACTCACTAACCCTCATAACTTGGCATTCACCCGAATTTTACACTATTCTGTATGTATTATAATTGATGTAAGACTGATTTCATAAAATGTATAATCTAAAAGAATTCATTAAGTCCTAAAGCCTCAAAATCAATAGTTTTGATGATCCAATCACTACGTCAAAATGCACTATTAACGACTCTGGGATGCGGAATTAATCGACGCCTAAACCCAGTCGTCCGTTAAGCGACCCTTCACTCAAATAAAGACGCACATGCTCCGTCATTTTTCAATAAGCCAAAATGGGTCCCCAACTTTCACTTGTCGTTTTACATTCCCTCCCTATTTTATTTCTTTCCCTCCCTTCCCCGCCATTTTCTTTATTTCCCTCCTGTCCCCGCCAGTTTCTTTCTTTCTCAATCGATTGGCCTCTTCTTCAGCTCTCTTCCTCATTTGTCTTCCGGTCTTTCTCTCACACCAGGTTCCTCATTCCGATCTCATACACCGGCAGCGACGCACTGATGGTATTCAGTTTGCAGAAATGAAGGTTGGAGAGGAGGGCATTCAGTTTGCTTGGTACAGGCCAGGTCTCCCACTGCTCACTATTCTCTGTATTCGTTCTCTCCGCTGACTTCTCTCTTGAAAAATCTCAAGGTGAAATCTCATTCTTGCGATTTATTTTCTATTTCCATGCTTTTGAGGGTCTCAAATCAGGGCAGGATTTTGGGGATTTCGGTGTTTTAGGATTGAGGTCATATGACTGCCTACTCGTATGACATATACTCCCTCCTGACATCATTTTCTCTTCTTACAAAAAAAAAAAAAAAAGCACAACAACAAAGGAAGGCCGAAGGACAAAGACAACAACCTCCATTTTATTTGCAACCAATAATCATCTCCTCATTCTCCAATACCTCTGTCATACAGGTACATTTCCCTTTTGATTTAATGAAGTGGGCTGGTTTTCTGTTGATTTTATTGATGTTTATTAATTAGTTTAAAAAAATCCTTCTTTTATATTTTATTTCCTGCTGTGTGGGGCGTGGAGTTTTGCGGCTCTTTCTTTTTGTGCAGGCTGTTTTGTTTTTTTGTTTCTAGTTTCTCCTTTGTTGGCAATCCCGTTCAGTGTTTTGCTGTTGTGGCTTTGGAGTTTTGTAATCCTATGTAGTTTTGCAAAGTTGTTGAGCTGTTTCGGTTTTATTTGCCAATTAGGTTTGGCGTTTTTTTGTAAGCCTCCCCTTGCAGTTTTCTCTCTGTTTTTTGGGGGATTTTGCCCACTTCCCTCTTTTTCTTTAATACAATTTTACCTTTAAGTAAAATTTTTTTTCTTAAAGTGATTGTGTACTAGTTGAAGGTGTTGATATCTTTAATTTAGAATGGGAACTGGTTCTTGTACTTTCATTTGGGTTTTGTTTTTCAGTTACATGGAATTGGATGTTTATGATTTATTTTGCTTTGGATTTCAGCATTTCTGCAATTGAAATGAAAATGGGTTTATTATTATTCTCTAAATTTATTTTCTTTGAATTTGTTGTTTTATGTGGTATGGATAAATGGGTTTCTGTATGTGTTTTCTTTGGGTTCAATGAATGATCGATGGTTATATGGAAAGCTGAAAATTAAATTTCTTCTCAAATATATGGGGATTTTGCTCCATGACCTCCAAGCCCTTATAGCTTGTGCCCCTGAGATATTAGATCTTGAGGATGGTCACTTGCCCTTGTTTGCATCTTTGAAGCTTATGTACTTGACAAGCATTCAATTCCAAAAGACCTAATCTACAATCTATAAATTATCCTGTTCTATGCTCACTTATGATTAGGACTGGTGGATTGATCAATAGATTTTTTCAAGCCCACTTAATCTACAATCTATGAGCAATCAGTTACTGTATCCTAGGTGTGAATCTTATCCATCAGTTCTATCCTGAACTTAGGCATATTCTTTTATTCTTTCTGGTGTCGATCCACTCATATTTTGTGGGGGTTAAGGGTTGTATAATTCTTGTGTGTATTTGGTGATGATAATATCATATTATGATGACAGTGATATGCATGTAGGTCTGCTTTAACCAGAGAACAACAACATATGTAACATTGGGGATTATTGTTTTCTTAGTAGCTACTCATGATGACAACATTCCCAATGGACTAGTATTGGAAGGGTTTAGTACCTCTGTCTTCATATATTTTGATATACACAATCCACAACCAGATGATGAATTCCATTCAATGGATAAAAGACATAAACAAATACTGTGTGACTTTTAATTAAGTGACTTTTCCATTGCCTAGGGACTTTTGGCCAAACAAATAATGTGAATGATGCACATACAAGTTTGGTCATTCTATGTTCTAGTTGGTCGTTCCATGTTTGGTCGTTCCCATGTTCTGGTTGTCAATAGTTTGTGAAGTCTGGTTGGATTGTTTATTTAGTGGACCCGTTTTCTTCTTTATTTTGTAAGTTATCAAATAAATTCCAGATCTTATTTTCCTTATGAGTGTGTGTAAGCAATGTCTTTCAAACATGATGCTACTTTCTTTCTTTTTTGTGTGTGTGTAAAAATGATAAAATTATTGAAGAGTAGTGATGGATGGGTACAATTTGATTTCTACAATGCCCTTTTCTTTCTTACACCAATCTGTTTCAAATATGTGAATTGCTGGTGGGATGTGAATTTGGGTTCATGGTTTTTGGGATAAGGGGTTTAGAAGGCTTTTTCTTTTGTCCCAAATCCTCAGGGAAGAGAAGTTATTTCATAAACTATAACCAGGACAGACACAAGAAAAGATAACTTTACAGAACAGAGCCAACAGATTTTGAACTTTCAGCACTATTTGACAGTTGTTTTTAACTTCTCTATATTATTGCTGATTTTAAATCTCTGAGTATGCTGCTTTGGATAGTCTTGTATCCATAAGAAACCAACTGATCTTGAAGTTTTAGCACTATTCAACAATTGTTTTAAGCGCTTTTAAGTCATTGAGTCATTGCTGGTTTTCAACTTGAGCATGCTGGTTTGGGTAATCCTGTATCCTTTAAGAGAGATGAGATCAGCTTCAGTTTTGAAGGTTTCAGTTATTTTTCAATTTTTTTTATAAGGGTTATTTTCTATTAGGATTTTTGTTTTTTTCTTTAAATATCTGATTTTTTTTTTTAAATTCTGTTCGGTTTTGAAAAAGAAGACAGAAGGAGGGGTTAGAGGACACAAACTGAATCCAGAATGATGGAATGAGGATTTGATGATGATGAGATACAGTATTGTGGTTTTTTTTTTTTTTTTTTTTTTTTTTTTTTGAGGTTTACAATACTTTCTTTTGTGGTTTTTGGATTGTTTATTCAACGTTTTTTAAACAAGTGGGGTCTGCCTCTATCACCTCTCCTGTGCACTGTTTGCTTGTTAACTGTGTGCAGGAGATCTTTATCTTACATTCAGAATCACACTCTTATATACTTATGTATTTACTGTGAGTTTAGCCCTCACTGATAAAGAAAACATTTTGCTACATATGTACTTGATTCTATGTTTATATCAGTTGTTTTGTAATGTATTTATGTACCAACACAACATTGTTTGCTACGAAGATTATGTTAAGTGCTTCAACATTGTTTGCAAACCATGTGTGTTTATCACAGCTAGCAGCTATGCCAGTCCTATAAAACTTGCTACTTTCTTTCTTTTACAAAAACTGCAGTTCATTACTTCTGTCTTGAATACATAAGAATGAGAACTCCTAAGGTATTCTTATGTTTGGCTGTACCACAAGTGCAGTTATAAAATGGATATCCTCCCAGCAGCTCTGTAGAAAACTTTTAGCTTAAATCCAATATTCTAAGAACAAACATGTCTTTTTGCCATGTTGTTCAATCAATACATTGTCTCATCATGCTTCTTCCCTTTGCAAAATAGATCTAGCTAGTGTCACATGACGGAGAAAACGCAGGAGCCAAAGAAATTTAAAATGGCAACCACCATGTGCCTAGAATATTGTGTGTGGCCCACCTCTACAACACAATGAATGTACCTAACAACCAATGCCAAACATGGCCTAAAGGTTTGCCCCAATTAGATAATCTCAACCGTGTGATAAGAAGTGATCTAGCCCTTGACCATATCAGGGCTTATATACTCATAGATCATTCATTATGTTCTGTGCATAAAAAAAAGTAAATAAATAAAAAATTGTCCAATGGCACAATAATAAACAACATTGTTTTCTCTCTTGTTGTGTGTGTGTGTGGGTGTCGGTGGTGTGTGTGTGTGTGTCTCTCTGTGTGTGTGTGTGTGGTGTGGGGGGGGGGGGGGGGGGGGGTGCGGCGGCACGGGGCGTGTATTATCTTCTCTTTATAAGGTAAACAACCATGAACTGCTTAATCTGTCTTAGTTTTAGATATAAGTGAAACATTAGAAGGCAGAAATTGAAGTGACAAGTTGAAATAATGACCTTGTATAGTGTTGCTTTCTTGCACTTGTTGTACTAATTTTATCATATGCCTTCAAATTTATTTCTTTCTATGTAGTTATTTATTTCTAGCAACATGAATGCACAGTCACTGACATCTTGATGCAATACAACTACTATGCAGCCTATCCAAGCATATGCTTCTCCTTTCTTTGTCAATCAGTTACGCAGTACTAAATCTTAGTGTTTATGAAAGCTTGGAATTGGTATTGTAGAGAAAGCAGAGCAGTAGATAAAGAATCACTTTGTGTCCTTGCTGGGAAGTTAGTGTGGGCCATTCGTGTTGACCTTCACATTCTAGATAATGGAGGGTATGTGATGGATGACCTCTTAGTTACATCAGTCCAATACAAACTCATGGTTCATTATTTTCATATATTTGGGTATTTCAAAATTCCAGGAATCTTGTTAATGCTGCTACTGTTGCAGCTTTAGCTGCACTCTTACCATCATAGTCCAAGAAATTGGAATAAGAAGGCATGTTCTTGGTCAAATGAGTATTGAGAAGTGCTTTAGTTGTGAGACAATTAATGCCTTTGTATTAGAATCTGACTTTCTTTGATAAAGAGGAGTTTACTGTCTTCATTCCCTTGATTCATTTCTCACTAAATGAAAGGGCACTAGATGGTGGTTTCTATATATATATATATATATATATATACACCTTTATCTTATCTACATATGTTAATGTGATTCCCCTTTTGGATGTTATCATTAATATAAATGAAAGAAAATTGTCCATGTATGTGTGTGTGGATATATATAAATAAATAAATAAATATATATATGATTTTCTGTATTCTTGTAATATATGAGGTCCATTTTTAAATGGTTTAGGACACTAAAGAGGTGAAAAGTTTAGGATATAAGGCATAGATATAGATGGAACCTTGATTCTACTCCAATGTTTTTACTAGAGTAATGATATGAATATTCAATTTCCAAAGCATATAAAAATGGAGATGTTCCAAAAAGGATGA
The DNA here is from genome assembly GCA_003546025.1 of Camphora micrantha. NCBI lineage: Eukaryota > Viridiplantae > Streptophyta > Magnoliopsida > Laurales > Lauraceae > Camphora > Camphora micrantha. The sequence continues at coordinate 22,068,728 of QPKB01000010.1, forward strand.
ATTATGATTTGTTATTTTTTAATTTAAAAACTAATGGTTATTTTCCAGAATATGGCCTCGAACAAGGAGTGGATGACTGCACCAAGGTTGTCTACTGAATACTTACAGGGGGTTGAAGAATTCTTAGAGTTCTTAAGAGCTAATAAAGAAAACTTAGGAGGTGATGATTGGTATTGTTGTCCTTGTGTAAAATGTCGTAATATAATGAGAGGAAAGAAGACATTAAGAGATATTCGTGAACATTTGATATGTGATGGTGTAGATACATCTTACATGATATGGACCCACCATGGAGAAATCTATCCCCCAAGTCGTTTAAACATGGATTCCACTAACCACGATGAAGATGCATTTCCAAGAATGGTTGATATGGTGAATGATGTGTTCGCACGTGTTCCTGTTGAAGACAACGTTGAAGCTCATATGGGGGGTAATGCAACTGCATGCATGGATGAAGACAATCATGAGGAAGATGTTCAAGCTCAGGATAACTCATCGGACAATATCCAATACAAGAAGTTAATGGAGGATGCCATACAACCCTTATATCCTTCGTGTCAAATTGAAGATACAAAATTGTCAGTGACAGTTGGGTTGTTGAGCATGAAGGCTAGACATAAGTGGTCAAAAAAGAGTTTTACTGAGTTATTAGAAATGATAAAAAAGATTCTGCCAAAACATAATACTTTGCCGGATAATACCTACAATGCCAAGAAGATGATCAAGTTGTTGCGTATGGAGCAGAAGATTATACATGCATGCCGCAACGATTGCATACTTTTCTGGAAAGAGTATGAGAATAGGGATACTTGTCCAAAATGTGAGCTTAGTAGATGGAAACCGGTAAACTCCACAAAGCCAAGAAGTGTACGTTTGCCCTGGAAGAAACTAAGGTACTTTCCATTGACACCGAGGTTGCAAAGAATGTATAGTGTACCGTGGATTGCAAAGAGCATGACATGGCATGCAAATGCGAGCTCGGTACCAAACGACTCAATCATGCGTCATCCGGTGGATTCATCATGTTGGAAAGAAGTTGATCGTAAAAGTTCCAGGTTTGCTTCCGAGGCACGTAATGTTAGATTAGGACTTGCAACAGATGGATTCAATCCCTTTGGGACCATGAGCAATGCTTATAGTTGCTGGCCTGTTATGATCGTTCCATATAATCTTCCTCCATCCCTTTGCATGCGTAAAGAATTCACAATGCTAACATTGTTGATTCCCGGCAAGAAAGGTCCAGGGCATGATATTGACATTTATTTGCAGCCATTGATCGAAGAGTTGAATGAATTGTGGTCCAATGGAACCATAACATATGACTCTTATAGTAAGACTAGGTTCACAATGAAAGCAATTCTCCTATGGGCTATACATGATTTTCCGGCATATGGTCATTTATCGGGTTGTAGGACTGCAGGAAAGCTTGGCTGTCCGGTGTGTGGTGAAGGGACAAATTCATTGTGGCTAAACCATGGAAAGAAGTGTGCTTACATGGAGCATAGAAGATTCCTACCAAATCTAAGACATCCTTTTCGGAGTCAAAAATCACAATTTAATGGAAATGAAGAAAACAGGAGGCATCCAAGGCGTTTGAGTGGATCAGAAGTGTTAAACAAAATGGAGACTATTCAAACTAACTTTGGAAAGAGTAAGAAGAGGAAGAGGTCTACTGATGAGTGTGATTCCACTGCTTGGTCGAAGAGATCAATCTTTTTTAACTTGCCATACTAGAAGGTATGTTTGACATTCATGTATCTTACATTTATAGTAACATGGTATAAAAGGCTTGCATACTAATAAGAATATATAATTTCTATAGGATCTGCCCATTCGTCATAACCTGGATGTGATGCACATTGAGAAAAATGTGGCAGAGATTCTAATTGGAACAATCATGAACGTCAAGGGAAAGACAAAAGATGGTCCCCAAGCCCGCCAAGACCTAAAAGAGATGAAGATTAAGAAAAAGTTGTGGCCCGTGGAAAAGAAAGGCAAGTTGACCTATCCAGATGCTCCTTACACGCTATCCAGATCGGAGAAGGAATTGATATGTAAAACCTTATACCATTTGAAGGTTCCTATCGGGGGTATAGTGGGAACTGGAGACATAATGTTAGCCTTGATACTTTGGAGCTAAAAAATCTTAAGTCCCATGATTATCACATTCTCATGCAACAGTTATTACCGGTGATGTTGATGCACGCATTTGAAGGTCACAGGCCATTACGTGCTGCTATTCAACAATTATCGATATTTTTTAATGTCCTGTGTTCAAAGAGTATCAATCGTGAAGAATTGGCGAAGATGAAAGTTAGCATTGTGGAAACATTATGTGTGTTCGAAAAATACTTCCCACCCTCATTCTTCGTATCTATGATGCACCTCGTTGTGCACTTGGCAGAGGAGGCACAAATAGGCGGGCCTGTTAGATATCGATGGATGTATCCTTTTGAGCGGTAAGACAAATTTATGGTTAAAGTTATTTTTTTCTTTTTTCTTCTCCTTTACTTATGTTCACCGTCAAGATCATATTAAAGAGATATGTGACAGGATGATGAAAACATACAAACAATACGTAGTGAATCATACCTATCCAGAGGGTTCTATTTCAGAGTGCTTCCTTTTGGATGAGGCAATGATGTATGCCATGAATTACATGCCTGATGGTACAAAAGGAAGCCATAAGCAAGGACGGGAAACATGGCTGGACGATGATCGTGAATGTGCCTTCCCGATCGATAAAAAGGGAAAGATTGAATATCTTGAAAATGTGCAGTACCAGCAAGCACGTAAATGGGTGTTGCGCATGTCTACGGAGAATGTCGTTTGGGAAGAGTAAGAAAAATCTGATTAATCTTTCTGTTCTTGCTTTAAATAAAAAATAAAAAAATACAACACATCTAACGTCAGTAGTCAATTTATGTGCAGGAAATATGATAGCTACGTACGGGAACACCCATCACAATGTCAACCTTGGAGACGGCCTATAAGAACTGAAAAGCCAATGGATTACATTCCTTGGCTTAGACAACAATTACAAAATGAGGAAAATAGTGTCTTGAAAAGGATTGTTGATGGACCTAAGTTTGAAGCTATTTCATACATCGCATATGCAATAAATGGATTTGTTTTTTGTACAGCGGATTCAGAAATGACGAAAACAACACAGAATAGCGGGGTCTCCACAAAAGCTATTGCCAAGTTTAGGTCTAGTGTCAAGGACACTAGACTTGTAACTCAAGAGGTCACCTACTATGGCATCATCAAACAAATTTTAGAACTAGATTACCATGACTTCAAAGTAGTGGTATTCAATTGTGATTGGGTGAGTCTAGATGGAAACAGTCAAAGAGTTGATCCAGAAACAAACTTAAGATATGTTAATCTAAAAAAATTGCAAAGAAAGAAAAAAGAAATGGATGAGCCGTTTATTCTTGCTTCTGAAGCTTATCAAGTCTTCTATTGCAAAGATCAAAGTCGGCCTATGGATGAGTGGCATGTTGTGTTGGATGTTCCAAAGAAACTTAATCAGGACGTGGATTCTTATGATGATCCGTTAATCTTTGCTGCAAGAATGAATGAAAACACTTCAACAACAGCATTACATGATGACATCATAGAGGACAATTTCATTGGTGATGATGAAGAAAGCAACCCTCAGTAATTTAAGGTGACAAGTTCATGTCAATAAGCTTCCTTTGAAATAGATTCCTTTGCTGTGGTTCAATGTTTTTTGAATCCATCCTACTTGCCACCTTGGCAGCTGAAAATAAGATGGCTGAATTGTATTTTTCACCCCTTTATGAAAATTTACATTTCTCATATGTTTAGAGAAGGGACTAGACCAGCAAACAGGTTGGCAAATGAGGCTTTGCAGCACCCTTCTTTGTTTTAGTGGGCAATTGCCCCTACTTGTATTGTTGCAGATTGGCAAGGAACAAGTTCATGAAAACTCATTATTCAAACTTTACATTTGTGGTTTGCAGGTAGTATGGCAGATGATGGATCATCGGGACATTGTTATTCGGTGCCAGCATCTGCACCATCGGTTTGTAATTCCCGCGATAGTACGTATTTCGAAGCAACCATTTTTAAAGATATTTCTTTTGTATATTCTTAATAAATTAATGCTTAAATTGGACAATTTGAAATAGGTGTGCTTATCCGTATTACTTTTGGCGAGAACGGCCAGCCTATCGGACAAGAGGCTGCCCAATTGAGTTCTTTAATAGGGCGTCTGGTGAAGACCTATGTGCCCCCCGTTTATGTTGTATGGACGGATGTACCCAGTGAGCTCAAAGAGAAAATCTGGAAAGAAGTTAGTGTGAGTACTTGTGCAACTTTTAATTTAAAGTAGTTTCATAATTTGATTATTTCATTAAACTCATAACTCCCACTACATAATCTTTGCAGGGCACCTACATCATAGGTCTGATCCATAGATATCATATCATGCAAAGAGCGAATAAATTATGGAAGGATTGGAAGTTTGTTCTCCGCCGTGATCACATATACAAATATCTCACAGACGTGGAGAGGAAGAGTGATGTCCCCAAGTATGTTAAGACAGAAGACTGGCTTAGATTTGTAGACATATCCTCAACTGAGGCCGCCCTAGCTGCTAGTAAGGTTGGTAGGACTGCTAGGTCGAAGATGAAGAGCCCGCACACAACAGGTAGGAAGGGCTGTGCTAGGGTGGCCGCCGAGTTGGTAAGTATTATTTGTTTTGCATAAGACATTTTCATTTCACATTATCTTACCAAATATACCCAATTGTTACTTTCTTTTTATTTATAGAAAGCACAGAGGCCGAATGAGCCCATCACTCGCACGGATGTCTTCTTGGCAACATATAAAAGGAAGGATGGGTCATCATCGAGCCCCGAAGTGGTGAGAACCTTTCACTTTTAATCTTTGAAGCTACTAGTAAACCAATATTCCTTTGGGTGGTTTGAAAACTTATTTTTAGGTTTCTATTATTAAACCAACAATCTTGCTAACAATGTGGGTAACTTACTGTTGTCTGATATTTGGATGTGAATGTTGTCTGATACAAGCTTGCATTATTACTCTCTTCCTTGCAGAAAAACCATTTAATTGCCTCTTATTTATCATTTAATTTGCAAGATGCCGTTATTACAGCCTGTGAATCTGATAGATCCGTGGTAGAAAATGACATTGACAATGATGCAGTTGCAAAGGTATATTTCTTTTAATCCTATATGCTTGTGCTTCATCAAATTTAGCTAAAACCTTTGACCAATCAGTTATGGAGCCAAAGCTGTATTCACTTGAAAAGGAACAGTGAAATACAAACAATAGTGATTTCATTAGGATGTGGCAAAACCTTGAGGTGTCTCTCTGTTTTTTAGCTCTTTTTATCTATCTCAATTTTTTCATTCAGGCACAAACACTTCTGCAGGTCACCTTATCTGAACCAAGTAATTCCACCTAATAATCATGTGTAAGCCATAGTTCCTTATTTCTCTTGGTCTGGCAATTATAACTCTGTACTTGGATGACTAAAACGATTGTGAACTAGGAGAGAAATTTGATCGTTTCATTTATGAATCCACTTATGAATGTCATTCTAATCTAGAAGTGTTATTCCATTAATACTTTGAACTTAGATTAGATATCACAGTAGATCCATAGAGACTAAGGTTCACACATCACATGTTTGTTAAATTGATCTGTGTGTTGCTAGGATCATCTTCCTTCCAGTTTCATGCTTGAAATAAGTATTTCATTGAATCTTGATCTTGGTAGTCGTATTTTTAATAGGTGTTTGGTCGTGATGGCAAGGGACGTGTACTCGGCTTAGGCATGGGTGTGTCGAAGACAGCCATACAACATTCGGCTCCTTATAAGAGAGCCTTGGAGGAGGAACATGAAGCCAATACACACCTTCAGACTCAAGTGAAACGGTTGAAAGAGGAAATTGATGAGATCAAACAAGTTCTTTCCCGAGGTGGGATGCAACATTCTTCCACTTGTTATGAGAGTTCATCCCAGGTATCATTTTAATGTTATGAAATTTTTGGTGAGAACTAGAGAATGGACTTTATAATTTCATTACTATGCATTCAGAAATCAACTCTTCTAATTGCATGCATGGTTCGAGTGCTGAACTCAACCAAATAACAAAAATTCTAGTTCTACGATAACTTGTAGCACAAGGAAACAATTAATTCAATTCAGAATCAAAATTGGATACAGAATCTCAAAGCCAAAACAAAATTTCCTCCAGATCCTTGGATTGCTCTGGAATGTTTAGCCCTCCATGGCTACAGTACTAGCCCTCCAAAATTTCCTTCAGACTATGCTCACTTCCCCTTAGTCAATAACTTAAGCTTTTTCTCCATTCATCCAACTTCAATGTTGGAGGAACTTTATGGTCATCCTTTCCCTGCTGATTTTCACATGTGAAATCCATTGTTCAGCTATCCAAACTCTTGATCAGGTGGACCTCAATGATACTCTGAAAGTAACCTGGATTGGATGATCCAAAGTATCGAATTTTATGCCCGTCTTCATTGAGTTTCCTGTGCACCTTCCAACTGTGCTACTGTCTCTTGCCCATTGATAAAGTTGTTTTTGTCAGCAAACCATTAGAATTAATTTCTTTTGGAATAAATTGCTTTGGGCATATACTGATGTACAACCCTATGGGTGCAACTCCAGTGTGTATCCTGCCTCGAGCCTTAATTCTACATGCCAAGCCCAAACCCAAGCCCAAATGAAAACAAAAATTCCTCTGGAATGTTTAGCCCTCCATGGCTACAGTACTTGGGTTGCAAAAAAAACAAGAGAAAAGAAAAGAAAAACCTATCCACAAGAATGCCTCTCGCTTTCCCCTTTTTCCCCCCTCTTTATACAAAACCAAACGACTATAAGAAGTTTTTGGTGAGTATTCCCTTTTTTTTGCCCCTAAGTTAAAGTTAACCCTCGGCCTCTTAGCTTTCCTTGGCCACTGAAATCACCTGATTTGGGCTTAAGATGAGAAAGTTATTCCCAAATCACTCTCAATGGGTCTCTGGACTCGTTGGCCGACTGCACAGGGGTAGAACACCATCAAAACGTTGTATTTCTAATTGGTAATCTTCATAAGAGTTTGAGCCCCTTTTGTGTAAGTTCCAACGGGACCAGTTTCAGCTCCAAAAGACCTCTACAGCCCAAGTTATGGACCAATTAGTGAATGCTGCTCGGGTTCCAGCAACAGCACCCTTGTTCTGACTTCCAAGCCCAATCCGGCCCACTAGAAATCTGATTCAGCTCTGGGGCTCTTCATGAAAGTTGTAGAGCTCTCTCTTATCTTTCCTGCAAGGCAAGATACAGAATTTTCAGATATCTAGAGCTCAAGATATGGCTGAAATACAAAAACAGTGTAGAATCCTAATAATGCTGGAAAAAAAAAAAAAAACAATTAGGCTCAATTTGAGCCCAATTTACAAAACATGGCCAAGCCCAATCAGTTAAGTGAGTGGGAAGTGAGAAGGACTAAAAATGGAGGATTATTAATGTATGAAATCTGTGATTATCAATGCACCTTTTGTGAAGCACAGTGAACAGAGCTTTATTAAAAGTAATAATATGTACAAAAGAGATTGTTTGTTAAGATCCGAGTATCATTTTAATGATATGAATTTTTTGGTGAGAACTAGAGAAGGGACTTTCTAATTTCATTACTATGCATTCAGAAATCAGCTCTTCTAATTGCTTTATTTATGTTTTAAGTTTGGTGACATTTTTGAGTATGTATTTTGTAGAAATGTCAACTTTTATGTGATGGTTTTCTTCCCAATTTTATGAGCTCCATATTTCTTTCTTTGAGTAGGCCCAGGATGGTTCCCCTAGTGAGGAGGTCAAATGGGCCAAGATGCATAAAGAACGAACACAGGCAACAACAAACAAAACTAAGAACAAAAATAAAATCATGAAGTTATCATCCTCCTAGCCTTATCACAACTATGAAAGAACAGAATAGAAGAACTGAACCATGAGCTGGGAAATATGGAGTGGGAAGGGTATTATTGCAAAAGGCCTGACCTGCTACCCATTTCTTAAATCCATTTTTCACTTTAAAGAATTGCAAAACAAGTGGTGGTATGATTCAATTTTTGAGACGAGGGAATTTATTGTAGCAAAGGAGATGGCACTGAGATGCAACAACTGACAAGATTCTCTGCAACAAAATAACATTTCACTCCTCAGTTGTCATACTAATGCATGCAAGTGGGTTGTACACTTTCAGTCATCCAAGCCATTGACACAATGGTCCCACTATTATGGAGCACCTTTCAAAAAAAAAAAAAACAAACTAACTGTACACAAGTGTTGAAATTCATGAAAAAGAACAGTTGAAGAGCATTACCAAAATAAATGTAGAGTCAAGAAGGCAGTAAATGTAGAGTCAAGAAGGTAGTTATATGCAGCAGATCTATGGCCAATAAGGCTTCAAGGCATTTTTCACGTTTGGAGCTGGCATGACACACAACAATCCATGAATCAAGCCTGGCAGCAGTACAGTAGTCAGCAGAGCAACAGCTGTTTACTATGCATTTAGAAATCAGCTCTTCTAATTGCTTTATCTATGTTTTAAGTTTGGTGATGTTTTTGAGTATGTATTTTGTAGAACTGTCAACTTTTATGTGATGGTTTTTTTCCCAATTTTATGAGCTAAATATTTCTTTCTTTGAGTAGGCCCACGATGGTTCCCCGCGTGAGGAGGTACGAACGGACACAAACCAGAACAACACCTCACATACAAGAGAGGGTTCGTGTAGGTTGCTTTCATATTTGAGGAAGGAGATTACTGTTGCGGTTGGCCGTGTGATGGGTTTGTCGATCGATGAGGGGGGCTGCTATAGGATTGTTATAGATGGAATCTTGAAGGCTGATGAATTGTTGTTGGGTGGAGACACGACTTTTGGGGATTTGACTTTGGGAGATATTATTTCATGACCGATTTTTAGAACTGTGGCTGACTAATTTTACTGCAAACAATGACATATGTAAATGATTTTGATTTTTTGTATTTACTTTCATATGTGGAACCGTGGTACTGGGCATATGAAATATGTTTTTTTTTTTTTTTTTTGTTAAGTTTGTTGTTTCTCATAACTATTTTGATAATGTAAGTTTACATATTAAATGAATGGATGAACTTTTAACTACCGGTGTGTTTTTAGCTCACTTGAGCCTTCTTAATGGATGGAAAATGGATGGTTCTATAATTGATACTCTATTTAATTTTTAAAAATTAATTGCAGGTTTCTTAAAATAATTAAAAAAATATTTTTTTTAAAACTTTCTTTTTAACAGAATCGACGGTCATGGCCCGTCGTTTTATTTTCCACCCACTAATTTAGGAAAAAAAATGCAGACGCCTAATATCCGTCGGCAATAGGGGACAGTCCATAGCCGTCGGTAAATTTTAAATTTACCGACGGCTATGGACAGTCGTTTGTATTAAACGACGCCTTTTTTTTTTACGGTGACTTCGACGGCGTGTGCCGTCGGTTTTTCGATAAAACGACGGGCTATGGCCGTCGGGAAACTGGATTTTTGACGTAGTGAATTATGATGATTTTTTTTGCCAAATATCATATGTACAATGAAACCTTTCAATCACATTATTCCCTTATGATTGCATGCCCGAAATCAATAGTTGTAATTATCTGATTATGATGGTTTTTTTGCCAAAAATGATATCCACAGTGAGACCTTTCCATCACATGCTCTCATGATTGCATGCGTCCAAGTGAGTCCTATAAAAAAATTATATTTTTCCTCACGGAAATCATGAGAGGTATACATCTTGACATAGTTTTTCATGTGCAACGTATGTCTTACAATTCTTATCAGGGGTAATATTTTTAAACTTTGGTGGAAACCTATTTTGATACTCATATTTCTAACAAACCATTGGATTGAATTTCATAAAAAATGTAATATACGGAACCATATGAATTTTTCAATCCCCTCTGGCTAGTTTTACTTTCCAGGTAGTTTCTTGCTGCAAAAATAGTGCTTTTCAGATGTTAGTGAAAAGGTTTTTAAAATGAAAAAAAGGGAAATCCTCCACTGATCACTTTACGAACGTAGAGCTAGTGAAGCGTCCCTTATGATCCATCCGAGTAGACCATAAAATAATTAAGGACGCCACTTGATGGTCATCGATCTCAGGTTTGTCACCATCCGATTGACCTGAACCATTGGATCAACTGATCACTCGTTTTAGACGGTGCTATTGATCAAATGGTCCGGATGATTTGTTGGGCCCCAAATTTATTCTGGTACACAAGTATGGCCATACACCTAGATCTTTCAATCCCCATCGGTCTCATCCACCTTATAAGGAAATGAACCTTTGGGGGAGGGGGATTTGTGCCAACGAATTTAAGGAAATCATCCAAACAAGACATCCAAAACTTGTAGCCAAATTGAATTTTGCGTCAACAAATTTGAGGAAATTATCCAAACGAGACGTCCTAAACTTGTAGCAAACCTTGAGGCTTAAAATCAACTATTAAGATAATTTGATCGAGGCTGATGCTAGTTTTACTATCAAAGTCGACCCCGTACGTGTGAGATCGAGTGAGGGCGTTGACGTATTAAATATCAACAAAGGCTAGGGCTTATAATAACATTTAAATATTGTTATATTATTTAATACACATAATAAGCACGAAAGACATATTAGGTAACAATTGAATTTTTTAAACGCAAATAAAAATATATTAATGCATTGATAATGAATATGTAAATTAGGATAAGCAAACAAAAAACTATCCATTAAATTTAGTTTGATAAAAAAAAAAAGTAGAAAAAGAGATCACATAACTTTTGGTTCAAGCTATTTATATATATGATAGCTACTATTTCCAATTAAGAAATTAGGCAATTGGAGGCAATTGATTTTGACCATTATAATTTATTTAGACTATAAGCCACATCAGCTTTCTCATGCCATGTCATCCAATTTAATCTCTTCTTTAATTCTCTTAATCTCTATTTTAATCTCGATTAATACAATATATATGTATAATAAAATTAAATTTACTTTATTCTCCATTAATATAATATATATATAATAAAATCAAATTTCTTGACTCAATGCCTCTCCCCAACGTAAAAGTCATTTCACCAATTAACTTTTAATTCCTTAATTAACTCATTCATGTCAAAGCAATGAAATCCTTCCACCAATTAACTTCTAATTCTCACCTCAACCAGCTCCTGTAACGATACTTATGACCATCGAACAAGATGAATCTCCTCAGGCTAGGAAAGAAGAGGCACTTATTAGAAAACCAGCAGGATCTTGCGCTAGGGGTTGGGACGAAGATAAAAGTCATGGATGACCTTGATGAGATGATTTTTCGAAAGAATGGAAGGAGCTCTTTAGAAGGGCAGGATCCAAAGAAGCAGCAAAAGAAAGATGATCTCATCACCTTTCTGTCCTTTGTAGGTGAAACTTTTAGCATCCTTATTAGATGGCACTCAAATCTCTCTCTTCCCCACCCATGCCCTCACCTAGGAATACATGTCTATTTCCCTTTGTTTGGTCCCCCATCAACCATCATCACTTTTTCTTCTTTCTTTGCTATCATGATACGAGTTTTAGATAGACGTTTGTGGCAATAATCTTATCAAATTCGCAAGTCAAACAAACCAAAATATGAGCCTGTCCTGAACTGGGCTCAGATCAAAGTCCAAAACCTTTATACCTACCATGAACCAAACCAACTCATTACCCAGCCTGTCTCTAATTGGAAGATCGCATATTTCAAATTTCTTATAATTCTTTTCATCTCAATATTTCATATTTCATGTTTCATGTTTCTACTAAAACTCTTAATTTCCCATATTTATTATTTATTTAAAATTTTAATTGTGTGGTTTTTAAGAAACGCTATAAATTCTTTGTGTGTGGGAGAAATTTCTATTTTAGATTTTATAAAAATATAAACATACGAAATCAAAGTTAAAAATTTAATAACATAAATAAAATTTACTGATATTTTTTGTATGAATTCTAATTCCCGTGCTAAGTACGGAGGCATTTTGCTAGTGTAAATGATGCTAATTCAAAGCAATTCAGATGATCTTAAAGAAATTGCATCAATTAATGTCATGATCCAATTTCTTTTTAATTAGTATGCTATAAAATGATTTACACAATGAATTAATCATGTACTCAATTTAAAGGCCTTTTTTAATCTTTTGCTATCGGAGGATTTCCAACATTTTGGGCTGGACTAATCCTTTCGGTCCCAGAGGGAAGCAGGGTAAACTCCCCTATAGCCCCAGTGTGGTAGTGCAGTTTCAAATCTACATCCTCCAGGTGCAAACTAATACTGAATTTAAAGGTGTTTGATCAACTAATACTGAATTTAAATATTTATTTTAAGTTATTATATAATATGAAGGAGATCTAACCTATGCCCACCACCTAGTGGGACCCACTTATGATCCATCTAAATGGACCACACACAGAGAACCCCCACCCAGATGGCGATCGATCCATAAATGTGGGTTGTAATTTCTAAATGTGGGTTACGTGTCTATGATCACATAAAAGGTAGCAACACTTTATAATTCTTAAACTTGGGTTATATGGTCAGAATCACAAAAGGTGGAGCCACATTGTAAATCCAAAGAATTAGGGCCTATATTGCGTATTCTGTGAATGTGACCTCATACTCTAATTTCTAAAGATAGGTACAACATTTTAATTTTAAAGGTGTCTCCCATGTTTGCAATCAACAAAAAAGAAGTCGCCACATTATAATTCCTATAAAGGTTGGCCCACATTGTAAATCCTATGAATATACCCCCCACATTCTAATTTTAAAGATGAGCATTACATTGTAATTTTTAAAGGTTGGTCCCGTGTCCACATTCACAAAAAATGTGTCTCTACTTTTTAATTCCTAAATGTAGGTCACATGATCACAATCACAAAAGGTGGACGAACATGTAAATCCTATGGATGTGGGGCTCATATTCTAATTTTTAAAGATGTATACTGCATTGTAATTATTATAGATGGGTCCCATATTCACATTCACAAAAGGAGGCCCCACATTATAATTCTTATAAAGGTGAACCAACATTGTAAATCCTATGAATATGGGCCCCATGTCCTAATTTTTAAAGGTGGCACCACATTGTAGATCCTACAGGTGGGTCCCATGTATAATAATATAGTGTTGAAATAATAAAAGGTGAGTCCCACATTATAAATCCTATATTCTCTTGCTTTCGATCTTGGAGCAAAACTTTTATAATATTATCAAACAAGTTCAGTACATCAAATTCTCAGCATATATAGTAATTTAATATAGTATTGCCAAACAAACTCTGCAAAGTACAGTTAGTCTCGACACAACTCAATTTGACCACAATCTGATTTGAGCGCAAACTCGATTTGAGCACAATCTGATTTGAGCGCAAAATTGGGAACAACGCAAGAATGTTGTGAAATAGGCACCCCTAAATTGTGAATTTTTCCCAATGAGCTGTGGAGTTCAAGAAATCTTTATTAGAGAACTATAATGCACCAAGGATCTTAATTTACATCCACAATTGACTCATCACAGTTGCCGACATGCTCCTCACGTGCCAAATTGAAGGTAGGCCTATGGCCCACCCATCAAAACTTACACCGACAGAAAGAAAATGGATGGTGAAGATGTACTTGGCAAACCAGCATAATGCCCAGGGGTCAGCATAATAGAGACTTCAACAAGCATGGATTAATGAACCTTTTCAAATGTAGCACTTTCACAGTGACTTTACGTTCCTTGTTTGTGTACCTTCGTTTTCGTTTTGTCCCAGACCATGACAGAAGTAATGTTTGTGATCAGTGAGCCAAGTGGAGATTTCGACAAACAATCGTGGAATTCACGTTTCCAATTGCAACTCTTTCACGTGAATGACTGTACGTTCCTTGTTGGTTTTTCCTTGTCACCAACAATCGAACAAAGCTAGAAAGGTTCTGCTTCTGGAATAGCTCATTTTTCATGCGTTTCCATGTTCTTTGGGTGTCGGCCCCCTAATTGTAATAATAACTATATAATTTGTTTATTGAACTAATTAGCACCAGGATGATGAAGCTGATTCTTTTAGATCTACATTGATTTTAAGTAATTCGTGAAAAAGTGCCTACTTATGGAACTTAATCTTTTGCACTTGTGTGGGCTTCTAATTCCTGATCCGAATTGTTCAATATTGTTCTATTAATGGCAAATATCAGGAAGTTTAGTTTCATATATTAATTCCTCATGGATTTTGAGAAATTCATTAAACGTCAAAGAAGTCCAAATAAATCCAAAAGCGTTGGAGGTACTAATTTAATATGTGAAAATGGTGATTTTGACAAATAAGATAATGTGTTTCGCATGCATAACATGTTGTGATCTAGGGCCTATGAGAAGAGATCAATCATGCACAAGAGAACACAGAGATTTACGTGGTTCGGCTTTTGGCCTATGTCCACGGGAAGACGGAAGAATTCACTATGCAATCAGAAGAGATGTACATCCTAGAGACTCTGAGTCTCTATTTATAATATCAGCCCTAAAACCCTGTTACACCTAAACACTACTTCTTAATTGCAGTAGACCTACAATAATAGACCTACTTCTAATTACAGTAGAACATGGACAATGCAGGGGTCGGTTTACCAAATTTATTACTTTTATTGAGCCATACAAACTAACATAACACTTGCATATGAAATATTTTTTTTATGGTTATTAAAACAACGGTTAATTTAATGTGATGAGGCATATGTTTTGCCTAACTCTCATCCCCTTCTTGACTGATAGGCATACATGTTGGGCCCCGATTAGCTGGACTTGAATCTCATATTTGCATTGTGAGTGTGATTGAGGCGTGGCCATGCAAAGTGAAATATATGGGCGGCTGACAAGAGCAGGTTGAAGAGGTTGAGTTTGAAATTTGAATAGGCAGTAAATGGGCTCGGTTTAATTTAAGGCCAACCTGTAATGAAACTCCGACCTAGACCTAACCATCAACTTAGTGCCAGTTGTAGTCTTATAGACCTGGATCTACTAGAGTCTAAGAGGTCGTATGGTTTCTATGAAAATGATTCAAATGTGCAAATGATGCACATGTGAATCATTTCCATAGGTAAATGATACACGTGTGAAAGACATTCCATTGTGTGTCATTTTCTCATCTCTTCACATGCGAAGCCAAGTACATTTAACAGTTCACAATTTTTCACAAATTTATTAAAATCTACAATGAACCAAAATATAAAATTTAATCCACTAGCCATTTTTCTTGCATTATAAAGAGGATAAACGGTCCGTATTGTAAAAGCGGGGCCCACGAAAGTCAATAATGGAAGATTTTAGATTGTTCTTGCAGCTGTGAGTGACAAAGAAGGAATCATGCATCTACCTCTTCGTCCTCTTAGCATGGTGGAGACAAAAGGAAAAAAAGCACCTTTCGAAAGAGGATTTCTCATATAATTTCATTTGATAGAAAATTCATTTGTAGCATTTATGGCTTATTTTAAAGTAGTTTTGTTTTGCCTGTTTTTGGTACTTTTAGCTGTTATCTTTTGATTGTTTAATGGGGGATGCCCCTTTGGAGGATCTTTACCAGGTGATCCTTTTGCGGCCGCCAATCCTAGTATTAGTGACCGCTATGGCGGTCGCTAATACTATTAAACAAAATTAAAAAATAATTTTAATTGACTTTTAGCTACCGCCACATACATTAGCGACCGCCACGTGGCGGTCGCTAATACTTTTAGCGACGAAGTTTCCGCGACGGGGTCTGCGCGGTCGCAGTGCGGTCGTTAGAGACTATTAGCGACCGCCAATAGACTTTTAGCGACGGCTTTTGGCGGTCGCTAAAAGTCAATTTTCTAATAGTGATGAATCAACGGCTGAACTTTGGTCTCCCTCTAGATTTTGGCCTAGTGAAGAGGATAGACAGTTCAAATCATGATTTGGGGGCCTATAGGAATAGGAAGATTTAAAAAATGGACTAGACCCAAGGGACTGTGATTTATACTATTTACATGCAATGATCCATGGCTTTTTTACAAATCTCTTGAGATGCACAATGAATTAACAAATGAAATTTGACCTCCTATTATGTTTGACCTTTTAAAGAGGTTGAACGGTTCAGATCGTCAACCCACAAAAGTCTAAAAGCATATTTGACCTTTTACGCAAATATTTGAAAATATAGGATGAATGGAAGACTGGAATATGGTCTCCAAGTTGCTTTTGGCTTCTGAAGAGAATGAACTGTTCAAATTTTTATTTCCACGCATTGAAAAGAAAAAAGAAGATAACCCTACATGGAATGCCCAAATCAATATAGCTCCACCTTCTTTGGTTCCAAATATACACATGGTGTGATTCCTTTTACAACTTTCCTAAGTAATTTTAACGTGAAAATGACTTAATTTACACACCATTTTCATACTTGATTTACGTATTAGATCAACAAATGAGCACAAACCAATATAATTGAACGTAACCATTACTTTTTTTTTTTTTTTGGGGTGAATTGCAAAATTGAATTAAGAAGAGAAAAGAGGGAGAGAGACAGCAGCCAGAAAGAAGGCTAAATAGGGAAAAAGAAATGATTGCAGCCAAACAACCCCTGCACCTTAGAGTCGCCTAAATGGCTAGGCCCGGTCCGTTTGCAGACAATACTGCTCAGATTGAAGTCCAACCATTGGGAGACCAAAAGACTTCAAAAAAAAAAAAAAAAAAAAAAACCACACACACACACACACATCATTTTATACAGCATTTTTATATTAATATTATTTTATTGAGTAGGTATATGGTACATAGACAACAAACCTATAAAGAAAAAAGGGCCTCCCTTGGCTAAAACCGCCTTTTAAGGGTTTTAGACCCTAAATAAAGGATCGGGTCTGCCCATTGGACTCAAAACGGCGGATTCAGGCCAATTAACTGCTTATACTAGTTTAACTGAAAATATTAATTACATTAGCTTGCTTCCAGTTTTAAGGTTGACTATGTTGGGAAAATCCGACATCCCACATCGCCTAAGTAATGAGTTTGATAAGGCTTTATATACCTGTTTGCGCCTCACCTATCAGTTTAAATTTTTGGGTTGGTAGATGGTATCAAAACGGTTCTTATCATTGGGGGAAGTGTTGAGAAAGACCTACATCCCACTTTGGCCAATTAATGGGTTTGAATATCTAAGCACCATAAAAATAATATACATGGCAACATTTGTTACAGTACAATTTTCAAAAAGTCGCAATTCTTTCAATCAAGTCTTCTTCATAAATCTTCTTTCTGAGAAATGATAAAATACCCTTCTCTTATGACAAGTTTTTGGCTTTTCTTATCCTCTCTCCGCACTTAAATTGGCGATCATAACAATTTTAATGAAGCTTCTTCTTTTTTTTTTTTTTTTTTGTTTACATTTGGAATCCCCTTTTTATAACCACCATCCATGCATAAAGATAATTGAAGTGGCCCCATTAAGTGATTTGGGTTGGACTTGATCACTTATCTTAAATGATTTAATAAAAAGAAAATATGGAAAATGAAATAAGAGTACATTTTTTCGTTTCTCAAAACTTTTTTATGGGAACTTGACCGAATGAATTGTGGAAAACTTTTATACCTTTTTGAAATATTCAAATCTTTATGTATTTTTTAAACGAGGATTTTACCATAAAAAATACTTCATGCGGCCAGTGTACCGAAACAAGCACTTTAGAGAACCATGCACTGAATTGGGCATTTCGCCAAAAACCCTTTTCTACTATCGTGTTTTTTTTTTTTTTTTTTTTTTTTTTTTTTTTTTTTTTTTTTTTTTTGTTTTTGTTTTTTAAGCAAATGATTTTGACTTCTTCCTCAACTTTGACTTCAAATGAGCCCAAATGTATAGATGAGGATTTGAAACTCGCCACCTCTCATTTCTTTTATCTTTTAAAAGTCTGCTCTAACTTTTAAACCACAGAGAACTTTTACATCAAGATTCATTATAATTTTTTGTAGTAATTATAAATGAGACAAGCCGGAGTTATACCACCTTTAGTCCAACCCTAGTATCAAAATTGAATCCTGTCCAAGCCTAACTCATATGTGGCTGAGGCTCAAGTAAGGATGTCTCTCATGAAAGACATCATGCAGAGCCCTCCTCTCCAACACATGGGACCCCTATGATCAATTCAATTCCTTACACTCTCCCCTTTCCCTCAAAGAACTTGCAGAATCTCAAGTTTGACACTGACCCAACTGTTATGTTGGATTTAAATCCTAAAAGAGTGATCCATTTATATTTATTTAACTTGAAGGCCATAGATCAAAGGGTTAGGATGATTCAATGGAGTCGGAATCTTGCACATGTAGGTATAATTGAGAGTATTCAACCACCACCTTTCCCATGAATTGTTGTGGCCTCACAAGGGGTCACATGAGGTTTGCACAGAGAGGGTCTACCGAAGAGGGCAATAATATCAAAAGCATTTTAGGTGCACATATGATCATTAAGTAATTTGAACACACCCTTGAGGGGCCCATCTAGGGCAACATCAATTCATGGGAATTAGGTGAGGATTGAAAGATTTGGATGCAACCCTCCCGTATGGAGAAACTTCAAGTCCATCAGATCATCTTAATAACTTGATTTGGGGCCCTCAAGTTTAAAATTCTTAGAATGTATTGTTTTTTTTTTTTTTCTTAATTTCAATTCAATGATGAGTCCCATTCGAAAAAATGTATGAAACATGGGATCAATGACATGTAGGAATAGTAGATGCGCGTGTCAAATTTAGATTGATCGTAGAAAGTTGACTTGTGGGCCTGGATGATAGGGTAAGGATGCTCAAATGGGGTGCACTTAGGCCACATCAATTCATGGGAAGGTGGGGATTCAAAGATCTTGATGAGACCCACTCTGTGCGAAAATCTCATGTCCGTCACATTATCTTAGCCTCTTGATCTGTGGCGCTCAAGTTTTATGATTTTAGAATGCACGTTTTCTTACTTAAATCAAAATGTCACTTCCTTTCGAAATGGTGTAAAAACATGGGTCGATGATATACGTGTTTGGATTTATGATAGGAAGTCTTTTTAAGTGGGCCATGCATATCTAAGTAAGTTTTGTATTTGCTCGCCTAAAGATTCCTCTATACATGTGGTTACATTTAAGCAAGAGGTACCTCTTAAGGGTTGTGTGAGATCAGGTAAAGCTCTAAATGGGCCTGCTTGGTAAGTCTTATCTATTTGAAATAGATTCAATTCAAACAAATATGTTCAAAATAGATCTGTTTAAAATAAATCCTTTCATAAGTGGATTGTTTGGTGAAAATTGTAGTATGTATGATTCAAATAGATCTATTTGAAAAAACGTGTTTGGTCAACACAAAATAAGAGCTTATAAAAAGGGCGTTTGTTGTCTTTTTTTTTTTTTTTTTTTTTTTTTTATAAATATAATTTATTATAAAATTTGATTACTTTATTCATTATAAAGTGTTTAAGTATTTAGATATTTGTTTAAAGATCACCAAACCAATTGAGAACAACTTAAATAAACACGTTAAAATTGGAGGTATTCTACTCAAAATTCACCATTCTATAAGATGCCATGCTCCTAATCCAATTACTTCAACCCCCTTCCTCTGCCATCATTTTGCAATCATGTCCAAACAGTACCAAGACATTTTACCCAATTCCAAACACAAACCCTCCAACAGGATGTTGAGGTCCCGAATTCGAAGTGAGAATTTTGATTTGTCGATTCCTAATTGTCATGGGAAAGAAACGCAAAAATAAGAAAATTTTCCACCCAACATCTCTTACAAAAAAAATATCAAGAAATATCAACCCACCCATTTCCCATTCATTGAAGTTCAAGTCTGTTCTCGGTTTGGCAATCACTCAACTCAGCAGGAATCATTAAAAATAATTATTCTAAAGCATCATCATCGATTAAACATGAAAGAAAAGTAGGAAGAACTCCCCCCTTTATGCGCAGTCTTCTTCATTTTAGGGTTTAAGGGACTTAGATTTTTTGCCATTGATCAAAGAAATTGAGATGAATATAGTATACCAATAGGGTGTATAGGGAGAGAAATAAAAGCTGCGCGCTTGAAGAGGGTTACGAGGAAGAGAAATGAGAGGAAGGGATCCATTGTATATGGGCAAGATTATCATTTTGTAAATAACATGAGGGTAAACTTGTCCAAGAGAAATAGGAAATGGTCTATCTGCTTAAAAGATTTTTGTCTATTTTTGGATTCTCCCAAATTTTGCTCCTTTCTCGAAGGAGATGTTATCTCTTAAAACCAATCAAGATAGACATGCACAAATAAGTTACCAAACGGGCTAAAAGCGGTTTGAATTTGTTTTAAGTGAAATAGAGGCAAAAACTAGAGTTGCCAATGATGAGATGATAGCTTGGTAGAAAGGATTCACAGTAGGTTTGATTTTGGAGAAAAAAAATCATCCAAATCGGATCACCACAACTTTTGATTTGTATGTGGACCCTTAAGTTTGATTCTCAAATTACATTTTTCTTATGAAATTTGATTTAATGGTCAATAAATTATTGTCAAATCAGGATAAGGTCCAATTCACAGAGGATTAGCGGTTGTGAGGGGGCAGGGTCTTTACTAGAAGAGGTTCCCATTGATTAGGAAGAATTTTAGAAGCATTAATTTTCTCAGCAATGTAATGGCAGAAAAGCTACCTCTCACCCAATCAGGGTGATAAACAAACATAAGGTTTGCACTCACATAAAGGATAACTCCGTCCAGCTGGTCAAAATAAAACATGGCAGCTGGCTGTCATAGCTAGCCGCAAGGTAAAATAGAAAAATTCACATTTTGCTGCATTGGCTTCTAACTTAATTCCTACCAGCCACTTATATTATCCACTAGCAAAACATGGCACGGGCAATATAATTTGTTATATTAAAAATAATAAAATTATTAAATAATATTTAGTATAAATTATATTAAGATGGTAAAAATTTCATTCAAAATTAAAATTTACAATAATAACAAAGAAATGTAGTTGGTTAATTTCAAAGTGAGAGTACTATGATTTTACTTCAAATATTCTTTTGAAATCATTAAATTCATAATAAAAAAAAGTGATAAAAATACCACAAAAAATAAAATATGAAAACAAAAGTCTATAGATAATCCAATAATATAAAAAAACTTACAAAAAACAAATAAACCCATAAAAGCCCTATGCCTAAAAATAAAAAATTAAAACAAGAAAGTAACAGAAAAAAATGAAAATCTATTAAAACCTATCACCACAGAAACTAAAAGCATCCATCAAAAGTGGAAAAAATAAATAAATAAAACAGAACTATGATAAAAAGCAAAAGAAAATTCATTAAGACATCAAAAAATACATAAAAAAGGAAAAAAAAATTAAGAAAGGGAAGAGATGTGACAATTCTGTTGCAAAAGTCATTGAGATGCAGTTGTGAGAAAAGTAGGCCTTAAGTATGAAACCCATTGTAGGTCCCATGTAGGTGAATATAAATGGCTTTGTTGATCAAAGATGGGTCTACAATACAAAAGGAAAAATATCCCAGAAAATACAAATAAAGCTTTTATTATATTTTTCTTTACTTAAACAAAGATAAATAAATGGAGATTGAAATAAGAGATTCAGGAGATCTTTCACCCTAAATATTAAGAGCTTTATCTTTAAAGAAAGATAAATACTAGAAATAGTCCATTGCAGGAAGGGAATAGACCATCCAAAGATTAACGGATTGCTTGATATGGTATAAAAAAGAGTCCATCGTATTAAGTAATAGAGCACATTAAGATTAAGGGACTTTAACATAAAAATCAGGTTAAAATCGAAATTAAAATTGAAATCTAATTTCTCAACAAAAGAAAAGGAATCATGTAATTCAAAAAAATAATCCGTCTTCAGTCTAATTGAAAAAATTATAAGACTCTCATGTAATAGGAAATTACATACCAATCGAGCTTGAGGCCATTGTTAGAGCATTTTATAGATCCATCATTGGATTCCGTTTTTAGTAATTGTCAAAGAATGAGTGAGAATGTTAACATCTATACCCGAACAGGCTGGATTTTCGCAGAACTTCTCCAGACTTTCTCCCATCATCTATCTATTAGTAAAAGATTAAAAAAAGCAAAAAACCATTTAAAAGGAGAAAAGAATACGAATATAGACTCACATACCTGTGAAACAATGGTTTGGCTGGAGAGAGGGGAAGGAAGTGAGAATAGAAGAAATGGAAAGGGAGCAGATCGTGGAGAAGATACGATGAATAAATAAAAAATTGGACATTGACAATTTGAGTTAATTAGAGAAAATTGTGGGAGGGGCATTTATCTTTCCTAATTTATAGGAGTTTATGATTTAAGTTAATGAGAGGAAAGGAGTGAATGGATTAGAGTTAATGAGAGAAAACCATGGGAGGGCCATTTATTTTCTCTAATTTATAGGATTTTTATGATTTAATTGGAAATAACCTCACAGTTGAAAACGATACGTTTGTTATTAATTGCTGATATTAGTAGGGTTAATATTAATAGGGAGATATTAGTAAAGGATTAATTACTGATATTAGTAGGAGGTCAATATTTGAAAATGGTCAAAATCAAATTTGAAATTGGAAATCAAATCTAGTTCGCTTCATATATATATATATATATATATAATAGAAAAGTTTTGGCAAAGTAGTAGGAGCTAGTTCTTATTAGAAAAATGAAAAGTAAAAGTGTTTTTGCCTCTTTTGATGAAGACCATTTCTGGTCCTTCCCGGTGTAGATGAAATCCATCATGTAATCAAGGATAACTAGGGCTGTTTCTGGAGAACTTAAAGTTTCAATGGAACTTCCCTAGCGAGAGAAGAAGGGAAATTCATGAAACTTTCATCCAACAAGTTTAGAAAGATAGGAAATGTTATTTTAAATCTTTCAAAACATAAAAAATAAAAAAAGCTTCTTCTTTTCCTTTTTTATTTTTTTTTATTTTTTATTTTTTTTTGTTTTTTGAAGTAAACTACAGTTAGTTTACCACCCGCGGACGAGGTAAGGGTATGATGATATTGGAAACACATTCAGTGTAGAGAGGCCTTTGCAATTTTATTTTATCATCATAAACTCTCCTCAATTTATTGTATTAATAATGATACGTTGGTACAATTATCATTTCTTCAACATATTTTATATTGGTAGAAGAAGGGACAAATTCATATACCACCTTCTTCAACACAACCACATACATGCTCCAAGTAATATACTTATAGTTCTTAGACTGGACAAGGATTAACAAGCACTGACAAGATACGTTCTTTGGTCTCATATTCGGGATTGGTGTATCCATCTCTATGTTGATACAGCACTTCAATCACACGTGTGAGATTTACAGTTCGCATGAGGATAGGCATAGGAGCTGGAGTGGGCTTCAGGCATTCCTTGTTTATGTCTTTCCATGCATCCGCAGCCATCCTTTTAAACTTTTCACATGCCTCTTCATATGTGCTCCCATTCTCATTCATGTAGATCTGGATAATTGACGCCACATGCCCTCTCTCTTGTTCAAGCTTCATATTTCATAAACCAAAGGTAAGGATAATGATGAATAATGATGTAAATCCAAATGTTTGTTCGGCAAGTGGTAAAGTTGAGGTAAAAATAAAGTAACTCCAATGGTCAAATATTCTTCCTTTATCATGTTTGGATGAAAAAGTAGAGTGAGAAAATAAAGTCTTCCACCTGTTTTTATTACCATAAATTTTACCACAGGCCACTTTTTCTTTACGTCATAAAAAATAAATAAAATGTGGCAAAGTAAACTCAATAAAAAAAAAACACCTAGTTTACCACACAGTCTCCATCTTTCACTTTACCTCGCTGCATACGTTATATCACCTTTACCATGATGTAATATTTACTTTCCCTTTACTTTACCTCATATGTAAACAAACATGGTGGGGTCCATTGAAAAATGGTTTAAAAGAGATATGGACCTGGTTTGATGTGATGTCATCCTTGAGTCTGCAAATTACAGAAGCAGCTTTAATGAGCTTAGGCATGTTTACTCCCCAGTCAAAGGCATCCTTGGTTGCAACATCTCCCATGCCAACATATGAAGCCACAGAAAGCATAGGGTATGCACTAGTAATCAAGGCATTGGTCATATACTCTTCTAGTGTTGGGACATGACTTGAGTTTGACCATTGCTCTTCAATCAAGTAGCCTTTTGAGACTTCCTTGAACTACACATACAAAGGAAGGAAACAAACTATTTCAGTCATGCAAAAAGGCACACATAATCATGTTTAAACATGTCATTTTTGTATTTTTTTTTTCTTAAAGGCAAATTGAAGTAGCGAGGAAAGAGGGAAATACAATAATTGAGAAAAGTCCCAAAAGAATACAAATGGGCCCAAACCAACCTGCTGAAAAACAGGGGACTGTATGGCCTCGGAAAAAAGAAAAGACAAAGATGTTTTTACGGTTATCTAGAGTGACAACCCTTTGGGGCCCTCCTCAGAGATCATTCAAATGGAACTGAAAGTCTTAAAAATAAGCTTGATTTGATTTCGTATTTTGAAGAAAATAAGGTCCAAAATTCAAATTTAGGAAAGTGAACAAAATTTCGCAAGACTAGAATTCAACAATTGATGATAGGGTTCAAATGAGTGTCAATTCGGTTATTTACTTGAGTTCTTAAGTTAGTGAGCCCCAAAATCTTATGGTCTTCCTTGATTCATGGATTAATATTGTACCTCATCTGCGGAACATTTGAAAAAAGAAATCTCAAAATTCTTAATTTAAAGTGATTGTTTGGAAGGTTTATTAATCTTTTCCAGAATCTTTAATTTAATGAACCCAATAAAAAAAAAATTCAGTTTCATAATCTATATTTTGTATTTCTCCCTATTCCCGTTTAGATGGAAGTTTCACTGCGAAGGCCAGTTTCATGCCAATCCATAAGTGGGGCTCACATTTTGAATACAAACCCTTCAAAATCCCTCTCCTTATTCTAACATTGCATAAAATTTCATTCCAATAGGAGTCATTCCAAGCATCGATGGTTCACTTAGTGAATACATGATTTAAATATTACTCATCCTAATGCATTAGAAAACAATAACTCATTATAAATATCACATCTCTTTCATGGGTGAGAGAAATTAAAGAAGTATAATTGTTTAATGTACCACTTGTTTTAAGTAGGGTATACGATAGGATTTCCCTTCTTGACCCAACTCTTCTTCAAATTTGTCAAAGGTGTCTAATAGTGCGGAAAAATGTAGCTTCATGTAGTCAGGAAACTGATCGATGACGCTTCGATCCCACCTAAATATCAATTAATCTCATCAATGTAATATTTTTAGGATCCCCAAAAACATTTAAGATTTTATAAGGAACACATAAGGGTAGTGATTTGATACAACAAACCTTTGGATTGCATCTGTGTATGGATCAAGTTCCTCTAGCGTACCATGCACGTCGTAGATGTCGTCCATGATTGATGTTAATGATATGATTTTAGTCGTCATCTTTCTAGCTCGAGAGTATTGTGGTTCAAAATACACTCCTAATATCCAAAAGTAGCACTCCACCACTCTCTCTCTGATGAACGGCAACTTTGCAGCAAAATTCCAACTCTTCCACCACCTGTAGAAGAAAAATCAAAATTTCTATGACAAGTAACAAAGTGATTCATTGTTTTTCTATTTGATATTCAAATTAATCAATTTTCCATACCTAATGAAATTTATTTCTCTATTTGATTAATGTGTGAAGCTCATAAAACTTACATTGAGACTTCTCTTAGCTCTTCTTGATGCAAAAGTTGCAAAAGATTGAAATCTCTCTTCGCAAACTCTAGTAGGATATCACTTCGGTCCTTGTCTTCTTGGTAGATTGAGATGTAATAACTTGTCTGTAACCTTTCTATGCGCTTACGAAGAGGTAGCTCAAGTGCGAGCTCAACCAGGGTTGAAAAAGGTGGGTGAAGACAAGGGAGTGCCGAGTTAAGATGCTCTCTTGTAAAAGCAATGGCTTCATCTAATATGTTTTCTCCATGAGTTCCCATATGTGCTGCTTCATATAAACTAAGCAAACTTCTTGTGTCACCAGCTAGAGTTCTCTTGAATCTACCTTCTTCATCTTTAAACTTCATGAATACATCTAGTTCACAATGTCGAAGAAACTCAATGAAGTTTTTGATTTGGAAATGAACGTAAAATGGATTAATCAATAAAGCATATGATGCAACCCTCAAAGAGCATCCAGGTTGATTCAACAAGTAAATACACACATCAAGATCGATGGATGAGGAAGTTAAAAATGCCTTTTTTGTTTCAATTAGGAATCTTTGGATCACCTAGACCGGAAGAATTTTTGCCAAAATTCCGTTGACATATGTGGAATGTGGTAGGTTCGAACCTTATATCATTGGTCCAAAAACTCTTTATGAATAGAACTTTCATTAATAAATTGAATAAGAAATTTTTAGTTCTATAATATTATGTCAAAGGTAGTTAATTTGCTTAGAACTTTTTAGGTAAATATAGATTGTTCCAAATCACCTTCCTTTCAGGTAAAGCTCACGGAGCTGATGGGTCAGGTTGAGTAGGAAGATGGGTTCAGGCCCAATTGATATCAAGCCTGTTGTTCCTTTTATTACACCTGACATGAGTCAATTTGACTTGAATTGTCTAACCCTTTTATAAGTGGTCTTTTTTGTGTTATTTTATCTGGCCAATGTTCATCATGAATTAACTATTATGGGCCCATGTGTGTGGGCTCTCCTTCCCACTTGTGTTGGCTTCAATTTCTCTTCCCACGTGTATAGGCTTTCTTAGGTCACACGCTGGGGCACCAAAAAAATTAATATGGTTCCACAAAAAATATTTGATGGTCAGACATGCATATTAGTGCCAAGAAAAATGAAGCTCAAACCTGCTCCACCAAAATTGTAGGCCCACCCGATTTGGTTTATCTACTCGGAAGGAGGAGAGTTAGGTAGGTTAGATGGCACTGTACAACCTGAAATTTCTCGGCCAATCACCGAATTTATTTTGTGTGAGTCGCGTGGGCAAGTTAATGTACAAAAGGCTCAATTTTGGTCGCATGAGTGCTGGGTCAGGTCCTGTAACTGCAGGTTAATGTATAGAAAAGGTCAATTTTCTGCGACAGGAAGCTCTCTGTCGGCTAGTATGAAAATGTCAATCTCCAAAAGAGAATTAGCGAGACCTCTCTCTCTCTCTCTCTCTCTCTCTCTCTCTCATGGATAGAGTTTATGCGGTTAATATTAGTGTTAATAGGCTACATCAAGTATATGAGCCCTTTGAGAATTAGCTATTCATGAAATCTACCATCTATTTCATGTTGTGTTTTACATAAGATCTTGATTCTAAAGCCACCGGAAAGTGGATTACATATTGCCACACCTAACCATGTTATCAGTTAACTACGTATTTATAGTTCTAGATTAAACAACTAGCTACATTTTCTAATATAATACAAATCTTTGTACGGATAGCTAATACTCAAAGCTCTCTTATTTCTCGTAAGGCCACCAAGCCACGGAGACTCTCCACATGTGGGCCTATTCCAATAATTCAAATATAGCTTCCTGTTGTAAAAGCCCAGAGGATCTAACTAATGAAAAGAATGGAGGAAAAATGTACTTACCGGGTGACACATTGTAACCTTCTTGCCTCAAAAGTCGAAATTGGAGTGCAACTGCATGCAAATCATCACTATAATCCCTCCCCGATTTGTACATCCGGAGTAGAGCTTGTGCAATCTCTTCTTCAAAGTGGTAGGCCACTCCTAGACGTTGAACAGCGTCAATCAAATTCAGTTCTTGCACATGATCGTCTTCATTCCTAAGCATTCTCCTCACTTCTTCCTTCAAGTCATTATCTCTTTGTTGAGTTTGTGCATCAGGTTTCTGCATCAACAAGTCATGGACTCCGATTTTATGCCAAAAATAAATAAAAATCATGGACTTCGATAGATAAAGAAAAGAAGGCAATTAGGCTTATAATTCTTCTCAAGCACACTTGCACACTTTTTTCTTTAGGATAGGGAAACAGGTATATTAGCTATTAGGCTTATTATAACTCTTCTCAAGGATTATACAATTCTCACCTAACTTATACTAGTTTGGTTTAAGTGGGCCAGTCAATGGACCCCAAATTTACTCGAATTCGGTGGACCACTGTTGTTGGGAATACCTACTAAATGGGACCAGGGCTAATCCAAAAGGAAGTTATTTATTACTGTTCTATATTTTTAAAAGATGGTTCCCCCCAGACCTCTCTAATTTGCCTTGAGTTAAAACCTCAGAGGATCTTAGACTAGATGCCCATATACCATAATGGAGTTTAGCTTGGATGGGTGATCAAATATATTTCTATGAAATGATACATGCCAAGGTTTGCATGGGAGTTGCCATCAGGTTGATTTCACTTGAATTATGTGAGGCTCGATCCAAACCATTCAGTTTAGACGCCCTCCGACTCCATACATTCACAATAAGCTCAAACTTCACTTCAAACAAAATCAAGAACGATATATATAGTGTAATATTTAGCCATGCAACAGCCTTGATTCAATCATACCAAGTCTTCTGGAGAGGATGCAACAAAGCGATCACCCCACATCTCCGGAACATAGTTCACTGATCTACGAACTACCTCTGAAGTTTTATTTCCTTCCGGACGGTGTTTATTTGGAGCATCTGAAAGGGTAGAGCTCAATACAACAGACATAATTGTAAAGCTTTGGAAGAAGAAGATAAAGCAGAAACGATGGGGAAGAAATGGTATATCTTAAAAGCAAGCTGTGGGTGAGGGCTTAACATGGCTGGCATTTTATAGGCTCCTTTGTAGGCTTCTTATGAATGTCTGATGTAGTATCATGTGAAGAATTTTTTTTTAAAGTTACACTCTACCATGAGATGTTACACGTTGAGAGATATTTTCTCACTCAAGTTAAGGATTTCAATGGGAGGTTGAGAAGCTAAGAGTATTATAATAGGAATATGATCACACTAGGGTAAGCCCACCATCCATGTCGAGCCATCAATATTGAGCTCCCAACTGTAATCAAATTTTCTTAAAATAAATTTGCTTCCTTGTATTTACTGTACACCAAGTTTCATTCTAATCGGAATAGGTCCACTCATATCTTATAACGTAACCAAATTAAGTAGAGTTTCATATCCACTCAGTATAACGTAACCAAATTAATTAAGTAAAGTTTCATACTTATTACAAGTGATTTATTTGAAGGTCGGACCAACTGCCTTGATTCATATAATCACTCTAAATAGAAAATCCAATCACACCCCTAAATAGAAACCAAGTCAAATTAATGATAACACTTTACCAAAAGAAATCAATTGATAACGGTAGCTTGAATATGAAACCTAATCAAATAATAAAACTTCCCTAATATTACCAAAATTTAATCTAATAATAATCTAAGATAAACTCATCATTTCCATATACAACCTTCTTTAAAATATTCTCTAAAAAATACATTAAAAGTTTTTTCTTAAGCAACTCGATCAATCTCTTAGATGGGTCTCATTAATGGATTTATGAACTAGAATAGTGTTTGATTGTAACTGATAGTGCATTTGGCATCATGTCATTTGGATGTTTCCCATGAGATGAGTCTGTGGAAAACATGTTTGATATGTATAAATAAATATTCCGAATTTTGGTTTCTCTGAAAGGAATCTCAAAATCTTAATTTGTTGGCATCATAAATTTAGAACAAAAAATCTTTATTTTTTTTAAAGAAACAACTGTACAGTTGTTTCTTACTTATCTCTTACCTTTTAAAATGCCTCTGGGTTCATATGTAATTTGGATAGATGACCAACTATAAGGAATTATTTTCACAACTAAAGTTAGTGCATGACATTTTAATGAGAGAAATGTATGTTAATTGAAATGCAATACATTTTCTCTTTTGCTATTGTTAATGTAAAAAAAAGTTTAACAAAGGCGGCCAAAGTTTAGCCCTACCGAAACAAATATCTTGGGTGGTCTGCCACTGCTTGGGCCCCAGCCCCCTTAGCTGGGTTACCAAAAAAAAAAAAAAAGGCTGAGATTTCTGAACCTTGAAGGACTGAAGCTTTGTTGGTATTTACCAAATAGCTATGTTTTACTCTATCCCAGTAACCCAAGGCGACCGCCTAATGCCTTTATTAAATAATATCATCCAAAGATTTTTGTTGTTTCATTTCAGGGGAACTTCATAAGAAGAAAATCCAACAATTAATCCCATTGAGTATGACCAACATATGAAGGATTTGAAGTGAGAAGGGTTTGTTATTTTTCATTATGAACCTATCACAAATCGATTTAGATCGGGGCAGTTCAGATTAAGCCCTGACCCTTGGCAATGCTAATCATTGGTGATCTGAGGAGGCAAGTTAATTATAAGTCGTATGGTTCTTCTGTGTGGGGGGCTCTAGCTTGAATATTTGTGTTTAAGTGTGTGCAGCAAACAAATTTTCAAATTTCTTTTTGTTACTTGCATTATTAAATGAGTGATTGTTTGGAGAAGACTTGATTTAATAATCGAAGTCATAAATGGGATTAAACAAGGACTTAGGAGCTTCCTCTTTCAACTACAACCACCCTATTTAAAAAGAAGAGATAATTAGTGAAAGGTCCCTCATATAGGACTTGTAAGGCCTCCAGTCCATTAACTTTTCATCTAAGGCCTGTAGTCCATGCAGTCTGGACATATTTTGGTGAGAGGTCCCTAGACACGTTACCTCATGGAGAAAGTTCCCTAGACATGCCACCTTATATATTTTAATGATTGATTTGCCCTTTTAACTGATTACGCATAAAATTTTAAATTTTGAAAATTTAAATCTTCCATTCTCCCTCTTCTTCGTTTTCTTCTATCCGGATTTCTGCACGTGGATCTTCATTGCAGGAATAGGAGAGTGATCGGTTTCGATTTCGAGAGGGCCAGACTGATCGGATTTGTGCAGCAATCCGAAGTTGCAGATGCTCAGCAGACAAGTCTGTGATCGATTTTGAAGGCTGCAGACCACCGGAGTAGATTTGGTGTCCATCGCCATTGCCGGAGAGGGGTTCTTGATTCCAGATTGCAGACCGGATTTGAAGCACAGAGGGCTGCCATCATCGCTGCCATCGTCACCAAAACCGGAAGAAGAACAGAGAAGATTCTTGGGTTTGCCGCACTTCCCTTCTCCGGAGAAGGAGCGGACTGCCATGACGATCATCGCTGGAGACTCAACCGTCCACTGCTGCAGCTGTTGTGCTGTGGTCGGAGAAGGAAGGAGCAGTGTTTTCATCGTTTCTGGTTACAGAAACCTAAGGAAGAAAAATCAGTTCTGTTTGGGGAAGAAGACCGATTTGGGTTTGGTTTTTGTTGTGTTCAGGTCGGTTTAGGCGGGTTGGTTCCAGGTAAAGTTCGACCTAGCCTGTTCCAGAAGTCCATCCCTATTCCAGTCAAAGTCAAATTTATCTGAGTCATGCATTTTTTGTCAAATTTATTTGAGTTTTGGACAAATTTATTTGAGTTTTTTGCTATTTATCTAACTTCTTGAACAAATTTATTTGAGTTCTGGACAAATTTATCTGAGTTCTGGAAAAATCTATTTGAGTTTTTTGCTATTTATCTAACTTTTGGAACAAATTTATCTGAGTTCTGGATAAATTTATTTGAGTTTTGAATAAATCTATCCGAGTTTCCGGCTATTTATCTGAATTCTGGAATAAATCTATCTGAGTTTTTGGCAAATTCATTTGAGTTTTTGAAAAATATAGGTGAGTTTCTAATAAATTTTTCTCCATTTTAAAAAATTTTGACTGAGTTTTTGAACGAGTCCTTTTGTGTTTTTGGAAATTTTATTTGTATTTTCTTAGATCTATTTGTGTTTTTCAATTTTATTTGTGTCTTTTGAAATTTATTTGTATTTTTTGAAATAAATTTAACTGAGTTTTTGACAAAAAAGACTTGAGTTTTTTACAACATTGTTCGCTAATTTGGAAAATTGGGTTATCTTAGTTTTGACAAATGTATTTGCATTTTTTAAATTTATTTGAGTTTTTTAATTTTATTTTTCGTCTTTTGAAATTTATTTGAGTCTTTTAAATTTTATTTATATTTTTTTGGATCTTTTGAAATTTATTTTGTATCTTTTGAAATTGATTTTCATCTTTTGAAATTTATTTATATCTTTTTAAATTTATTTGTGTCTGCGTTCTTTTGAAATTTTCTTCTTTTGAAATTTATTTGCTTTTTTTTTAATTTATTTGAGTTATTATGAAATTTATTTGTGTTTTTACAATTTATCTGAAAATCTCATTAATGAGATTCCAATAATTGTGGCCCATTAAATGATAGTTAACTATTATTAATGAGATATTCCACTAATCATGGGATATGATTTAAAGAAAGGGTAAATTAGATATTTCAGGTTGGAAATTTGTTAGACGACCTTTAGCTGCATGACTTTTTTTTATGGACTATTTGCAATAAAATCATACTTTGAGGGATTTCTCGCCGAATCCCCCTAAAAAGAAAAGAATCTTACTTATGAACATCTATATTTTTTAACAGTTACAAGTAACCACTTACCATATGTTTTCACCTTTATTAATCTAAAAATACTGGTTAATCAGCTTATGTGAAGTCACAAACAGATTTTCATCTAGTTAATTAATTTCTGCATTTTTTTGTGAAAAGATAATATCTATATATATATATATTTAAATCAAACTTTGTTTGGATTAGTTTGAGGATGCTCATTATCCAAGTTAAATGAAAGATAAATGAAAGTGAATTTACGATTTTAATCCTAATGCAATAGTTTGGTTTATATAGGCTAGGGTTTGGATAATTACCAAAAGGGCATTTTAGTTTAAATGGGAATGAGAATAAGGACATAGGCAAAAAGGATCTTTTGTTGACGTTCTAGAATGTTCTCAAGTGGAATGCCCCTCCTATAAAATCCTATTTACTAGTAAGGGCCTCAAACATCTAGAACCTTATAAAAATTATAAAAGACATCCTATAGATTCTATAAATACACAATAGGCCTAATTCCTAGAAAATAGGCTAAGACTCAGGAAATATACTATCTACCCTCACTAATCTCTATTAATTAGTACAAATATACTACTATTTCTATAATTAATAATATTCAAATTTAAAATGAGGGCCCACCAAAGATGGGGTCTCACATCTCTTCCTCTTTAGAACATTTGGTCTCCAAATGTAAAAACAAAGTAAGAACATACATGAGGTAGAAGATGCGGGTAGTCCTTTATTACTTGGTCGCGCAACTCCCACATAGCCTCCTCTGGAGTGTGATGCTCCCATTGAACCGTCACCAAATGAATGGTTCAAGTCCGGAGTATATGTTCCTTGGTGTCGATGATAGTAACTGGTCTAGCGACGTATGAAGCGTCTAGCTGAATATCGAGCGGTTGATGATGAAGAATATGCGTAGGGTCCTCCACGTACTTCTTCAGCATAGAGACATGGAAGACATCATGCACTCCCGATAACTCTAGTGGTAGCTGAAGATTGTAAGTAATTAACGTCCCCGATCTTGGACCTGATCTCGAACGGTTCGACGTATCTCTGCGCTAGCTTACCCTTCTCGCCAAACCTAAGGGTACCTCTGGCTGGGGAAACCTTCAACAATATTTTATCTCTCTTCTAGAGCTCGAGAGGTCTGCACCGGTTGTCTGTATAGCTTTTCTGGCGCTGTGGCTGGTCTTCAAATTCTCCATTATCCACCGGATCTTCTCGCTAGTGTCGCTTACTAAGGATGGTCAATGGAAACTCCTAACACCAACTTCTTCCCATCAGACTGGGGTCTTGCATCTCCTATCGTACAAGGCCTCGAAAGGTGCCATATTTATAGTTGAATGGTAGCTGTTGTTGTAGGCAAACTCGTAGAGTGGTAGACAATCTTCTCAGTTTTCTTTGTAATCCAAGACACAAGCTCTCAACATGTCATCTAATGTCTGATTGGTGCACTCGGTCTGTCCGTTTGTCTGCGGATGGTAAGTGGTGTTGAAGCTCAACTTAGCGCCCAAAGCTTGCTGTAGGCTCTCGCAAAAGTGCGAACTGAAATGCGGGTTTCTATCCGATACGATCAATATTAGAACTCCGTGCAAAGAGACAATCTCGTCTACGTACAACTTAGTTGGGACATCGAGTCCTGCTCTCATCGAAACTGGCAAGAAATGGGCTGACGTAGTCAATCGATTCACAATCATCCATCCATCACTGCTTCTCCTGGTACTGGAAGTCTTGTAATGAAGTCCATGGTAATATACTCCCACTTCCACTTGGGTATTTCGAGTTGGTATAGTAGCCTTGACGGCTTCTGGTGTTTGGCCTTGATCTGCTGGCACGTCAAGTATCTGGAAACATAGACTGCGATATTGTGAGGCCCCACCCTTGGTGGGCCCTCATTTTTGGAAATTGAATATTATTAATTACAGTAATATAATATAATTGTACTAATTAATAGGAGTTATCAAGGGTAGATAAATATTTTCCTAAGTTTTAGCATATTTTATAGGATTTAGGCCTATTGTGTATTTTATAGATTTATAGAGTGTCTTTTTATAATTTTTGTAGGGTTTTAGAAATTGAGGCCCTTACTAGTAAATAGGTTTTTGAAAGGGGGGTTTTCCACACTTGAGAATATTCTAGAACCTCTACCAAATGACCTAAATGCCCATGTCCTTATCCACATTCCTATGCAAGCAAAAAGGCCTTTTTGGTAATTGTCCCAAAAACCCTAGCCTATATAAACTACACTATTGCATTGGGAAATGAACCCTAATTTCACTCTCATTATCCCTCATTTACCTTTTATTTCACAAAACCTTAGTTAAAACCCTAATTCCCCAAAACCCTAATTCTTCTTCTCTCTTACCAATCTCTTCTTCTTCTACAACTCAAGATTTGGATAGCTTGGATTGAGTCTTATTGCTATTTTCCCTTGCAATCCGGATTTGAGGCAAGTACAATATACTCACCTAGCATAGAATGCATGATTTCTATTATTGATTCTATATTTCCATTTCAATTATGCTAGAAATGAGTAGATATACCTTTTGAGCTTGATTTTATGATTTTTGGCCATTAATGAATGGATTGTTGCTTAATTGGAAGGTTAATGGGTCAATAGTGGATGTGGTAGATTGTTATGTGATAGATTGTTGGAGTGAAATTCCACTAAATGTAACCATCACAGTAAGGGAAATTACTTGTAAGAGTGACAGTAGCTGTTGTTACAGTTGTAATACGTTCTTGGGAATGGAACGGTGAGGGTTTGATCTCTTGCGCTGAGGCCGGGACCCAGGTGGGCCACCCGATGGTCAATCCGATCCGTGGATCCGAAGGGGGACCCACGGGCGACCCTAGAGGTGCTGGTCCCATAGGGAGTGGACACCCCTGGCCCACTATCCATCATCTTGATCAGCAGATGACGTGTTTGATGGGAAAATAAATCAGTTTTGGCAGCAGATGATTGCGGGACCCACTGGATGATCCGATTGTAGATCGGGTCCTCACATCTGATAGTGGACCCCAGGGCGAACCTGATGGTGGTGGACCGGAAGGGATCGGGTCCCATCTGGCCCCACATCTTAGGATTACACTTTACTGGCGTCATTCACAAAGTGGGTTTTTCTGTTTTTAACATCTGACCATTGCGGGGCCCACTGAGTGATTGATTGCAATCTGTACCATACATCTTGTAGTAGGGCCCTGGGCGACCTTAATGGTGGAGTCTGATGTGGGCCTGGATCAGTGGAGCCCACACTGGTAGCAGTTTAATATCCCAAGCGAGAGCTCATTTTTCTGCTGCAAACTTTCTGTTGCAGAATGGGTTCTATGCTGAGTGAAGAGATGATGTGCTGACGTGTGTGGATAGGTGAGAAAGGTGAGTTGAGTGTGGTCCAGTGTTCCGTGAGAGTAGGGGAAAATGATGACTTTATTGTATGGAAGCCTACACTTGTTATGAATAGAAATAACAAAGGAGAAAGAGGGTGTGGTAAGGCACGTGAGTGAATGGGGAATATTGACCTGGGACTTGTTTTTCAAATGGGAAGATGGGTAGAGTGGTCTAGTGGCTCATGAGAGCATGGGAATATGTGGTCATTATATGTGCTACATAACTTAGAATAACTAATTAGTCTACACCTTGCCTCACTTCTAGTTTCTAGAAAATTAGGACAAAGACCTTAGTTATATTATTAATTTAATTAGATTCTTAAATTATTTTGGAAGAGGAATCAATATGTTACTTTTAAAATAATTATTTGGCCCCATTAATTTCTAGAAATTAGAATGAAGCCTTAGTTCTTTCTTTATATGTTAAATTATATTGTTGTACCCTATTAATTGGATAAATTATACTCATTGACCATCCAAATGAACTTCCATTAATGTGCCAAGCACGAGTCAATGGTGTGGCTCAACCTTGACTCGTGGGGCCACTAAGTAGGGTCTAGGAATTTAGATTTGATGTTAATTTGATCCTTAAATATTGTCGAAGATGCCCGAAATTTCGGGAGCACCAAATACAGTATACTTGGCATCTAAAACTTCATTTATGGATCCAATTAACTGAGATGGACCTGGACCTGAATGTGGGCCATTACTTAGGATTGGACCCTCGATGTTCCTTTGATTCAATTTCTTGGAATTTATTCCACTTATTATATTAATGTCACTCTTATGTCCTTGTCATTGTTTTATACTTGTTAATTAAATGAAAAATGAAGGACCCGAACTTAGGACTTCCTAGAGGTGACCTGGTGATATAGTTTGGAGGAATTTGACCCGTGTCTGTGTCTAGGCGGGCCCTCATATGGCCTATGTTATATGTGTGAACCCTAGATGGAGAGGTGATTGTGATTAGATTTGTAACTCATTTCGTATGAGCATGGATTGTTTGATATCGGATTGAGATTGGTGATCTCTCCTGGATTATTTAGACTAAGGCTATGGTTTTGTGGGCCTTGGTATGGACCCAATGATTGGTACTTGGACCTCTTAGGGATTTGTCAGAACCTTGCTCTCGCAAGGCAAGCCTAGACAGACACAGACCTGTACTTTGGTTTCTTGAGTCGGCACGAACATTCACTCAGTTGTTCTAAGCTCAACCTGTTGACTGATCATCACTGGTAGGAGCTGTTTATGAGTGTTGAGTGGGCTATCATGATGAGCTATGTTTTAGACGGACAGTGTGATACCGGGTCCGGTCTCTTGAGTGATGAGTGTTTGAGATTGATGAGTGATTTGCGGGGTTAGTTATCCCTAGCACTGGTGAGATTTCCCCACCGCGACTGTGTTCAGTATAGGAGGGCCGCGGCATAATATCCCGCGGTATCCAGCTTGTGTGAATGTGCCACGTTGTGTAGATAGATTGACTTTTATTCTCCTGATTCTAAATGTTTATCTTGCTTAAATTGCGTAGCATTTGTACCTTGGATATTCTTATTGATTTTATTATTGTCTCTACTCTTTTGATGCATACATCCTATGTTATTTGTATACTGTAACTTGCCAGATCTTTAGATCTGACCCATTCTTGGTGCTTAGGTCTCGACCCCGATTACGAGGACGGCGCGCCTGCGCTAGATGATGTACCCGTAGCAGGAGACTACAGGTGGGGACCAGCCGACCAAGAGATCGAGCTGGAAGTTGGAGAGCCAACACTCGGGGTGTGAGAGTTCATATTTTATCTTGGGATTTTGAGCGACATTTGTAGTGAGCTTGGTAGCAGTCTTAATCTGTAATAAACCTTTACACTTTACAACTTTAATACTTTTGGGATTTCGGCTCTGCTATATTTGACTTAGACATATGATACTCCTTTATTACTTCCGCTATATTCACATGCTTCCGCATTATCAACTGTTGATCTATTATCATTTAAAAAGTTTTAATTTGGACCTCACTGCGGACCTACGATCTTGGAAGTTCTCGGATTTTCCGGGAAGTAGCGCGCCAACTTCGGGTATCTTGACGATTTTATCGGTATCCGAAATTGGGGCGTTACATATATCTTTCTTCATGTTGTTCCACTAGTAGTAGCTCCTCAGGTTCTGGTACATCTTGGTGCTGCCTGCGTGAATCGAGTATTTGTTGTGATGAGTATTTGCTATGATTTCGTCCTTCAGCTCCTAAATATCTAGCACGCACAATCTATCCTGATAGTAGAGCACTCCACCAATCAATTTGAACTCTGGCCTCCGGTCAATCTGGACGATCACTCTGACAAGCTTGGGATCATTGCGTTGACTATCCTTGACCTTACTAAGCAACTGTGGTTCCCATTCGGACATGGTAGCAAGCATAACTCTGTCACTGAGCGGCTAAAATTGGATATCTAAGTCACTGAAGACATCGATCCACACACCCTCTGCTACTAGAAAATTGACTAGGGCGGTTTTCTTGCTCAAAGCGTCTGCCACAACTTCGCCTTACCCAGATGGTACTTGATAGGGACGTCGTAATCCTTGTTGTACTCCATCCAACGCCTCTAATGGTTGTTGAGATCATTCTGGGTAAACAGGTACAGCAAGCTGCGGTGGTCCAAATGAACTTCAAACTTCTCCCTGTAGAGATAGTGTTGCTACATCTGGAATGCAAAGACAACTGTTGCTAACTCCAAGTCTTGCGTAGCGTACTTCTTGTGTTCTTTCAGCTGGCGTGATCCATAAGTAATGACTTTCCCTTCCCGCATCAGAACACATCCTAGGCCTGTCTCTAAAGCGTCGGTGAAGACAATGAATCCATCACTCCTGGTGGGCAAAGAAAAGATCGGTGTTGTCTTCAGTCTCTCCTTCAGCTCTTGGAAGCTGTCCTCGTAAGCATTTGATCACACGAACGGTACATCCTTGCTCATCAGTTTGGTCAAAGGCGCCGAAATCGTAGAGAAGCTCTTAACGAATCTGCGGTAGTATCCTGCTAAGCCAAGAAAACTTCGAACCTCTGTGAAATTCTTTGATCTCTCCCAGTCCACCACTGCCTCTATCTTCTCTCGGTCCACTACTAGTCCGTCCTTGGAGATGATATGTTCAATGAAGACCACTTGCTCTAACCAGAACTTGCACTTGCTAAGCTTCGCGTACAACTGGTTGTCGCGCAACAACTGTAGAGACGTCCTGAAATGCTGCTTATGCATATTCCTGGACTTCGAGTAGACTAACGCGTCATCGATGAACACAAATGGAAAGTTGTTGAGGTGTGGGGCGAAGATCTTATTCATTAAAGACATGAACACTGCTGGCGCACTCGTTAATTCGAATGGCATCATTAAGAACTCGTAGTGCCCATAGCGTGTACGGAACGCTGTCTTCTGCGCGTCATGCTCTCTGACTTGCAGTTGATGGTATCCCGATCTCAGGTTTATCTTCAAGAAGTATTGAGCACCCTGAAGCTGGTCGAAGAGCTCGTCAATCTGAGGAAGTAGATACTTGTTCTTCACTGTCGCTTAATTCAGCTGTCGGGTAGTCGATGCACATGCTCGGTCTAATGAACCCTTTGTCTAGTAACTCCTGTAACTGGGTCTTTAACTCTCGCAGCTCTACTGGAGCCATGCGATAAGGAGCCCTGGAAATCGATATTGTGCCTGGTGCAAGCTCGATGGTGAAATTGATGTCTTTAACTGGAGGCAATCCCGGGATCTCATTGAGAAACACATCTGGAAACTCGCAGACAACTGAAATCTCCTCTAGTCCTCTGGTTGGCTTATCCTCTGAGATGAAAGCAATATAGCCCTCGCAACCTGATTTCATTAATCTCTCAGCCTTCAGTGCCGAAACCATCCTGGTGCTGGGCAGTCTCTTCTCGCCTACAAACTCCATTATGTCGTATAATCCGTTGATGGAGTCTGACCGTCTTCTCAAAGCAATTCATCACCGCTCAGTATCTGGCCAACCAATCCATTCCTAAAATGACGTCAAAGTCATGCAGGGGTAGCACCATCAAGTCTACAAAAAAAAAATAAAAAAATGTACTCCCCAATTTGCACTCAGCATCTGGGGTGGTAAGTCTGACACATTACACTCCTACCCAATGGCGTAGACACAACTAACGTGCAAGGCATCTCCTCTCCTATCCCACCAAGGACTAAAGAAAAAGCTGAAGACACATACAAATGTGTTGCACCTGGATCAACAACACTCTAACAAGATGATCACTAATAGATAAAATACCTTCGACCACGTTGCCTGCAGCCTTGGCGTCCTCGTGCATAAGTTCGCCCTGCGGCCTGGGGTCTCTGCTACTGGCGTTGCTGGCCATGATGCCTCTGATGACGTCCTCGATGGTACTGTTGTCCTAAAGCTTGCTGAGGTGCGTGTGCCTGCTGCTGTGCATGATACTGCTACTGAGGTGGCCGAGGTGCTAGAGCAACCTGACGCGCTGGCTGAGCCGCTGGAGCTGGAGCTCTCGGAGGTGCTGGAAGTTGAAGCATCGGAGGTTGCTGCTCACGGAGTAGGCAGTTCCTGGATATGTGCCCCTGCTCACATAGTCAAAGCATACTCTGGGCATGCGGTATTGTTGTTGCTGCTGATGATACTGCCCCATCTAGCCTGCTTGCCTCTGCCTCCGAAACTGCTGCTGCTACTGGACCACGGGTTGCTGCTTGATTGGGGTGGTCCGAAACCATTTTTGTTGTTGCGTGGTTTCCAATCGCTGAAGATGCTCCTCTACCCAGTAGGCTCTCCTCAAAGCCTCCTCGTAGGTAGTAAGTTTAAGACAAGTCATACACAACTGGATCTCCTCCCTCAATCCGTCGACAAACCGCCGAATCCTCTCGGACTCAGGTGTAATCAGAGCTTTTGCAAAACGGGAAAGCTGGGTGAAATGAAGCTCATACTAATAGACAGTCATGTTGCCCTGAACTAGAGTCTGAAACTCCCTGAGCTTCCGCTCCTTGACATGAGCTAAAAGAACTTCTTGAGGAAATCTATCCTGAAGGCAGTCCAAGCTACCTCGTCTCCCAAAATCTCTTAAGGACGCTGCATGGTCCTCCACCGGTCCTCTGCCACGCTGTGGAACATATACACTGCCAACTGCACTCTCTGTCTTCCAAAATACTTGAAGACCCTGAAGATCTTTTCCATTTAGACGATCCAGTCGCCCACAACCATGGATCCTCCTCGCCGGTGAATTCTGGTGGTCCCATCTTGAGGAACCTCTCAAATATAACGTTTGGGTCTACCTCCCGAATAGGTACATCTACTGGAGCTGGCTATGCCACCCTCTCAATCATCTATAAGACTTGCATTTGAAAATGCACAAAGTCCTCAGTCTACTGCTGATGTACGACAACCTGGGCCTCCTGTGCGACAAGGAAGGCCTATAGAAACTTCTGAAAGCGATGCTCATAGTCGGGTTGATCGCCGACCACTGGAACCCCAGGTGGTGCCTCACCTCTCAACATCTACCAACAGAAGAGAATTGTGTCAATTCGAGTCCAACACTTAGGACTACACTGATTCTACCCAATTCATCGTCCTCACATGTATCTCGTCACTGAAATCCTCATTACGTCCTAAAGTTTCTAGTGTGTTTTATTTCATAGAGACTTGCCCGTTCTGGTACCATAAAATTGTTACGCCCAAATTCTGAATACCGAGATAACCGTCAAGCTAACCGAAGTTGGCACGCTACTTCCCCGAAAATCCAAGAACTTCCAAGATTGTAGGTCGGCAGTGAGGTCCCATTTAAAACTTTTTGACTAACATGTAATCATTGGTTGAAATTGCGGAAGTGTTAAGAGTAAAGCGAAAACGAACATAATAATAGCGAAAACATAAGATATCATAAAGAGATGTATCAAATGTAGCAGGGTTGAAGTCCAGCCTAAATCTCAAAATATAATGAATAACATGTTTTAAACATAAGAAACTACCTCCTTGCTCACAACAAAGTCACTCAAAACCTAAAAGAAAGTGTACTCTCAAGCCACACGTACATGCACTCCATCCTCCAGCTCGACCTCTTGGTTAGTTGGCCCCTATCCATAGTCTCCAGCTATGGGTGCCTTGACGAGCGCGTCGTCCTCGTAGTCGGGGTCAAAGCCTAAGCACCAAGAATGGGTCAAATCTAAAGATCTAGCAAGTCACAATATACAAGTAACAAATGATGTATGCATCAAAAGGGTAGATACAAACATAATTAATAAGAATATCAAAGGTACATATGCTAGGTAATTGAGCAAAGCAGTTTGAATTAGGATAATAAGATAAGCTAATCTAACAAACACAATATGGCACATTCACGCAAGCTGGATATTGCGGAATATTATGCCGATCGAGGCCCTCCTATACTGAACAAAGTCGCGGTGGGGAAAACTCACCAGTGCTAGGGAACGACGAGCCCCGCAAATAACACTCATCCATATCATCACTCAGCACTCATAAGACCGGACCCGGTATCATACCATCCATCTGAACATAGCTCATTATAATAACTCACCCAACACTCATAAATAGCTCCTACCGATGATGATCAATCAAAAGGCTGAACTTAAGGCAACTAAGTGAATGCTAATGCCGACTCAAGGGAAACAAATATAGGTCTGTGTCTGTCTAGGCTTGCCTTGTGCGAGCAAGGTCCTAACAAGTGCCTAAGAGGTCCAAGTACAAGTTCAATATCATGGAAGGTACACAGTCCAAGTCTAAGTCCAAACATTGGATCCACACTAAGGCTCATCCAAGCCATGACCTTAGTGTAAACAGTCCAAGAGAGATCACCAATCCCATTCCAATAATAATGAATCCATTCTCATTCATAATGGGTCATAAGTCCAATATAATTAACCTTTCCACCCTAGGGTATCACACATCCAAACTTAGGCCGAATGAT
Source organism: Camphora micrantha (assembly GCA_003546025.1). Taxonomy (NCBI): domain Eukaryota; kingdom Viridiplantae; phylum Streptophyta; class Magnoliopsida; order Laurales; family Lauraceae; genus Camphora; species Camphora micrantha. Next base: position 22,111,662 of record QPKB01000010.1, read on the forward strand.
GGCTCACCTAGACACAGACACGGGTCATTAATCCCTTCATCACATCACCGATCACCTCTAAGTAGTCCTAGGTTCAGGTCATCCATTTTTTTCATTTAATTAACAGGTATAAAGCAATGACTAGGACATAAGAGTGACAGCAATGCAATAAATAAGATAAACCTCCAAATCAAGAGAATCAACGGGAATATCAAAGGTCCAATCTAAAGTAATGGTCCACATTTAGGTCCAGGTCCATCTCAATTAATTGGATTCCTAACTGAAGTTTCAAACGCGAAAGATAGTGTGTTTGGTGCTCCAAAAATTACGGGCATCTTCAACGACATTTAAGAATCGAATCAATATCAAATCAAACCCCTAGACCCTACTTGGTGGTCCCCACGAGTCAAGTTGAGCCACACCATTGACAAATGCTTAACACATCAATAGAAGTCTAGTTGGATGGTCAATGGGCCCCACAATCGATCACAACCTCAGAAGATCAAAGCTGGAAAATCACTAAACACAGTGTGCTTGGTTGACCGAGGACAGGGTTCGGTCAATCGAATACACTAGATTGTTAGAATGTTAGCTCCCAGGTTGACCCATTGTGCAGTGTGTTTGGTCGACCTCTTGGCTTGGGCGGTCGACCGCACACACTGGGAACATTGGTCAAACACCTGGTAGGCAATGTCATGTTCCTGCAATTTTTTGTGTGCTCGGTCGACCTCCTGGCCAGGTCGGTCGATCGAGTGCACTAGAATCCATAAGAAAAGATGTCCCAGCTCACAACCTTTTCCCAAACTTTCATGTGTTGCCGGTTGATCGAGAACAGAGTTCGGTGGACCGAGAGCACTGATTTTTTGTGTCTGAGGGGAAGTTAATTAGCTCCTAGTTAACTGCCTGCAAAATTTGTGTACTCGGCCGACTGAGTACAGGGTCCGGTCGACAGAGTGCACTAAACTTGAAACTTTCACAAACTGTTTACTGAGACTTGAATTTCACAGATTTTAGTGTAGCCGGTCGACCGAGTACACGCACCTGCAACCCAAAACCAGATTCTGGGATTTCTTCCTCTTCAATCCATTTTCCAATCAAACCTCCTTCAATCACTTTCATTCATCACATAAACATCTAAAACAACATAAACACTTCAATAATAACCATCCATTCAACAATAATTGGGCCATTGATATTCTAAATGAGAAAAACCCATCCATCAATGGCCAAAATCCATAAAAACAAGCTCAATAGGTAAATCTAAGCATCTTGACATCATATGAACGCAATTTCAGAATAAAAAGCAGTAAACACACATTCTATAATAATTGAGTATATTGCACTCGCCTCAAATCCGAATTTACAAAGGTAATGAAGAAAAAGAAGCAATCCAAGCTATCCAAACCTCTAATGGCCTTCTTACACCGAAACCAATTCAATCTAGAAAACCTAACACCCATTCCACAAGAGAATTGAACCAAGGAAGAAATCTAGAGAGCGAGGAAGATAGAATTCTAGAGAAAATTGAACTATGAAAAGAGATAGAGAAGATTACCTTGGTTTGTAGGAGAAGAAGAGATGAGCAATTGGATAGAAAAGACTTGAAATAGGATGTAGCTGAAATTGAGGATGAACTCTTTCTTCTTCTTGTAGTTAAGGTTTTGGAATTAGGGTTTTAGCTAGGGTTTTTAGAGTTAGGGTTTTCTTGTGAAATGATAGGTAAATGAGATATAAATGATAGTGGATTTAGGATTTCATTCCCAATGCAATAGTTTGGTTTATATAGGCCAGGGTTTGGATAATTACTAAAATGACATTTTAGTTTAAATGGGAATGAGGATAAGGATATGGGCAAAAAAGTCTTTTGTTAAGGTTCTAGAATGTTCTCAAGTGGAATATCCCTTTAATAAAATCCTATTTACTAGTAAGGACCTCAAACATCTAGAACCTTATAAGAATTATAAAAGACACCCTATAGATTCTATAAAATACACAATAGGCCTAATTCCTAAAAAATAGGTTAAGACTTATGAAAAATACTATCTACCCTCACTAATCCCTATTAATTAGTACAAACATATTATTATTACTATAATTAATAATATTTAAATTCAAAATGAGGGCCCACCAAGGTGCCATCTTACATACCTGCCCTTTGGATAATTCATAAGGCCAACCACTCCTCCACGCATTCATGTTGGTAGCTAAAGCAATTACCAATCAAGCAATATCAGTGGAATAGATTGGTCATATTGGCCCTAAAAAACAATTAAATAGAACAGGTGGTTCGCACTTTGTTGACCCATCAAGAGCAGCATTTATTGCCTTGTTTAAGAGTTCGGTCATATAGTGATTAAAAATGAAATCTGGTACACTTATAATCTAGAAACCCAATTTATTTATCTGCTGCCCCTGTTCTCCTGCACCAAGGTGCTCCTGGTGCCATGTAACCATGGCCTCCAACCGACGGCCCCACCAAAAAAACATAAAAAAATGGCACTGATAAATAATATGGCCGGCAGCCAACTTCCTCGTGTTACTAAAAAATTCTGAAGTCAGCGGTTAGAGTCTATGAAGAAAAGGAAGAAATATGATCTCTCTCTCTCTCTCTGGCTTTCAGTTTCGGCTGCAGAGGAAAAGAGAAATAGGGAAAGGGAGAAGAGGGAGAAAAGAAAGGAAGAAGACAGAGGTAGGAAGAAGAGGAAAAAAGTACGACACCAATAGAAAGGGAAACTTTAGCTCGCCATTCTCAGGTCGGTGGGTCACTCTCTCTCTCTCTCTCTCTCTCTCTCTCACACGCACACAAATATTTAGAAAAGCATCATGCACACAAATATTTAGAAAAGCATCATGCTTGGGTTTTCCCTGCCATCAACCCCAAATATATGACTAACACTAATCATTTGAATTGTCGGCAAACTCAAATTTAACATTGATCCAACTGTTACTATTAAATATTCAAAAAAACAAAAAACAATTCGAAAAGCAAGCAATGCATATTTATCATTAAACTTGAGAAAAGGGGGTTAGAATTATATATCTATATATATTTATATATATATATATAAAAGATACTTTTATGGAATAATACCTGTTAAACTCAGTTTTTATTGGTTAATGAAAAAACTTAAAAATGTCACCAGAGTGCCTAAACTAGACTCTTTTCTTTTTTTTTTTTTTTTCTTGAATGACAATCTTATGCTTGGTTTAGAACCTACTATATGATGGGTTTATCCCATGACATCCTGGGTTTCTTATTGGATTTGATGTCCTAATGATTGATTATGAATTGTGAATTTTGATTTCAAAATGTTAATTAGTAGTGAAACAAAAAATTACAATTTGGTCACTGATTGGAAAAATGGGTTTATCCCATAATATCGTGAGTTTTCAACTGACATTATTAAAAAAAAAAAAAAAAAAAAAAAAAAAAAAAAAAAAAAAAAAAAAAAACGATTTAGGGTCTCCTTGACATCATTGAGTAGTCACAAGGAGTAAATTTTGTTTTCCAAAAATCTAATTATGATGATAGAAAAAAAAAATTCCACGATTTTGAAGAAATTTTATTTCTTTTTTACTAAAACATCTAGGATATGATGGGTTTATCATTTGATACCATGGGATCTTCTACTAAAATTAGAAAAAAAAATTTAGGAGTTCTTCGATGTAAATGGACAGTCACTAAGAGTGATTTTTTCTTTCAAACAATCTTGTGGTGAAAGAAGAAAAACTATTTTATTATTTTTTAACTAATTGTATTTCAATGTCACTGAAAAAAGTTCTAGAAGAATCCATTAAGTTCTAAAGCCTCAAAATCAATAGTTTTGATGATCCAATTATGATTTTTTTTTTTTTGCCAAAAATCATATCTACAATGAAACCTTTCCATCACATTATACCCTTAAGATTCTCACATGCCCCAAATTAGTAGTTTTGATGATCTGATTATGATGATTTTATTGCCAACGATGATATCCACAATGAGATCTTTCTATCACATTATCTCCTCATGATTACATGCATCCAAGTGAGTCCCATAGGAGGATTGTATTTTACCTCATAAAAACCATGAGAGGTATACTTCTCTACGTAATTCTTCGTATGGAAGGTATGTCACAAGATTCTTATGGGGTAAAGTTTTTTAATATTTGGTGGCTCTCACTAAACCCCCAAAAATGGGTTTCAACCTATTTTGATACTTATATTTCTATTCACCGTTGGATTGAATTTCAGAAAAAATGTAATTTAGAAAATCATTGAACTTTAAGGCCCTTAAATCAATGGTTGATGGTCCAACTAGGATAATTTGTTCACCCAAAATCTAATCCAAAATAAGAGCGTTCCATCGCATTATCACTCGATGATCGGCCGGAACACAGGTAGGCCCACATGACAAAAGGTAATTTTTTTAGAAATTGATGATCGACTCTTCGTCTTTGATTAGAAATTTTTTTAACATGACGTTTTCTAATCCATGAAATTCTTTTTCTAAGTAACTTTTTTATGGTAAATTTTTGAGGATTTTACTCGAAAAATCCCAAAATTCAGGTATTTATCGCCAAAGGTCTTCACAAATTGTGTAGCACTAACGAGGTCCTTTCGCCAATTTTTTATACTTTTTCTAAGCGACAATAGCGTCACTATGGGCGATGCTAGCGTCGCTCATCAGAATATCTCCTAATGTCTTCTTTTTCCTCTCCTCCTCTTATTTCTTCATATGGAATTTGCAAAGAGGAAATATTGGATTGTGCAATTAATATGTACACATGCATCATTCTTATATAACAAATTCCATTTGTCCAATTATATGACCCTCTTTTATGACATCTAATCCATTGTCACTAAATGGATTGGTGTGGTCCAAGCTATATTGGGTAGAGAAGTTGAGAGAAGAGATGGGACTGCCCATTTATTCTCAGTTTTGTTTCCCTGTTATATTCTCTAGCATGTACTGTATTGTATTGTGCCTTTCTTTTTGTTTGTAAACGTATCATGAGAGACAAGCTAGCCTTTATTTGCTGAACGAGAATGATGTGTTAATGGGTTGGATTTGTTGCTTTCACCGCACCTCTTTCACGTGGTTTAATCCCACTGAGCTCTCATCAGTGTGCGCCTTTTTGCCTCACCTTTTAGCCAACTTTCATGCAACGGACCCAAAGGATATGAAAATCTCTCAAAGATTGAGAAAAGGTTACAATAGTAGAGCCTGTTTTACTAGAATCAGTTTTCTTAATGAGCGTGCATGTAAGTCCTTCAAAATATTCTTTGGGGGCTTCTTTCGAGTAATAGGAGGACATTCGATCACCTTGATATTTCGTATTTTCCTACTGCACGCCCAAACCTATTTGTTTTTAATCCAGGCAGTATTTCTAAAAAAAAAATGTCTGGCGGCACACCCTACTTATGCATCGAAAGTGACCTACCGGCACCACACCATACCAGTCCATTTAGTGACACTGGATGGATTAGATGGCATAAAAGATGGTCATATAATTGGACAAATGGAATTTGTTATATAAGTAACACAAGAATGATGCGTGTGTACATATTAATTGTACAATCCAATGTTTCTTCTTTGCAAATCCCATATGGAGAAATAGAAGAAGGAGAAGAAGAAGAAGACATGCATTAGGAGCGTCGCTCATGGTGACGCTATTGTCGCTCAGAAAAAGGTAAAGAAAAGTATAAAAAATTGGCGAGAGAACCTCGTTAGTGCTAGGCAATTTGCGAGGACCTTTCGCGATAAATACCTAAATTTTGGAATTTTTCGAATAGAATCCTCTAAATTTTTTCTAAGTACCTTTTGAAAGCTATAAATACCCTCAATTATAAATCACTTGTTACATTGAAATTTCGTTTACCAAGAAAAGACATTCACAAAGCTCCACCATTTTCTCCCTTATATTTATCATGCAGTTTGTAAGGTTGATTCCTATGTTAAATCATTAACAACTGCTAATGATATTATTTGTATATGGGAAACAAAATGATAGGAGAGATCTAGGAGGGCTGGGGTGATGTAAACAAATGGCTCGTGTGTCGCCACCGGTGTTGTATTCTCCATCATTCTCTCTACAACAGGCTTTGCCAACGCCGTCCCCCTTCACAAACTCTCTAGCTTCTTCAGGTGGATGGAGGAGTTCACAACCCACAGGCCACCTCGCCAACATCTTACTTCGCTTCTTTGCCTTTCTCTTCTCTGTAGTCTCTTCCCTTTCTCTATTCGCACCTGTGCCTCATAACAGCATCTTACACTCTCGTGAATTTAGGTACTCTCTCTCTCTCTCTCTCTCTCTCAATTGTTACATAGCATTAGCTTCATTTGATGATCATAAACTTCAAATGAGGGGCCTCCGAATCAAATAGCTAGGATAATATATATATATATATATATATATATATATGGGTCCGGCCGTTCATTTTTATATGCTTGACCCAATGGCATATGATTATAGATCGCAATAGGTCAGATTAAATGGGTGACCAACCCTAACCCACTCCTACTAGAGGAAAAGTCTGATATTGACTATTGACTTTTCTATAGATTTTGACACAAGTTGGGTTAATGCAGTTCAGGTTTTGATTTCTCTAACACGACCCATGGTTTCTATAATTACTGTACATCTTTTTAATGGATTATTCTAGGTATAATACATTTTTATAAGCTAAATTGAGGAGTTGTGGTTCAAAGCCTCGGTCATGCAATAGAAGATATATAATTTACTTCTTTATATGATAATATTTTAAAAGAAGAGATTTGATATGGAGCGATGAACTGTGATTGGTGCGTTGAACTTTACAGGGCCTACCTAGGGAAATACCAATCACGATGGTAATTGGGATTGGAAAGATCTCAATGAGACTTATATAAGTGTGCAAAATATCAACCCCATTAGATCATCCAAACCCCTTGATCTATGGACCATGAATTTAATGTCCTTCGAATGCATGCCTTTTTTATAAAATCCTAATCCAACAGTGACAGTTGGATGAGTGTAAGATTTGAGCTTGTGTCAATTCGTGGGAGGCTAGTTTGTTTGAGGGGGTAACTTGATCATACATGGGACCTTTTGTAGCACCATTGGTACCATCACACCTTAAGTTCATTGCACTGGATCATTAGTTTTTATAATAAAAGAATTACTAGTATCAAGGCCCAAGACCAGTACCCAGAGGCGATTTTGGTTTTACAAATCATAAACCCTTCATGGGTTGAGGGCGCGGCAGGTTCACTCAGGGTTTAGCCTGACCTGTACTAAACTGGCCCCATTGCTACCCCCGCAGTATGATCAATGAACTGAATTGGAATTTTAACCCATACCTATTAACCATCTACTCATTCAATATTCACCATGCGTGTGGGTGGCCAAAGTAGTCCCCTTAATGTGAATTACTCTGCTATTGTAGTCTGACCGGTTCAACTTGATCATTTCTAGGGTCCCTAGCTTCTGTCCTAAAACAAAAATAAAGACCAAAGGATATAGATATTAAAAAAAAAAAATTGGGTCTGATTTTTTTTTAAATGAAGCAAAACAAAGACTTTTAAGCCTAAGTAAAATATGCTAACATTTCCTCCTTGGTAAATCAGGTATTGCCTCAGCATATCCATCATAGCTTCTGTTTATTCTGCCTTGCAACTTCTCAAAGGTATACATGACATTGCTTTCAGAGGCCGCTACATTTCAGACAACATTTGTGACTACATCACCTTCTTCATGGATCAGGTAGACAACATCTGTGACTACCATTACTTCTTTTTTTTCCCGCACAATGGTAGGGATGCTAAATTGGATATTGAACATATTTTTGGATCTGGTAGAAATTGAAACATTGATTCCAAAAACTTTCTGATCCATATTTTGATTCAAATCTGTGTTCAGATCGAAAACCTAGAGTCCAACAGACTACAGCCCAATCATCCATCTAATCTGAGATTAGAAATTGAATTAAGTCATTTTAGGGTTGAATCCAAACCAGAATTGGGTTCAGTCCAGGTCCAATAATGGGTCCAGAACTTAGCTTTGTTGTAGATGTTGGACCTGAATTTGGACAAGGAACGTAGCAGTTGACAATCAAACGCTTACCCCAATTCGCATGCACTATGGATCCTAAGTGAACACGACCCATTTTACATTTTTACAGTAGAAGCGGCAATTACAAGACTGCCACAACAACCAACCCTGGTCCAACCCCATGACCCCTTTTATATTTGGTCTGTGTTTGGGGTGACATTTCTTACCCAATTATTAGATAAATTGGGTTCAGATTAAGTGCATTCTTGCTACTTGACTCGGTCGGACCTAAGCTAAACCTAACGTAACCTGGCTAATTGCACTAGTACCTGCCAACTCATCCCTTACCAAACCTGCTAATCAAGGGTTCTGGGACCCTTTTTATTTCTGGGCAGTGTTCTGATTGACATGATCAACCCAATCCCAATCAATAGATGGGTTAGGTTCAGCAGTTCAGGTCAACCCTATGAATGTCACCTCTAGTGCTCCACCCAAGCGGGCCTGACCCAACTGAAACCCCACTTCAATATTACTAGAAAGAAATGCTGTTTCCTTAATTTCTGAGCTAGAATTCTTTGTAGCATGTAACAGTTGATGGCCTACCTTCTGATATCATCTTCATCAGCATCGGCGCCCTCCATCGGACAAATCCTAAGGATCAGTCTCAAGAAAGTTGCCATTACATCGGTTATCATGTCAGTTGCCGCTTTTCTTGTCACAGCAGCTTGCGCTCTCATATCAGGTTACAGGCTTTGCAAGAGGATCAGCTGGTGATTAAGTTACATAACTAGTGGATGGATTTGGATAAGAAGCTGTTTATTACAAAATCAAAGCTTACCCTCCAGACCAAAAAGCTTTACTTGAGCAAAATGTTTCTTGAGCCTGTTAGGATATCATGTTGAATATTTTGAGTTGTTATGTACCAAAATTGTAGTATGTTGTGACATGGGTATGCTTTTTATGCATTCATCACTTGATCCTAGGAGTGCAACTTGGGTTGGGTCAAGATGGGTTATGGGCCCAATCAATGCATTTCCCATCGACTTTGCCACCGACTCCTAGTCCTGTCGCAAAGTATCACAGGTTGGAATCCGATGCAATAACAGGTGTCCAATTCAACAAATTGTAAAATTCATGATTGTGCATAAAGCCTGAAATTCCTGTTACTGAGAAATAAAATTTATTTCATAAAAATTGATATATAAGTACAGCAAGAGTAAAGAAGTCTGTACAAATGTCACTTTGAATGATCAAGTTGGGTAATGTTCTGCTAAGAGATACCAAAAAGGGCTTATGTGGAAGGTAATTCTTTTACCATCACATGGGAACCCCTATAATGAATTGTACTGACCAATGAATGGATTTCAAGGGGGGCAAAAGCTTAAGAAACTGTTGGATTGAATAACAGGGGAAAATAAAAGGTTAAGAAACTGCTAAAACTTAAGGTGGCCTTCGTACAGCACGGAAGTGCGGTTTTGTACTAGATTTTCATGGCAGACATCTACCCAATTACGAAATGGGTGCCGCAGAAGAAGAAAGACGGGTTTCCTCTTCCACAGCATTATACAAACGCCTCCTAAAGAAAGACCGTTTCCGCTTCCCTTGAAGTCATGCTTCCACCTCTTAACTTATGATGCACGGATACTTCAAAATAAGCAATGTATCATGTCGTATCATATCCGATACTACACTACCTCGCCTACGACGTGTCCTTCCCATATCCATACTATATTTGTGCATCATAGCTCTTAACTGCAATCATGTTTTCATTGCTTGCGGAGAAAAGCAAGCTCAAAATCTAAGTTTCATCACTGAATCCGACTCCACCAGACCGTTAATTTTGATGCGCAGAAAAGAAAAACCGAAAATATTCTCTCCTGCTTCAGTGGAACTTGCCTTGTACAAACACATCCTAAGGCCCCTAAAATCAATGGCTGTGATGCTCTCCGATTGAGATGATTTTTGTGCAAAATCATATCCACCACGAGACCTTTCCACATCACACTATCTTCCTAATCTAATGATCATCTAACATAATCTAATACAAGTTCATACATTGGCAAGATGCAGTCCCTTGAATTTCTACTACAGTATCATTATTATTAGCTGTAGAACAGTATTTAATGGCAATAGAAGAATCCAACAGTCATCACCAACATTTCACAGAACCCCTGCAATAGCCCTCATGCCTCTCAAAACTAACAGCCCTTTTCCTCTGCTGTGGCCTGCAATTCTTCTGGAAAATCCAATGTATCTGAGAAGTTACCTGCACACTTAACCGGCTACGCCATGCCAGAACTAACAAAATGGTCAGGATACACCCAACATTGAAATAAGATCCTCACTGAGTTAAGGGTTTAACGTGTATTTATATATAATATTTACAGAAAAGAAAAAATTGCCATAAAAGCATGTATGCTCAAAGTCCAAATATTTAGATATGGTTTTCAGTAACTGAAGTCTTTTGACAAGTATATAACCCAAACAAACGCACACATATACACACCCACACTTGTATATTTCGCATCTCAACCCAACCACATGTGCCGAATGGAATGCCAATCTATGCGGACTTCTGGAGGCTGTCTTCTCACATGACATCCAGTGATGACACGAAGGAAGAGCGGATGTATAACAAAAACAACCATAATCACCATCACCACTACTGCCATCCAAGGTAATTGTGGTTGGAAACCCTGCACACATTGTTATAATATATGAGAAAGAGAGAGAGGCATTGCCGGATTAAATGTAACAATAATGCTCGATACAAAAACCATCAAGCCATGTAAACGGAAGGGCAGCAGCAGTAACGGCAATCAGCCGAAGAACGTCTGCTGATGCTCTCTTTAGAACAAATTCTACCCCTTGAGTTGAAACCCAACGCGAAGGTTCTTAGTAAAACCGCCTCTCAGAATATAGCGGCCTTCTCATAAAATTCAAGTAGGTCGCACTCTAAGTTTCAATGAAGGATTCCAATCTTTGCTCATGTTGAAGACAGCGAAGGGCATTGTTTTTCAGTCACCAGAACATTGTTATCACCCAAAAACATTGCCACCAAAAAGATGTGTTATTGTCAGGAAGCGGACAACCCATTTCATATCGGGTTTCCGTTCCACAATAGTGGGCCACATTACCCACTACCATTATTGTGGCGGTACTCGGACACCGTTTAGAAAAGGGACAAAAGTAAATGGGTTTGTAAACGTCTTAAAGGGAAAAAATAAATAAAATAAATGTCTTCAAAATGTTGTTAAATCAATGTAAAGTATATATGGGTCCCATGGCCCCCACCATGCATTTCATGCGATGATCACGCAGGATGCGCAATGCAGATGTGATGATCACACAGGATGCGCGATGCAAATACACGCCTGGTTTAAATGTTTCTGGACCCAACATCCCAGGCCAAGCCCGATTCTTGTGCACACAATGTTTGTAGCAAAAGGCCCAAAACTACTTATAGCATAAATCCAAGCAGTTTCTAATAAAGAGATCTCAGTCTTTTCTTCTTTACTGATGTGGGACTCCATTCCCACACCAAAAACAAACACAACCCATTTCAAAAAGAAAAGAACTAAGAAAAAGACAAAATTCACTTTTTGAAAAAAGAAAAAAAAACCTTTCAGAATATTTGAAACAACATAAAATCTAGCAATTTCTAATTTTATCTTTCCTCGCTTTACCACAATGCTCTCAACATTCCCATCTTTGCTACACCCATTTTGTGCAGGTGGCCAACATTTCACTCCATAATCCATAGCATGTCTAAATCTAATCACTATCGTGTAACATTCTCCCTTCACTTTTGCAGATAAGATCCGATCATATGTGTGTGTATATATATATATATGTATGTATGTATGTATGAAAAAATTACCTGTGGAACCCACATGGCCCTTTCTTGATGAGATGCATCCAACAGTTTTTAAGTACACTCATGGACAACCCTTTTCATACTATAGACAGAAGTTGGTTGGGACTGGTATGGCTCTTTAATTAGTGCTCTAAAGCTGATTTGCATGTGCTGCCGGCTGCCCTGTTTTGAGTTTTAAGTTTCCTGAAATTTACATATAACCCCTTGTTGCATATTATTCTCCCAAAACAGCCCCTGAAATTCAATTTAAGGGACTGTTTGGTGTAGAAAACAAGTGGACCAAGTAGCTCAGAATGGGACCCACATGGTTTGATCATGGTCTTACCGAGTTATGTACACATGTCGATTAGCTGTATTTTCCATGTATCATTACTTTGTATCTTCATTCTTTTACCTTATTAGGAGATCATGTAACCTGTAATTATTGCGTATATTTGGCAACTCTAATATTATAAAGTGGCAGTTAATCCTCAGAAGATAGACAATTTTCCAATCTTTCTGATCTTATCATATTATCAGAGAACTTGTTTTTTTTTTTTTTCCTTTAATCAAGGGCTCATACCTTCTCCTTGCTGGCTCTTAGAGTTCATCCCTATCTAGGAATTTCATTGGTCGTGCAAATCCGTTCGTCGAGAACTTCCCTCAGAAACTTCTACTCGACATCATCCCTCTCGCCGTGCGAACCATTTCATCTTTGGCCACTGGTGCGACGATTCAATTTGAATCATCTCATCTTGGATTGATTGAATGCCCTAATTCGAATCAAGGGTTCCTCATATTCGAATTGATCAGAGATAGCACTGCGAGAACCCGTCCCGGGGTCTTCTTCCAGATTCTTTTCAAATATCATCTTCCAACTGCTGTCTTATATTCTCGAGGTCCGGGTTCTTCTGCTCCAATGGGATTCTTCTCCTCTTCAAAGTTTGATCTGCAAGCTCAGTAGATATTGCTGCTTGTCACTGTCTTCTTGTCGCTGCATCTTCACTTCTCGTCTGTGCCTTAGTCAACACAGCAACTTCGTCAATCTTTGCCAGGATCTCTATCTCTGCCTGATCAATCTTCAAGTTCGAGGGAAGTTCGAGGGCCTTCTCCAAGTTGATCAATCACCTATCAATCTCGGCAGTCTCTAAGCTGGGATTTTGTAAGCCCAATTTCTTCATCTAAGGGACATCACAGTGTCTCTTCATCTCTTCATCTTGGGTTTTATAAAAGAGGACTGACTATTCATGTCCGATTTGGGTCAGTGGACCTAGCAATTCGGTTCTCTGCTCTACAGCTCATATAGGCAACTCAGATCTTTGTTGTTCAGCTCAAACTAAAATTCAGGTCAGCTGCTTTATCAAAACTACTGTAACTACACAGTGCCCTTTATCTTTGGCAGTTCATTTTTATGTTGCCTCAGTTTTTGTATTTATATCAATAGTATCTTCATGATGGACAAAATCGATGTAATTCCAATCGAGTTGAATGGAAAGAAATATATGACATGGTCCTTTCGCCTTAAGAACTTTGTGGAAGGAGAAGGGATGCTGGGTTATTTAGCTGGGACACAGCTCAAACCCACAGTTGATAATGACAGTACCAGCACAGTCCCTAACCTGGTTGATGAGAAGGCAGTTGCAACCTAGAGTAAAAATAATGCCAAGATTGTTCAATGGATCCTCAATTCCATAGATCTATCTCTTTCTCCGTCCCTACAAGCTTTTACAAAAGCTTCAGATATGTGGAGCCACATGAAGAAGTTATGCCACCAAACCAACAAAGCTAGGAAAATCTATCTGGGCACTGAGATGGCAAAATACTATCAGGGTAATAAAACAATACAAGAATACTACAGTGGATTCCTTACCCAATGGACACAAAAGGATTCCATGCTCCTCCACTATGTACCTTCTGATTTTCTTCCACATGCCCTTAAGCTAAAAGAGTAGTCCCATATAAGCAAAAGTTCCTCATGAATCTCTCTGACCGGAGTTCGAGTCGGTCTCGGGCGCTCTTACATATTGAGAAATATAAGCAGATCTTGACACGTGTACAAGAGGCCCTTCGAGAGGAAATTTGACTCTCGTCGCAACGAGCTATAACGGAGGAACCTGAAGCCTTCATTACTCCTGCATCTGAAGACACTGCTCCTCTTACTGCACGGGGGCAGAAAGTTAAGTGCTATGAATGCAAAGGATATGGACATGTGGCTCGCAATTGCAAAAAGAAACAATTCTGCAATTACTGCAAAAAGACAGGCCACCTTATTTCTGACTACACCAGCAGACCACCAAAAAGAAATGAACCACCTCTGAAACAAGGTCAGACTGCTAGTGCTTTACAAGATCAAAATCTACCAGATTCTGCAAGCTCTTCTTCTGGCATTGTGATGCTAATGCTTGCTCAGATCTGAGAGCTGATTAACAACTATATTTCATCTGCATTTACTTCCATGGGAGTAAATGGTCGGTACAATTTTTCTCACACAACATCTCCAGCATTCCATTCAGCGACTGCCCTTTCTGCATTTATTACTCCAACTTTGTTTGTGGACTCAGGCACCTCAAACCATATAACCTCAGTAGGCAACCTAAGGGACAGACAAACTCACAAGTCACAACGGTCAAGAACTGATTACAACGGCAAATGGGCACCATCTGTCTATCTTTGGCATTGGTACCTTAGAGCTTCCAAGCCCTCCCTTACCCTTCCCAATGTGTACTCTGTTCCCAAATTATCTACAAATTTATTTCTTGTAGGACAACTTGATGATGGATACCAAGTTTAACTTTTCTTCTTCTGGTAGTGTTGTATAGGAATGGCAAACTGGGAAGGTGATCGGGATGGGGAGTAAACATGGCAGACCAATAGGACAAAGGACCTCGCTCCTTATGCTTCCTCTTTTACAGTTTCGAATAATTTGTGGACCATTTGGCATAGACACTTTGCTCATGTCAACAATAAGTTGTTTTCTTCTCTTGCTAAATCTAAATGCTAAACATGTTGTCTAAGCAAAAGCCATATTTTACCTTTTTCTAGTTCATTATTCACGTGCCACTACACCCTTCAATAATTATTTTACTCATATGTCTAGGGGTTAGCTCCACACTTAAGTAGACTTGGGTACAAGTACTATGTAAGGTTTATTGATAACCATTGTCATTACAAATGTATATATTTTTTACAGCTCAAATTTGAAGTCTGTTCTATATTTCAAACATTTTATAATACAGTGTATAACCAGTTCAACAAGAACATCAAAATTCTCAAATAAAATTTCCGAGGAGAATACATGTCTATTCAATTCTCCTCCTTGTCTAATAAAGGCGTCATTCACCAAAAATCTTGTCCACATACACCTCAACAAAATGGAATCGCTAAAAGAAAAAATCCGCACATCCTTGAAACCACTTTAACACTTCTTGCTGAATCTTAAGTCCCACCTCATTTTTTGTGTGAAGCTGCTTATATTACCATTCATCTCATCAACAGATTGCCAAGTTATGTTTTACATAAAGTTACACCATATGAGTGTCTCTTCGGTCATCTGCCATCTTACTCACATGTGCAAGTCTTTGGTTGTCTCTATTTTGCTCATCTTCCCTCTAATGAGAGATCCAAACTTTCGCCTCAAGCTGCCTAATGTGTGTTTCTTATTTACAGTGATGTGTTCACAAAGGTTTTGTTTGCTATGATCCAAAAGACAGATTTGTCCGTATTTCTAGGAATGCCATCTTTTTGGAACATATCCCTTTATATTCACTTCGTCCTGCTAGTCATCCCGTCCAAGTATCATATCTTCATCAGGTTTTTGAGTCCACATCCTCACCGCCCAGTACCAAGGTCTATGTCAGTCGAGCAATGACTCTTCCTCTAACTACACCTTCTCTTGATCACCCTTCCTTGTCGGCTCTTGATCCTCCAGGTAATGATCCTCCTGACCCACAACCTTTGCAACGTTCTAGTTGTAGTACAGTGCCTTCTAATAGATATGGTTTCCCAACCTATTTTACCTCTTTAGATTCTACTCCTATTCCAACCTCCTATTCACGGGCTTCTATAGTACCATGCTGGCAAGATGCAATGACAAAAGAATTACTCGTCCTTAAGGCAAACTCCACATGGGATCTGGTAACTGCCCCGATAGATGTACCTATTATTGATAGCAAATGGGTCTAATCCATCATAGTGAAACACGAAGGGAGCTTGGATAGATATAAAGCACGACTTGCATAGGGCTTCAAACAAGAATATAGGATTATTTAAGAAGAGACATTTGCACCGGTCGCTGAAATGACCATTGTTCAAGCACTACTAAGTGTAGCAGCTATCCGACACGGGCCACTTTGGCATATGGATGTCAAAAACGCCTTTCTCCATGGTCACCTGCAGAAGACTGTCTACATGCGAAACCCTCCAGGCTATGCATTTCCCACAAAAACATGTTTGTAAATTGAAAGAGTCTTTATGGACTCAAACAAACTCCTCGAGACTGGTTTGACAAATTCTGACATGCTATCCTTCATGCAAACTTCCTCCAAAGTCAGAATGATAGCTTCCTCTTTATTCACAAGACATCCCAATTCCCAAGGTTGTACGGTTCTATTGATTTATGTTGATGACATGATTATCAGCTATCAAAACTCATCTTATGCACCACTTCAATATGAAAGATCTTGGATCTCCCACTTACTTTTTGGGTCTAGAAATCTCTAGAACTCATAGTGGCAGCGATACTTCACATACTTGTGACCTGTCTAGAAATCTCTGATTATCAGCTCTCAAAACTCACAAACCACATATTGCAGCGATACTTCACATACTTCAACCACTCAAAGGCAATCTTGATCAAGGTCTCTTTCACTCTTCTACTTCATCCCTCCAACTCTCCACATATGCTGATGCCGACTGGACTTGTTGCTCTGAAACTCGTCGATCTACTATGGGATGGTGCATGTTTCTTGGAAACTCTCCCATATCTTGCATATGTAAAAAGAAAAATGCAGTTTCCAAGTCCTTAGCAGAGGCCGAATATCGATCCATGGCCTCGGCTAGCAATGAAATTGTCTGCCTTCAGCATCTACTTCGAGAGTTCATCATTTTTCTTGCAAAACCCATTACACTATATGCTGATAACACAAGTGCAATCAGGACCGCCAATAATCCAGTGTTTCGTGTGTGAACCAA
This sequence comes from Camphora micrantha, assembly GCA_003546025.1. NCBI lineage: Eukaryota > Viridiplantae > Streptophyta > Magnoliopsida > Laurales > Lauraceae > Camphora > Camphora micrantha. The sequence goes on from QPKB01000010.1 coordinate 22,128,699, forward strand.
GCACAATGGAATTGATTGCCACTTCATTCGCCAACAAGTCGTTCCTAAGATAATTCAACATCCACATGTTTCCACTCTACACCAGTTGGCTGATATATTTACCAAAGCACTAACTACGAGCCGTCATGAATATCTATCTTCCAAATTGATGCTTTGTGGACCTCCGCATCAATTTGAGGCGGGAGTGTAGAAAACAAGTAGACAAGTAGCCCACAATGGGAACCACACAGTTTGATCGTAGTTTGCCCGAGACGTGCACGTCTATTAGTAGTATTTTCCCTGTATCATTACTTTGTATCGTCATTCTTTTACCTTATTAGGAGATCATGTAATCTTTAATTATTACCTAGATTTGGCAACTCTTATATTATAAAGCAGCAATTGATCCTCAAAGAGGATAGACCAATTTTACAATCTTTCTAACCTTAACATTTGCGCCCCAATTCCACATCCATTCTTAATTAGACGTTGTGGGTCTTTCTGCGATGCTCAATCCACCCCATGTAGGCTTAGCCACCTCAAAAATACAGTTAAAAATCCATTTCACATCAATTGTCCATAATCAGTATAAAAGAAAAAGAAAACGAGCATAAAGCTGACACATGATGCAAACTCAAAGATCACTGGAAACTCACCTCACCAAAATAGTTCTCTCATCACCACTCCCTCATACATTTTTTTTTATAATTATTTAACCTTTTTTTTTAGTGGGAGATGGCGATCTATCATGTTACATGGTTGGCTTATCTATATTCAATTTGACAATCGAATATTTTTGCAGGATTTCCACAAAAACTAAGCATTTTTAACCAAAAAAAAAAAAAAACAGAACTTGATTATAACCTGAGAAAAGACAAAGATCCTAACTTGAAAACCCAAAAAATCCCAAACCAGATCAGTTTAATGGAAGAAGTGGTGGAGTGGTAAAATTTAAAGGCTTGACTGTGATTCATCCAACTTATTAGAATACTATGAATTTTTAATCCAAGAAATGGCATTAAATACGCAGAATACTTAAAAGAAAAACCATTTCAAAAAAATATAAGAAAAAGGATGCAAAATTTCTTTTAAGAAAAAACTAAAATAAGAAACTAATCAAGAATATATTGTGTTACTCTTTTATTCTAGAATACACTTTTCAATGCAGATTAGCTATACATTTTTGGGAGAAGATAAAATATATAAGCGACTGGGCTGTAATTTCCAAGTGGGCCAATTTTAAATCGACTCAACAATTTTCAGAACCATGCTTCAAAAACCATTGCGAAAAGCAAGCCCATGTATATTGTTTGAAGCTCACAGAAAGTAACAAACACAAGTTCAAGGAAAAAGATCAAACCATTAGAGGAGCACTTTCTTTCAAGGGCAGATTTCTATCAGCATGCTCAAGGCAGTAGCGTAGCATTTCCACTATAGTCGACTCAGATGACAGGTCACATTTGTCTGCAAGTTTTTTTTTTTAGAAAAATACATACAGTTCAAATTCTACAGTCAATAACAACAACAAATAGTTCTACAGATATATCACCTGGGATGTCAAATATTTGTGTAGCAGGTGGAATTCCCAGCAAGTCTCCCAAATGAATGCGGACATGAGCCCGCTCCGAGAGTGACAGTTCATCAACATGTGTTATAAGAAGAATGGGTTTGTCATCTGCAAACATGAAATATATAGAAAATAATATGTATTAGTAACATGAGACACCAGCAAACTAGCCAAAATAGAACAAGGGAAGAACCTTCTTTTTTATGTTTCTTTTTGTAGTAGTGAAATGGTAAAACAGTTTCAAGTTAACAACAAATATATAACAAAGATAAACACTATACAAAAAATTGATGCAAAATGCACCGTCTTTATTAAAAAAAAAGAAGAAGAAGAAGAAGAAGAAGTCTTATTCATCTCAATGCAATTTATCATTATTGTTCTAAAAAGGAAAAAGAAAAAGAAAAAGAAATGCAGATCTTTGGCCAAAAATAAAATAAAAAATCAGCGATACCTTTAGATTCCCGAAGAGTGAGTTTACCGTTTAAACATAACCATTCATGGACCACAAAATCATCATCTCCGATTTCTTCTATATAATCAGATAATTGCTAAGGGGTCATTTGTTTGCCGTCATTTACAAATGTAAATGATTCACATGCTTAATGGTGTATAACAAGGTTGAAAAATTCGTTACTCGGACTCAACTCATCCAATGCAAAAAAATTTGACTCGGACGAAGTCAACGCGGGGACTCGAGACCATAGTTATTAACTTGACCGAAACAAAAATTTTCGACCAAAACTGTTCAGTTTGAATTTCAGTCAATCAAATAGAATTTTACATAATTTTTTTTTTTTTTTTTTTTACTTTTTTTACACATATCTTTTGTATTTCTTATATTTTCCCAAAATATAATTCCAAAAAAATTACTATAATGGATTAAATCTATATTTATTACTTAATCTATTTTTTATTTATATATGTATATATATTATGTTATATTTTCCCCAAAATGTTATTCCGAAAAGTTCCGCCGAAATCTCGAATCGGCCGAAACTTTTCATTTTGCAAGCCAGAGCGAAATGAGGTCCGAAACGACATTAACAACCATGCTCGAGACAGTCATGTTTTTTTTTAATGAGGTCCGAAACGACATTAACAACTATGCTCGAGACAGTCATGTTTTTTTTTAATAATTTAAAAATAACTAATTACTATAAAATATAAATATACATTTATTTACATATATTCAGAATAGACAATGTATATATGCAAGAAAAGTACTCCAATAAGGAAGATAAAAGAAAAAAATCTTGCATATCACATAATTTATTAGTCCAAATATCCAATGTAAACGATCAGACATTAGTTTCAAAATACATTTCAGTCATCTTTTTTAAATTGCCAACTCCAAACCCCATTCATAATTACTTATAAATTAATTTTAATTATTTAAAATTAGATTTACCTATCAAATGGTTCAAAATACAAATAATTTATTAAAGTGAGATGACTCGGCCGAGTCTCCTCTAGTTTTGACTTTGTCCTTTGTCAAAATATGGTGACTCGGGAGAGTCAAGAGTCAACTCGGAGAATTTTCCAACGGGTGTATTAGCACATATGTTTGCGCTCATTTACGCATGTGATGCATAAATGAGTGAAAATTTTGTAAATAAGGCCATTTACGCACCAAAATTTTCACACCTAAAGGTGTGAAAGTGAAAAGGGCACTCCTACAATCTCGCATGGTAATTGCATTTCCATGGCCCCCCATCAACCACCCTTATTTTTTACGTTCTTGTGGGCCCCATATTTTAATTCAAAATGTTCAATTTGTATATTGAACTAATAAACCACAAAATCATTTAAAAAAAAAAGCTAATGAACAGCAAGATCTGGAAGCTGGTATCTTAAATCTTCATAGATTTTGGGTATTTTGGGTATTTTGTGAAAAAGTCCCAAACTTTAAATCTAATTTACTGCACCCCGGTGGGCTCCCAATTCATGATCCAAACCGTTCCATACTTTTGAATTAATGATAAGGATCCAGTAGATTCATATCTTCAATCTCTATGGATTTTAAGAAATCTGTGCAAAACATCCAAACACATCTAAAACCATTGGATGCACTCATTCAATCATGTGAAAATGGTGATTTTGACAAACATGGTAATGTATTTCACGTGTAACATTTACATATGTAAAACCCATTTCCCTATCTCATGCCTAAAAGGCAAACAAACCCCCAAGAGCCTGTTTGTTTAGCAAAAGGAGTAGTAAGGGAGGAGTAAAAGTAGGCCATGATGTGACGTTTCTTTATTTCATTGTCGTTTGGATGGAAAAAGTGTAGTGAGAAGTAAAGTAATGATGTGCCATTTTTACTTCATTGCTATTTGGATGGAAATAGCGGAGGGAAAAAGTAAAGTCCAGATGTGACATCACTAGCCCCTAATTTTCTTTTTTTTTTTTTTTTTTGTAATGGTAAATTTTATTACTACCAAAAAGAGAAACAAAAACAAAGCCAAAACCAGCTTACAAACACGAAGGAAATAAACAAAAATGCAACAACTAATATACAATCAGATTAAACATAAAAAATAATAGAAGATTGAAAAATTCCCTCCTTCGCTAGGACATCCGCCTCTATATTTGCTTCTCTTAGAACATGACGAAAAGTAGCCTCTAACTGTCTAGAAATATCTTGAATCTCATCCACCCAATCCGCCAATCTCCAAGGATGAGAAATCTTCCCAGAACCCCATTGAATAGCTGAAAAAGAATCACCTTCAATAATTGCTTTACATCCTCCCAAGCTTCGTAACTCACGACATCCTACTAGAAGAGCATCTGCTTCATTAGCATCTAAGCAAAGCAAAGGCCCTAAAAAACTCCTCAACACAGTACCACTACAATCCCTTGTAACACTTCCAATACCTCTTTGATTTGGCCGGACAAAACTTCCATCAACATTAAGCTTAAGGAGCCCTACAGGGGGAGACAACCAAGTAGCTTGGCGCTTAATTTTAGCATGACGCACCCCTTTAACCTCTGCTGCCCAAGATCTATTAATATCTTCTAGAGGCACCCCATCAAATTCCTTTTTCCTACTCACCCTTTCTAACACAGACCAAACAATAGACTCTACCACTTCCTCCACAGATTTACTTCTATTTCTGAAGAGTCTATTATTCCTCTCCAACCACAATTTCCAAAGAGTTGCATATAAAACAAATTTCAACAGAATTTTCCCATGCATAAGCTTGCACCCCAAATGCCATTGACAGAAGAGATCATCAACAGACCATGGCATGACCCATTGCACCTCAAACATATGAAGAAAGAATGCCCAAATTTTGCTCCTCCTTTGGACTCTCTTTTTAACTACAACCAAGCGTGATAACTTGGAGAAAAAGTACACATTGTGAACAAGTGCTTTTTACGTTAACCCCCCCTTTATTTTTACTTTACCCACAATTTGATCCCCACTTTGTTTTTACTCCTCCAACCGAAGTAGCATGTTAAATGGCTAAAACAGTGACCCTCAAAGATGGCATTAATAACATTCAACTTATTGAGCTCCTGGCAACCAACCAACCAAGCATAACCCGCAGCCACATTAATAATTCCAACAACTGGACTGGAGAAATTTCTTAAAACAGCTCTCCCATGGTTTTCATTTAACTAACCAGTGCCTAAAACAAACACCAGATTTCTCTTATGTAAATTTCACTCAAAGGAGAGATAACAAGAGAAAAACGCATGGGTATAAGAGCGTTATACCGTACACCACCAGCATAATAGACACATTAAAAATAAATAAATAAACCATCTGCAAGATAGGAGCATCAAGAGAACATAACTAAACATACTTTCCCTGGCCAACCTATCCACCAATTCATTTGCAAATCAAATAAGATGGTGAAAATCTACCTTAATATTAGAAGACAAGGATTTTATCTCATTCAGGTAAAATTGGAATTTCAAGGTGCAAGCCTCCAACCTGACCAGCTACTTGTGAAATTTTATTAAACGAGTCACTTTCCACCATCAACAATTCTTGAAAAGATAGGGAATATATTCTAATATAGCCATCACCTCCATTTAATCAGAATCCTTTACACCAGTTGATTTAGAAAACATGAGCAACGTTTCACTTTTGTCATTGTAAGAACACCACCTATTGGCTGGCGCACCTTTAGCCACCACCTCATCCACATTAAATTTCAACATGCCAACTGGACGGGACCAAAATTCAGACTTCAAAGGACCATGAATCCAACAAGGCTCCCGGTTGTGAAGAATTGGATATAAATTTAGATTCTGAAATTCTTTTCGCATGATCCCCAATCAAGCTACCCTCCCATGCAATTATCAATTAAAAATATCCTCTAGTGGCATCATTAGAGCTTTAAATATCTAGTCATTCCTTTCTTTCCAAACAGCACTTACATGAAAAGGCTTTTATTACTTCCCTCCCACCAAAAATATAAAAACAAATGGCAGCGACAAAAAATTATGAAAAGTAAATTTTCAGGAAGTTGTTTGAGAGAAAAGACGTTTTTACAAAGTTTTGCTAGGGAGTAGGAATAAGGAAAATTATGAAATATATAAGAAGGCAAAGAAAGAAGTTAAGAGTGTAGTACGTGATTAAAACTTCAAAGCATATGGTGACCTATATAATAAGTTGAGAACAAGAGAAGGCAAAAATAAGGGAAAGGAAAAGTAGGAACCTAGATCATATCAAATGTATAAAGATTGACAACCAAAAGGTTTTAGTGGGCATAAGACCTTTTAAATGTATTCTATATTAAAGAAAGGTGGAAGAATTATTTTAACAAACTTTTAAATAAAGATTCTATAGGAGGCGTAAGAACAAGAGAGGATACTCTTTTAACAAGACATTCCTTTCAACAAGAGAGGTTAGTGGTTATGCAGGTTTCAAGATTGATAAGAAGCTCGGTGTTCTTAAAGATCAGATTAAAAGATGGAATAGAGAGGTGTTTGGTCACATTGGGGAATCTAGAGAAGCTTTATCTAAACTAGTGGAAGATTTGGATAAGGAAGGGGAGAATCGGGAGTTGAGTCCAGAGGAAGCTGTTACCAGGCAAGATGCTCTTAAGAGGATTTGGGATCACAATCGTATGAAGGAGATTTCTTGGAGGCAGAAATCCAGAAACATTTGGCTCAAGGAGGGTGATAAAAATACTAGTTTCTTCCATCGGATGGCTTCGCTTAGGAGAAGAATGAATTACTTGGGGGCACTAAGGCGAGGTGGTACAGTTCTTGAAAATCCTATTGAGATCAAAGAAGAGGTTGTTTGTTTCTTTGAAGATCTTTACAAGGGTGAAGAGCAAGACCTAAGCTTGATGGTGTATTTTTTCCTACGATCTCAGCAGATATTCGCAATTGACTGGAAAAGGAATTTGAGGAGGAGTTGGCTCTAGCTTTGGAGGATTGTGGAGGGTATAAGGCCCCTGGTCCGGATGGATTCAATTTCACTTTCATTAAGGCAGGTTGGGGGTTCCTCAAGAAGGATTTTGCTGACATGCTTTCCGAATTTCATAGGAGGGGCAGAATCAATAGGGAGATAAATGCGACTTTTTTATCTCTCATCCCTAAAGTGCCTAATCCGGTGGAGCTTCGTGATTTTGGACCCATAAGTCTTGTTGGGTGTGTATATAAATTGTTGGCAAAGATTTTGGCAAACCATCTAAAGCATGATCTACCTCTCATTGTTGGTCCTTCACAAGGTGCATTTGTGGCAAAAAGGCAGATTCTCGATGGAGTACTGATTGCCAATGAACTCATTGACTCCAGAAAGAGATCTAAAATCGAGGGGGTTATTTTCAAGATCGACATAGAGAAAGCCTATGATCATGTAGATTGGAACTTTATTGATTATATGTTGCTCAGATTTGGCTTTGGGGAAACCTAGCGTGGATGGATATGCGATTGCATTTCTACTAAATCCTTCTCAGTTTTGGTCAATGGATCTCCTTCAAAGTTATTTAAAGCTTCAAGAGGCATTCGACAAGGGGATCCTCTATCTCCTTTTCTGTTTACTATTGTCATGGAGGCATTAGGCTCTCTCCTATTAAGAGCGAGAGAGTTGGGTGTCATTAATGGTTTTGAGGTGACAAGGAATAGGGAGGCAATTACCCATTTACAATATGCAGATGATACCCTTCTTTTCAGCTCTTCTAATAGGGAAGAAATTTTGGCTCTTAAAAGGATATTGCGGTGTTTTCAATTGGTTTCGGGTCTGAAGATTAACTTCTCCAAGAGCATGTTGGTGGGAGTAGGATAATCTGAGGATATTGTCCATGCTGTAGCGGACTTGGTCCATTATAAAGTTGGAAGACTCCCTATCTCATACCTTGGTCTTCCAATTGGGATGAAGCCGAGATCCAAGGCTTTGTGGGATCCACTAATCGGTAAAATTGAGAAAAGGTTATCTTCTTGGAAGAAGCAATACTTATCTTTGGGTGGCAGAATTACATTGATTAAAGCATGCTTATCTAATATCCCAGTCTATTATGTCTCTTTTCAAAATGCCGTAGGTCTCAGTGGAGAAAAAGGTGGATCGTATCCGTAGGAACTTTTTATGGGAAGGTTAGGGGACAAGAAGAAATCACATCTTTTAAAGTGGAGTGAGGTGATTAAACCAAACCAAAGTGGAGTGGAGGTTTGGGTCTTGGTAGTTTGGAGAACAAAAATATGTCTTAATTGGTGAAATGGTGGTGGAGGTTTGGGGAGGAGAAAGAAGCTCTTTGGAGGAAGGTCATTGCCAAGGATGAAAATATCGGACGTAGCGGCTGATATATTGGCCGTGGCGGCCAATGCCGCCACGCTTTTTTCAAAAAAGCGCAACTCGCTCCGTACGTAGTGGACGATACATTCCACCACGCTATGTGGCGGTGCCGCCACGCTTTTTTCAAAAAAGCGCAATTCGCCCCATACGTAGCGGCCGATACATTCCGCCACGCTATGTGGCGGCTGCCACGTAGCGGGGGTTTTTATATACACCCCCTGACGACCCATTTTCACTTTCCTCTTTCTTTTTACCTCTTTCACTCACTCCTTGCTGTAAAAGCCTCCCAACTGCTGTAAATCAATATTTGAGCACAAGATCCACCACAACAAACATCAAAACAAGGAAATATTGTTAGTGAGACAAGATCCAAGCTTCTTCATCAAGACTCTATTCTAGGTATGTTCTTTCTTTTAGATTTTTTGGAGTTGAATTTTGAGATCATCAATTCATCTCTCTCTAGCTACTATAAATTCTTCCTTGTCTTGTAATATTGTTAGATCTATGTTTTCCTTTGATGATGCACACATATTTTTGGATTTTTTTAATTTTTTGCTATTTTTTATTTTCGGATTTATTTATTTTTTGAAAAAAAAAAAGGTGAATACTCATTGACAACTAATGAAACAACTTGGAAATTGCTTGTGAATGATAGATCTATGTTTCCCATAGATCAATCCATCACTACTTGAATGTTTATTGATTTTTCTTTAATTTTTATTTTCGGATTAATTTATTTTTTGAAAAAAAAAATGTGTATATTCATTGACAACCAATGAAACAACTTGGAAATTGCTTGTAAATGATAGATCTATGTTTCCCATAGATCAATCCATCACTACTTGAATGTTTATTGATTTTTCTCTATTTTTTATTTTCAGATTTATTTATTTTTTGAAAAAAAAATGTGTATATTCATTGACAACCAATGAAACAACTTGGAAATTGCTTGTACATGATAGATCTATGTTTCCCATAGATCAATCCATCACTACTTGAATGTTTATTGATTTTTCTCTATTTTTTTATTTTCGAATTTATTTATTTTTTGGAAAAAAAAATGTAAATACTCATGGACAACCCATGAAATCACTTGGAAATGCATTCTAAATTATAGATCTATGTTTCCCATAGATCAATCCATCACATTTTGAAAGTTTATTGATTTTTCTTTATTTTTTATTTTCGGATTTATTTATTTTTTGAAAAAAAATGTAAATTCTATGGACAACCATGAAACCACTTGGAAATGCATTCTAAATTATAGATCTATGTTTCCCATAGATCAATCCATCAAATTTTGAAAGTTTATTGATTTTTCTCTATTTTTTATTTTCAGATTTATTTATTTATTTAAAAAAATTGATACTTTAAGTAATGAAATACCAATTAAATGTCAAGAGAATAATTCCTAAGCGTTATATATATGTTTCCTATAACATGTTTCTTTGTTTTTTTTAATTTATAACATATTACTTGTTGTCTTGTTCATATTTATAGCAAGAGCCAGGTATTCAGTCTATTTGTCTTTGCCAATTGATAAGTTAAAATGCCCCGTGAAATTGATCCCACATGGAGCTTTGTTGAGGCAGTTGAGAATAATAGGTTGAAAATCAAATGCAAGTTTTGTGGGAAAGTGACCAATGGGGACATTAAAAGATTCAAGCACCACTTGGGCTACATTTCTGGCAATGTTGCTGGCTGTACCGAAGTACCAAGGGAAGTCAGGGAACAAATGAGAGCTTTGGTTGGCCAAAACAAAGCTAGAAAAGTAGAGATAAAAGAAAAGAAGCGGCAAGATGTTGATGCTGCCCGATATGATGTATTTGGGGATGAATACTTTAATGAGGAAGAAGATGCACAGATGGAGGCTGCACGTGGAGTCTTTGATGACTCAACAAGAAGAACATGAACGTCGTACATTTGTTGGAAGCAAATATTATGATGCAGGGGGCTCATCTACTACTGTGCCAAGCAGGGGTAAGGGCATTGCGGGGTCCATGCGTAGGACATTTAGCACCCGGGAACGGGATGTTGATGAAGAAATTATCTCTACGGGAAGAGTAGTTCCTCCCCCTGTTGATCCTCTAGCACATAGAAAAGAGGGAGCTAAACAACCAAAAATATCTAGTGTTATGAAAGGAGTAATGAAGGCTGCAAGAGATAGATTGGCCAACGCTACAGCAAAATGACTAATTCACAAGAACATACCACCTACAGCAGTAGATTCCTCATATTTCCAGACTATTCTTGATGTTGCCGCCGAGGCTGGGCGGGGTATACAGGCGCCCTCCGTATATGATGTGGGCACTAAATATCTTGAAGAAAAATATACAGAAATAAAGGCTTGGGTGGAAACGTTTAGGCCCATATGGCAACAGAATGGTGTTACCATCATGTATAACAGGTGGACTAGCGGCACCCAAACAAAATTAATAAACTTTTTGGTGTATTCAGTCGCTGGGACCGTCTTTGTGAAGTCCATTGATGCAAGTGAACATAGACGGACAGCCGCATATATATACTCTCTTATGGATAAAGTTGTAGAGAGTGTAGGAGAGGAGCATATTGTACAAATTGTTACAGATAATGATGCCAATTTCAAGGCAGCAGGTTTGCAATTAATGGAGAAAAGGACCCATTTATTCTGGACCCCATGTGCAGCACACTGCATAGATCTCATCTTGGAAAAGATTGGAAGGAAAACAAAAGTGGCTTCATTGATCAAGATATGTAGAGGGATTACAAGATTTATATATGATCATTCCTGGGTGTCAAGTTTGATGAAAAGATACACAAATAACCAAGCTTTGCTGCGTCCAGGATTAACAAGTTTTGCAACCTATTTTCTCGCTATAGAAAGCCTTGTAAGATTTAGAACGGAGCTCATTCAGATGTTTGCATCAGAAGAATGGGTTCATTCGAAATGGGGCAATGCAACTAGTGGTCCAGGGTTTGAAGTCCCAAACCTGATGAGGGACAATAAATTTTGGAAGAAAGTGAGGAAGATATTAAAGGTTTTTGAGCCTTTAGTTAAAGTGTTGCGGCTTGTAAATGGTGATGACAAGCCGACAACGGGCTTTATATATGAAGCAATGGATCGGGCAAAACGATCCATTATGGAAAATGTTAGATATCACGATAAATATATAAAAATTATTGATGCCCGTTGGAACGATCAGTTGCACCATCCATTGCATGCTGCAGGTAACTAATATATATCTTTGAATTTGATTCTCTTTTGTTTTCCTAACTAATGTACTTATTATCTTGTTTGCTCACAGTACATTCTACATATTTATAATGTAGGTTATTTTTTGAATCCTGAATTCTATTACCGCAATGTCGAACTACGCACCGAAGCAATAGATACGGACTTGCGGGTAGGATTACGGGAGGTATTGAAGAGATTGTTAAATGCAGATGATCAAATGGATGCAATACAAGAGGTGAGTGGGTGGTTACTTATGAGAATTTAATTATGCTGCCAAGTGCCAATTGCCATACATGTGCTGTATGGGCTTACTTCTAAGCTAAAATTGTGGCGGAAAACGTTAGAGACTAAAGGGTTTAGGCTAAGTCAATGCAATGCGGAATATATGGAATGCAAGTTTAGTCAAAGTAGGACACCTACTAACAGAGAAGTAAGTTTGGGCGCACATAAGATTGTAGAAAAAGAAAGTTTTAGATACCTTGGATCTATAGTGCAACAAGATGGAGGGATTGATACTGATGTAGGCCACAGGATTCAGGCCGGGTGGACCAAATGGAGGAGTGCCTCAGTCGTCTTGTGTGATCGGAAAGTCCCCCTCAAGGTTAAAGGAAAATATTATACGGTGGCGGTACGCCCAGCGTTGTTATGTGGATCAGAGTGTTGGGCAGTAAAGCACAATCATGTTAAGAAGATGGAAGTTGCGAAGATGAGAATGCTAAGATGGATGTGCGGGATCACAAGGAGAGATAGGATTAAGAACGAGGAGATTAGGGGCAAAGTAGGAATAGCACCGATTGGAGATAAAATGAGATAAAATCGACTGAGATGGTTCGGCCATGTTAGAAGGCGTCCAACGGAGGCACCTGTTAAAAGGTGTGAAAGCATGGAGATTATCAGGAGTAGGAGAGGGAGAGGGAGACCCAAGAGAAGTTGGAAAGAAACTATTAAACATGACCTTGCCTATATAGATCTAACGGAGGACATGGCCCTAAACAGATTTGATTGGCGTCATCAAATCCATATAGCCGACCCTACTTAGTGGGAAAAGGCTTGGCTTGGTTTGGTTTGGTTTGGTTAGATATCTATGTATACACAGAGGAAGGAACCTTTGCTGACCCTCTTGTAATACAATCGATTGGAATGATGCCACCTGGTATAACTATGAACAAAAGACCCCACCCAATAGTATTGAATCTTGATTTATTTATCTTAATTGATTAAGAGGACTTGAGGGTTATGAATATCTAATTTTCTTTAGTTATTTTTTGCATTTCAGCTGATTGGTGGATGAATTTTGGAGAGAGTGCTCCACATCTAAGGAGCGCGGCTGTTCGCATCCTTAGTCAAACTACATCTTCCAACTGTGAAAGAAATTGGAGCACTTTCTCTTTGATCCACACGAAGGCCAAGAATCGGCTTACCTTGCAGGAACTCAACAAGCTTGTATATTGTCATTACAATCTAAAGTTGAGAAACAGAATTAGGTAGAGAAGGGCAAGGGCTGATCCTACTTATTGTCCTATTAATTTGGATCACATATTCAGAGAGGACGATCCCTTAGTCCCATGGCTAGCCGAGATAGAGGATCCAGTGCTAGATTCAGATCCAAGATTTCAGGAAACGGTTCATGAGTTGATAGATGAGGATGTGGGTGAGGCACGGGCACCTGCAGAAAATCAGCCACCTCAGGGAGAAGGTAACAGTAGGACTATGTGGAGTGGGAAAGAACCTGCTTCTAAGAAAGCTAGTTCCACCACCGTCTATTCGAGTAGCCGTGGTGGAGGAGATGGAGGAGACAGTGGAACATGTGGTACTAGTCGATACTATCAACATGATGAAGACGATGTCGTTCCTGTAGAGGAAGTACAGGAGTTACCTCCATCTGGAAGATTTGATCCAAGCCGTGGTTATCACTGGCGTCGAAGAGATTCACCACCTGGGGCTGGAGGTAGTAATGAGCAAGGAAATATGGGTGGAGATGTTGGAGGACAACAAGTGGCATCATCGACTGATTAGTGGAACCCTAGTTACAGTGGACAAGGACCCTCACAGTATTTTGACTATTTTCCAAATGGTCAAGTACAACAAGGAGAAGAACAGACTTTAACTTTGGGGTTCTACTCATATGGTGACTATGGTGAAACGCAATATAGTAGATATCCACCTCCACCTCCTCCAAGTTTTGATGATGCGGGTGCGGTCGCCTTCTTTGGATTTGTGGATCCCAATGCCCATCAATATCAAATTCAATATGGTGCCAATAGAAATGATAACAATGATGGGGATGAGGATAACCATAGACCCTTGAATCTTGGTAGACATTCCTTTTGGTGGTGATTAAGGTATTTATATTTCCTTCACTAACTTCTATTCTTTGTTATTTCTAAATTGGTGTTGAATGTTGAATATTGTTGATCACTTCATAGTTCATTTACTTGATTGAATTTGAACCTTAAATGTTGAAGTATTGATATTTGATTGTTTAATGTTCACTAATGAGTATTGAGTAATAACCTAACTCTAACTCTTAAGTCTTCTTAATTCTTATGCCTTTATTTCATGTTCTAGTTTTTTTTTTATTATTATTATTATTATGAGCTTTCCATTACTTTTTAAGTTAGCATGACTAAGAAACATGAATACATGTGAAAAAACTCATCATTACTATTATTTTCTATTTATACAACGATACAGGACCTCATGTATTGAGGGTACCGCTACGCCCCCTTTTCTTACTTACTTTTGCAAAAGAACCACATTTTCTTTCATTTTACAATTTTCTGGATTTTCTGAAATTTTTTCAGATTTTTTGGCGATTTTTTCAAATCGCACAGCTACGCCGCTACGTATTGCCCGCTTCATAGCGGTTTGGCAGCGGGCCGCTACCGCTATTTTCATCCTTGGTCATTGCTTCTAAATATGGGGACGATAGGTGGGGGTGGTGGCCTTCACCTAGCCCTAGACACCGTAGGGCGGGAGTGTGGGGTACCATTGCTTCAATTGGTGATGTGGCTTCTGAATGGGGGGAAGTATTGTCCAAAGGGGTTGGTTTTGTGGTGGCTGAGGGGAGGGAGGTTTGGTTGGATGATTGGGTAGGGGTAGGACCTTTGTCTGAGTTATTTCCTAGGTTATTTAGAGTGGTGTTGAATAAGGAGTCTGCTATCAGTGATTGTTATGAGGTGAGGGAGGGTAGGATTGTGTGGAATGTGTCTTTTAGGAGAGAGCTTCGCTTGTTAGAGGAGGTTCAATATGGGGTGTTGCTGAGTCTTCTTTCTAATGTATTTCTGTGCACGGATTACAAGGACTCGGATTTGGAAACCTTCCTTATCTGGAGAGTTCTCAGCTAGAGCTTTTCACTTGGCCATGGAGGGGAACCATACCTCTAGATCTTCTTCTTCTTTGGTTTGGATGGGGCTGGTTCCTCCCTGGGTTGAGGTCTTCTGTTGGCTTGCTGTTGCAACAAAGGTGTTTACGGCAGACAATTTGAGAAGGAGAGGATTTACAACGTCTAGCATCTCCGACATTTGTGTGCTGTGTCATAAGAAAGAGGAAACAGTGAACCACCTTTTTCATCACTGCGAAGTTGCAGCAGGTATATGGGGTTATTTCTTTGGCAAGTGTGCAGTAGCTTGGTGCAGTTCGGAGAATATTGCAGATGCGGTAGTCTTGGGCAAGAGGTCCATTTGTTAGATGTGGGCGTACGCTGTGGAGGTCGATTCCTTTAGCTATTCTTTGGTGCATTTGGAAAGAAAGAAATGACAGAATTTTTAGAAATGTCTCCTCTACTTCAGAAGAGTTGGTTGCCTCAATCTCTTTGATGATTGCTAATTGGGCTTTGGTTAGAAAGGATTTCTCGAGTTTTAGTCTCAATGACAATTAGTCAATTGGGAAGCTTGTATGAGGTGTGGTCGTTTTAAGGTGATGAAGTCCGTTCATTGGTCTCCTCCCCCACTTGGTGTTCTTAAGTTCAACATTGACGGAGCTGCTAGTGCTAAACCGGGGCCAGCAGAAATTGCTGGGGTACTTCGAAATAGTAAGGGAGAGGTTTTATTCATGTTCTCCAAGCATGCAGGGGTTTGTGACTCTAATGAAGCAGAAGTTTTATCGATCTTGGAAGCTCTTCATTGCTTCTCTAGAAACTTTCATGGTTTGCTTATTGTGGAGAGTGACTCCTCTAATGCGATCGCTTGGGTGACTAATCGGAAGAGAAACCCATGGAAATTTCAATTCCTTATTAATGAAATTCGGGCTTTATCTTCCTCAATCAATTTTCACTTCCGCCATGAGCTTAGATTAGCCAACTACTTCGCCGATGCTTTAGCTAAATAGGGGATTGAAAGGATGTCTCCTTGGGAGGGTATTATCTTGTAGTTTGCTTCGGTGAGGTACAACGCTCTTGTACTTAGTTGCTCTTTTCTCTTTTTGTGTTTCATCTTTCTTGTATGTTCTATTATCTCTTCCTCTTTGTTTTCCTTTTTGTAACCTTCTTTTAATTATTTAAGAAGTTTCGGTTAACGTTCAAAAAAAAAAAAAGACATTCCTTATATCACAAAATTAAGGTAGTAGAGGTGAAGAAAGCATTAACACAAATGAAGATAGGAAAGGTTATGAGGTCAAATGACATTCCGAGAGGGTACAAAATGGTAAGGAGAAATTAGGTGACTTTGGTTAACTAAGCTCTTCACTAAGATACTAATACAAAGAAACTGCCAGATGAATGGAGAAGTGTTGTAGTACCTATATGCAAGAACAGAGAAATACAAAAATGTATCAAATATCGTGAGACTATAAGTCACACATGTGAGAAAGTACTGGAGCAAAGACTTTAAAAAAAAGGCCAAGATATATGAAAATGAATTTGGTTTCTTGCCAAAGAGGTCAACTATGGAAACTATCTTCTCACTTAGGCAACTAATGAGAAAATAACGAGCGAAGAAGAAAATCAGCATATGGTTTTCATTAATCAAGAGAACGCTTACGATAGGGTACTTAGAGATTTATTTGGTGTTTAAATAAAGAGTGTTACAAGATGTTATATTGAAATCATTAAAGACATGTATAAGAAAGCAGCAAATGTGCAAACTACCTGTGGAGGGGCAGGCGAGTTTCTAGTAACAATAGGATTGCATCAGGGGTCAACCTTAAGCCCTTAAATCTTTACACTAATTATGGGTAAGTTAACTGCTCATATTCAAAAGAAGGTACCTTGATGCATGTTGTTTGCAAATGATAGTGTTAGTGGATGAAGTGAGAGATGGTGTGAATGTCAAAATAGAAAGATGATGAGAAGCTTTAGAATCCAAGGGTTTAAAAAAATAAGTCGTACAAAGATAGACTATAAGGATTACAACTCCAATGGGGCATGTAAAAAGAGTTGAAACTACTATGATAATTGAAGCTCGAGATACCACAAAGAGATCCATTCCAATATCTTGGCTCGATAATTAGTAAAGATGAAAAGATTAAGATTGAATAAGATGTTGATCATAGGATAAAAGCAAGATGGTTGAACTGGAGACTTGCTTCTGGAGTTCTTTGTGATCAGCACATACTGACAAGACTAAAGGAAAAGTTTTACAGGACAATGATTAGGCTAATTATGACCTATGGAGCAGAATGTTGGCCAATTAGAAAGCAACACATGCACAAAGTGAGTTTAGCAAAGATGAGAATGTTGAGGTGATGTGTGGTAAAACTAGGAAGGATATAATCAGAAATGAGCGTTATCGAGATAAAATCAGAAATGAGCGCTATCGAGAGCATTTAAGGGTAGCATCAATAGGTTATAAAATAAGAGAAACTCATTTGAGATGGCTTCAAACATGTCCAACATAGGCCAATGATGGCATCGATAAGGAAAAGTTTATTTATGCAGGTTGATGGCCCACCACGGGGAAGGGGTGGGCTGAAGGGGACATGGATGGAAGTAGTAACAATGGATTTGAAGAAGTGCAACCTATTCGACGATTTGGCTCAAAATATGATCAAAATCAAGAAACAGAATTCATGTAGCCAATACCAACATAGTTGGGACAAGTTTGATGATGATGATGAGCAGTGATGGTAAATCCCCATCAATGCAACCATGGGTGGTTTGATACTCAAATAACTGGGTAATAGATGAAGGCATGAACAAAACCACCCTAAACATAGCTAAATCTGCACTCCATACCTCTTTAACATACAATTAAAAGTCAGCTCATTTGCTTGTTCCATTATCCAAAGACATTAAATGAATGCATTCACTATGATTAGCTGTCCAAAATCTATCATAAGGCATTTTCAAAGACTTAACAGTCGAAAGAAAATAAGACATTACGAAGGCTTATATCTCCACATAACACAAGTTGGGCGATTGCTCATAGTCATGACCATTGTTATCAGAATCCTACGATTATCCCAAATCCAGATTCATATCCCGAATCCTAAGGAAAAATGATTCGTATCTATGCAACTAATCCCTTTCACAGATGAATCTTACAATTTCAGTCTGAATCTTATTATTCGATACTTATTTCATCATATCTTACGATTCAAGCGATTCGGTTGAGTAAGAATAACAACAGTCAATAAATTAATATTAATAACCTTTCACCTTTTTTCCTCTCTTTCCGTTTCTTTCTTCTTCTTCTTCTTCTTCTTTTTTATTTTATTTTAAAGGATTATGTAGTAGTTAATAAGACCTCTTAATAGTTTTTTCAGCTTTGGAGAGGTTTTAGCATGGTTTCAAGACCTAGAATCAG
The DNA here is from genome assembly GCA_003546025.1 of Camphora micrantha. Lineage (NCBI taxonomy): Eukaryota > Viridiplantae > Streptophyta > Magnoliopsida > Laurales > Lauraceae > Camphora > Camphora micrantha. The sequence continues at coordinate 22,146,953 of QPKB01000010.1, forward strand.
GACACGATTCTGCCATGGCCGAGTCGGGTTCAGCTCCATGTGCCCAGAGAAATATTAGAGAAAAAAAAAGGGTGGGGGGGGGTTGGGGGGGGTTGTGTTTAACGGTAAGTGAAGAAGAAGAGAGGTGAGTTCCATGTGGGAGGGAGAGAGAGAGAGAGAGAGAGAGAGAGAGAGAGAGAGGTGGTTTGGCTGGGCTAAGGAAAGAGAAGAAAAAAAAAAGGAAGAGGAGAGCATACCAAACACCTTAGCAGCAGCTCATCAGCAATAGCAGTCAGCAATAGGCAGCAGTGACAGTAATAGGCAGTAGGACAGCAGTAATAGGCAGTAGGCGGCGGCAGCAGTAGCAGTAGGCAGCACTGCAACAGTAGCAGCAGGAGCACAGCACAGCACTGTAGAGAGCTAGAAGTACCAGCTTCGCCTTTTTTTGCTTTTAAATGATGCTCTCTCTCTCTCTCTCTCTCTCTCTCAGCAGTCCCCTGCAACAGGGCTGACTCAAGTCGACTCGGACTCGACCGAGTTTTTAAACCATGGGTTTTAGAAATGAATAAGGAACAAGCATGTGATTAAAGTGTTTTGACTGTACATATGGGGCTTTCTATATCTTTTTTTAAATCTTTTTCTATTAAAGAAATGAATAGGACCACGGTTTGCTTCGAAAGGTTGAGGGTTCGAAACTGTACTACCACACTAGGGCCAAAGGGGATTTACCTGGCTCCCACTGGGCCCGTAGGGATTACTCCTGGCCCAAAGGGGATTTACCCGATTCCCACCCTCCGTTATCAAAAAAGAGATATCCTAGTGTATAGTTTAGATTTTAATTTTACTTTTATATTTTGATTTAAATATAACAAAAAAATAAAGATATAATGATACCTTAAACTCATTTAACTATTTACACATCATTTCTAATATAATAATATGTCATGATGTTCTTGATATGATTGTTATGACAGACTTATTTGTGATTGTATTTATACTGTGCTATGAATGGGAAAATGAATGGATTATGAATAACTACCTTTCTCCTTTTCTTTTCAATTTTTTAATTATTTTTCATTTTTATTAGAAAAATAAAAAAATCCTATGATTTGCAATGCCATTCACGATTTGATTCGATTCACGGGTGAGAACGATTTGCGATACGATTCCGATTTTGAGAACAATTGTCATGACCACAAAAAGGAGGGTCACATCTTCTCCATCCCAAAGATAAAAGGCACACATTCACTATTATAATATGATTCACTGCATCACTAATCTATGTTGAGACTTTTCCATTGATTTACCGCCCAACCGAAGACGAGAACACTAGTAGGTGCCAAAGTTCCCCACATGGAGCGGTGGGCAAGGGCAACTGCTCTTGGTTACTAACTATACTATCATAAAATGAATTCAGTTGCAAGGTTCTTAAACATCAATAACTGGAACACAAAAAGGCAATTGAAAAAGAAATTCCAAAGCTGGCAATAAAAAGAGGTTCCAATGAATGGAGAGAGAGAGAGAGAGTAGAGACTCATGAATCATGACATTGTAACATGAGGTCCAGAAGTAAGCAAATCATTGCCCATTATGCTGGCCGAAGGAACACAATGAAGTGAATATTATCATCCACAGAAAATCCTTGGTTACTACCTTCTGCACTCAATGTGATCACAGAGCTACACTGGAATTCTAAGATTGACAAAGGAAGTCACCGACTGTCAAGTCCAAGATGGTATGCTGAGAGAGGCGTAAACCTCAAATTAATTTTTCAAAATAATGCCCTTTTGTGAGTTCTTTTTTTTTTTTTTTTTTTTTTTTTTTTGTGCCAGATAGGGGAGTGGTATCGGTGTTGAGAAATTCATTTCGGTCCGTGTTTCGGTTTGGCCACCAAACGGAAACATTTCGGTCGATTCGATTCAGAATTTCGGTAAAACGTTTTAGAATTATATTTCGAAAATATATATTTATATGTATAATATGCAAAAAAATATATAACTTATATTAGAATGAAATTTCGCTAGGGGCATGTAATTATTGGTGGTACATTTATTTTATTTCAATTTAGGGCTCAAATATGGCTAGGACCCATAGCTCAAATATTGCTAGGGCCATGTAATTATTAGTGGGACATTTAATTCATTTCATTTTAGGGCTCAAATATTGCTAGGGATCATATTAGTGAGACATTTAATTTATCTTAATTGAGGGCACAAAAATGACTAGGGCCCATGTAATTATTAACGGGCACTTAATTTATTTCAAGGCTAATATATTTGAGAATGGCTTTGATTTTCAATGAGATGGGTGGGCACTTAATTTATCTCAAACTTGGACTAATATGGTTAGGGCCCATTTATCTTATGTTAATTTGAGAATGGCTTGGGTTTTCAAAGAGATGGCCCCACTATGATTCCACTAAGATAAGTAGCTGCGATTAAAGGGAGAAAGGGGCATTCGAACCTTTTGGCCTTGTACCCTTTTGCCCAAACTTCTGTACACCAAGAAAGCTCTATAGAAATGGAATGAAAGAAAGAAGGTGGGGGTGGGGGAGCGTGGGGGAGAGAGAGAGAGAGAGAGAGAGAGAGAGAGAGAGAGAGAGAGCTTCCATGGAGGTCGAGGAGTATGCTCCATGGAGCTTCCATGGAGGAAGAAAGGAGTATGCTTCCATGGAGCGTGGGGGAGAGAAAGCTCCATTTCGCACCAGCCCCCAGGTATGCTCAATTCCCCACCTTTCTCTTTCTTTTCTTCTTCTTCCTTTCTTTCTTTCTTTCTGTTTTTTTCTTCCTTTTCTTTCCCTTTCAACCAAAGAAATTTGATTAAGCTTTTTTTTCAAAAAAATAGAAAAACAAAATCGATTGAACTGAACCTGATCTGATAAAATCTTCAATTTTGGACCAAAATCAAAGAATTCAGCCGAACAGGTTTGCATTTCTGAATGAATACTTTTCGAGGGGTTATCCAGCTTGGTTCATCGACCGAACTGAAATAGTTTTCAGCCGAGCCGAACCAAACTTCGTAACACTGAGTGGTACACAACTGTGAAGCAACCCGCCTGCCTTGGGATTGATCCTGTGGGCAAATTAGAAAAAAGATAAGGCTTGGGCTGGAGGAGGAGACCATAAGGTGATTAAGATTGCAGATTCTTTGGCTTCGTCCTTGAAGAAAGAAGCTTTTTATTCTTTTGTTGCACCAGTGTGTCAAATGGATGTCACAAATTGGAGCTATTCAGAACTGGCTTTTCTCAGTTAAAAGGTATTCAGGAGGAGGTAAAAAGACTCAATTATCTCTGTTTCTGGGTTCGACCTTTGAAGGAGGATTTTTCACTAACGATCCAACTGGGCACTATTCTGAATGAAGGTCCTCCTAGAAGATTAGATCCGTGGGCAGAGGTGATTGGACCAAAGCTAAAGCCTTGCTGGGTTCGATTGGTTGGGGATCCCTCTACATGCATGGGATGCATCAGTTTTCAAATGCCTTGGTGATTGCTTGCGGGTAGTGATGGAGATAGATGAAAAAAAAAAAGAAAAGAAAAAAAAAAAAAAAAACAGAGAATTGATAGGGTTTGTTTACTTATCTTGTGCGATCCTAATCGATGCCTGCCTGCATCTTTATCTCTAGACGTTGAAGGGGTTAGATTCTCCATCTCTGTTCGCGAGGAAGATGATGTTAGGAGTCTGGGGAAGATTCAATCACCAGATTCATATAGTCAGGAGACTGGTATGCCAGAAAATACAGAGGCGTCCGATGCGGAGTCTGATCAAAGGATTTCAGGCGAATTTTTAGGAGATTTCGATTTCTGTTTGAAATTTCACATCAAAAATCAGGGAGATGATTTCTCTGGGAATATGATCACATATCCAGTGATGGAGCACAAAAGGAAAGAGGAGGAAGGCGTTGTCACAGCAGAAACTAAAACCCCAAACTTTCATGAAATGATGGAAGAGAGGGGTAGGAGTGAAGGGTTCCAAAAAAAAAAAAAAAAGCAAGAAAAAATCCAGAACACAAAGGGAATTAGATAAATTGGCTTTCTCTGGTAATTACAAACAAATGGTTAGTGATAATCATGTGGCTTTAAAGTTGCTAGGAATATGGAGATAGTCTCCTGGAATATTCGAGGTATGAATACTGTGTTAAAAAGAGCTGTAATGAAAAAAGTAGTTAGTTTGTGTAAAGGAGAATGACTATTTTTTCAAAAGAAACAAAAATGGAGATTATTGATGATAACATTACCAGATCTGTTTGTCCTTGGTCCCAATGTTAACTTTCTATGTGCGCTTCAATGGGTGCATCTGTGGGAATTTTAATAGCTTGGAGTGAAGCATATTGGTAAAAGAAGGATGAATTTGTAGGGAATTTTCTGTCTCTGTCCTTTTGAAAGATGCTCGTCGCAATACAGAATGGGTGGCTTCATCTATATATGGGCCTATGAATGTTAGTGAAAGGCAGACTTTTGGGCAGAGCTATATCATGCAGCAGGTATGTGGAATCGCCATTGGATTTTAATGTCAATAGATTTCTGAATGAGAAGAAAGGAGGTTGTGCTATTAGTCCTGCTATGCGGGATTTTAGTGATTGGATTAGATTTCATGATCTTGTTAATTTACCTTTGAAAGGAGCTGATGTGGACGGCGGATCCACATGGGAGGTGGGCAGTGATGAAGATGGAAGATGGGGTTATAGGTCAAACCTCATGCCTGAATTGAATAGGCCTCACGCCATACCTTTCACAGGAAAGAGAAGAGAAAACTAAATCTAAATCTAATATGGACCATCCAAACACATCAATGGCCAGGATTAAAACACCCACTTAAATAACTTAAAACATAATTAAAAATCTAAATAAAATAAAATATATAACTGATAGGTGGGCTAGGCCCAAAGGCGGGTGGGTTGACCCATGGCGACTATGGGTCTGTACCTGCAATAGGAGCAGATTTCAAGTAGTCTAATATGCAAGCGGATCCAGTGATGTCTAGACTTGATTGGTTTCTATTGTCAGCAGATTGGTTGGATTTATTTCCTGATTATTCGCAAAGAGCTTTCGCCCGGTCAATATGGGATCATTGCCCTTTGTTACTTGCACCAAGTATGGAAAATTGGGGTCCTCAGTTCGAGTAATTTTGGCTCTGTGAGAACGGATTCACAGAAAACATAAAAGATTGGTGGGCTGTAAAGGATGTATTTTGGCACTGTGAGAAGGGATTCACAGAAAACGTAAAAGATTGGTGGGCTGCAAAGGATGTTAGGGGACGGATGGGTTACCAATTAGCTCGGAAGTTGAAATATCGTAAAAGGAAAATGCAAGATTGGAAAAAGGAAGTTGGTGGTGATTCGAGGGAGAGGAAGAATCAGATGCTTGTTGACATTCAAAAAATTGATGAAAGCAGAAACTGGAAATCTAGATGAGGAGGATCGAGATCAAAGAAAGTCTCTTCAAGAGAAATTTCACAATTTGATTTTACACAGATATTAAATGGAATCAGCATTCAAGGAATGGTTGGTTGGATGCGGGTGACTGTAACACAAAATTTTTCCATTCTATTGCCAATGCCCGTCGTGTGAATTGAATAAATTCTATTCTTGCTAGAGGAAGAGTGTGAGAGAAAAAGGAAGATGTAGAGAAAGAAGTTGTCCACTTTTTCCAGTAGTTATATGAAGGAGTTAATCAAGTTAGACCCAACATGGATGGGATTTCTTTCCGCAAACTTTTGACCATGTCAGTTTCTTTTCTTGAAGCTCGGTTCTCTAAATAAGTACTTTTCGGCCTTAGTGGGGATCGTGCTCCAGGGCTAGATGGGTTCCTCCCAATACCCTCTTTTCAAAACTTTTGGGATCTAGTAGAAGAAGACCTAAAAGTGTTTTCGATGAATTTCATGTTAATGGAGTTATAACAAGAGAGATGAGCGCTACCTTTATTGTTTTGGTTCCTAAAAAAGATGGTGCTATTTCAATGAAAGACTTAAGGCCCATAAGTTTGATTGGTAGCCTCTACAAAATCTAAGTAAAAGTTCTTGCCAATCGTTTAAGTAAAGTACTTCCTAAAATTATTTCAGAAATACAAGGTACTTTCGTAGATGGACGTCAAATTCTTGACAGTGCGTGTGTTGATTCAAGGAATCTCCAGCAATGTCCTGGGTTGATTTGTAAGCTGGATTTTGAAAAGGCTTATGATATGGTGGATTGGGATTTCCTTCAATATATGATAAGTTAGAATGGGTTTTGGAAAAAAATGGAGAGAATGGATTCACAGCTGTGTTTCTTCAGCTCATTTTTTGGTTTTGATCAATGGTTCTCCTAAATGATATTTCAAGAGCTCCAGAGGTCTTCGGCAAGGAATCCGTTATCTCCTATGCTTTTTGTTATTGCTGCAGAAGCTTTACATGCTTTGATAGAGAGAGAGAAATAAGTTATGTTGCTCACTAGATTTGCTATTGAAAATGTTGATTATGAGGTTACTCACCTTCAATTTGCAAATGATACTATTGTTTTTTATGATCCCTCGGTGGCCAGGTGGATACTCTTAAATTCATTTTGAAGTGGTTTGAGTCATTATCAAGACTGAAGATTAATTATGGCAAATGTGAGTTCACTGGCATTGGGATGGCAGAAAGCCATGTTGCTTCATTGGCTTCTGTTTTTTGGTTGCAAAGTTGGTAAGTTTCCTTCTAAATAATTGGATGCCCTAATGCTTGAGCTTACCAAAGAGACAATTATGGGATTCTGTCGTAGAGCAAAGTGGGGGGCGTGGTTTAGATGTCCGAAGAATGTAATGCATCGGATTGAAAAAAATCAACAGGATTTTCTCTATAATGATTCCATCGAGAATAGGAGGTATCATTTGGTGAGGTGGGAGACTGTTTGTAAACCTATTGGTCAAGGTGGGTTGGGTATCCGTTCCATTGCTAAAGTTAACAAGTCGCCACGTGGGAAGTGGCTTTGGAAGATTTAGAGGAATCGGGTCAAGGCTTGTGGCGTCATATTTCAATCCAAATATATAAGGTGGGGAATGATGGTTGGGATGTGCCGAGCTGGATATCTAATGTGTTAGGCTAATGGAAGTCTATTTTATTTGTTAAGGATGACTTTATTCAGCAGATTCGTTATAGAGTTTCGTGATGAGCATCGAATCCATTTCTCGCATGATGAATGGTGTGGGCAAAATGTGCTTTATACTCTTTCCTAATCTTTATTTGCTGAGTGGTGTTGTAGTTTCGGATTTATCCGCACGAATCTAACAGAGAGAGAAATTTCAAACCTTACTAGTTTGCTTGGCATGTTAGATAAGGTCTACATTTCAGTTGGCAGAAGTAATTCTGGGATTTGAAAGCCGGATGTTAAAGGTAAATTCTTGGTGAAGTCTTTTTTTTTTTTTTTTTTTAATGTCATGCCTAACTCTTATAATAGAGTGGAAGGTTGGCAGAGTTTCTGGGATAAATCTATTCCGCCAAGAGTGTTGGCTTTTTGTTGGATAGAACGGTGGCATAAAATCCTCACCATTAATAATATGAGAAGGAGAAAGCATATTATAGTTAGTGGCTGTCCTATGTGTTTAAAAGATGACGAAATGGTTAATGTGATGATTCATTGTTTTTTTGCTAACTAAATTTGGGAATTCTTTCTTAATATGTTTGAGATGCAATGGGTTATGCTCGGGACTGTTGATGATCTCTTTTGCCAATGGCATTTCGGGGTGCAAGTTTGTGTGCGGGAAAATTCTGTTGAAATCAATTTTATATGCAACTCTTTGGAAACTGAGGTTGGAGAGGAATAATAGAATCTTCAGAAATAAAAGTAAATCTGTGGAGGAAGTTGTAGATTCTGTTTTTGGTCTGTTTCGGAATGGGTGAGTGGGAGAAAAATTTGATGCAGTCCACTTGGAAGATCTTAATAGATCGTGGGAAGCATTTGTTAAGGGAGTTCGGCATGCTAAAAATAAGCTTGAAGCTTCTTGGTTGTCTCCTCCGGTGGGGATCCTTAAGCTTAACTTTGATGGAAGTTTTGTCCATCCATATTAAGGAGGTATTGGAGGTGTTATTAGGGATTGCAGTAGTATTGTGTTGAGGAGTTTTTCAAGGCCTGTGTATTGTTTAGCTGCTAATGAAGCCAAGGTTTATGCTCTCCTAGTAGGAAGTCGTGAGCTACGAAGCTTGGGAGGGTGTAAAGCAATTATTAAAGGTGATTCTTTTTCAGCTGTTCAGTGGGGTTCTAGGAAGATTTCTTACCCTTGGCGATTGGTAGATTGGGTGGAGGAGGTTCAAGATATTTCCAGACGGATGAGGGCTACTTTTCATCATGTTTTAAGAGAGGCATGAACATTCTAATTTTTAAAGATGGAATGTAAAATCTTGTGCATGAAAAAGCCAAACGTCGCATGGAAGAGATGTTCAGCAACAATTGCTGCACCCATAGTTTTATGACACAGTGGATCAATTAAGCCAGTCACTAGATCAGGTCAACAAGGAAACTAGCAGGTTGAACTGGCACGTAAGTACATTAATTTCAAAATATTTTATTGTAGATATATACATCTCTGCTAAATAAAGTATGTGAATATGAAAAAATATAAATGATATAATTGCTTCTAAGATTTTCATAAAATTTTAAGTAAATTACTGCAATGTTAATGTTCAGTTTTTGTTTACTCATACTTAGCTTCTACCATTCTACAAAAATTGTAAGGCTTATATGTTACTTTTGTTTATTCAATCATTGAAGGATATAATTGACTAAAGATGACCCAGGTGACTCAGACAAACCAGGACGAATCAAGCTGGGTCATGACTCGACTAGGTGGGTTGACCAGTCAACCAAAACCTGTTCAAACCAAGTTCACCCTATCACCCAGTATTTGACTGGGTTGAGATGACTTCGCCGGCTTCCTACTTGATCCATCAGGTAAGAAAATTATGCAGCACTTAATAGAAACACCATATGCTTAGTAGACACTGCCCATACCAAAGCACATCTTCTCCATATATATAGAAGTCAAATAGAAAGATTGTCATTAGACAGTGAGAAAGGACATATTTAAGGCAGCAGAAGGAACACTTGTAGAACATTAAATGCATATCAACTCATTGATGAATGAGGTGGAAACAGTAAGAGATTGTACCTTTAAAAGACAAGTACGGGCAGTTAAACGATTCAGTGATTAACCTGGTGTACTGTGAACTATCTTCATTAGTCACGGACTTTTGAACAGAGACCCCATCAACAACAAATATAACAAAATTAACCATCCTCTTCTCACTGCCACAATGGAGAGCATGCCTTGCTTTAATTTTCATGTTCTTCCTGGCAATAGCACTATCTGAATCTCTGTCCACATATTGTCAGACAATTGGATCATCAGCCTTAGTATCATCATTAAAAGCCTTATCCCATCAATCTGGGGTTGGCATCGTCAGATAACCAAATCAGAAACAGAAATATTTTAAAATCATGATTATTATGCTAATTGAAGTATAGAAGTTACCTGATAACCATTTGCCCATGATGGACACCTTCTGTCATCCATTTCTTGATTAGTTTAAAGTTCTCGGATGGATTTTCTGATAAGCTACGAGTGTCATACAAACAGAAGGATGATGAACCTCTTGGAATCATATATTCTTGTAGAAAGTAGGATCCATCGCCAGAATGATTATCTGTAGCATGAATGAAGGATAAACCAATTTAATCAATCTGAAAGTAGTGATGGAATCAACAAAAATAATTTAATTCCCAGCAACTCCCCTATAGTAAAAACACGAAAAAAGAAAGAGAAAAAAGTAGGTGAACATGGTAATGATAAAAGATGTTACAATAGAAGCATGGTTCCCAAACACTTTGTCAACATGAGAAATATTTTTATGATAAATCAAGAATTCTGTGTAAATGAAGAGATTCCACTATTCACTTTCTTGTTCTCATCTGTATAAATCAAGAATTCTGTGTAAATGAAGAGATTCCACTATTGACTTTCTTGTTCACATCTGTCAAAATTTATCAACAAGTACCACATGCTCACAAATTTTTTCCAATGATCACAAGCTCGAAATGTTGGAACACATGCTCACAATGTTGGAATAACAAGAGTGTAAATACTTATGCAACATTGAAGAAAGAAAAAATAGGGATCGTCATTAAATTTTATAAGATCAAAAAGAGGAATTATAGTGTTCTCATATATCAAGACCAAGGCTTTCTATCCCAGTGTCAGTGCCTGTGCTGGTCAGGACCAGGATGAGTCAGTGACTGCATTGTGGGTTCATGTCATCCATGCCAAACCACTATGACTATGCTGCTCCTAAAAAGTTTCAAAAAATAAATTAATAAAAAAACTCAGAAAGTTCAGAAAAACAAGAAATAATGGAAAACAAGTAACAATGTGAAAATAAGTATCTAAATGGCATCTCATCTCAATAATAGAGATGTTCTGATCAAGAAAGCAAAAATATTATAGGGACCTTTAGTCCTGTAGTATGTTTTGTCTGTCATCCAATGCTCATGGATCTAAGTTATTTAGGCATGAATCTAACATGTAATTCACATTTGTTCATGATTAGAACAGCAAGCCATGTGATTGCCCAAGATTTTCAAGTTTAGATCACAAAAAAAGCGTTGAAATCTTGAATTCTACCTCGAGTCGGTACATCCAAGCCTTAGAAGCTTTTAAAGAGCGAAGAAAAATCGTAGGAAGAAAATGTGAAATTAGGAGAGAAGAATGAAAACCAAAGACTTCAGATGACAAATTCTTTGCAATCCGAGATGAGTTTCTAACATATGGAGAAGGAAGAAAGCAAGAGAAATAAGGGTTACAAATGGGTGAAAGAAGCTTTTAAATAGATTTCTGGCCCCATATCCAATGAGTCGAACATGTCAGTTGGGGCCATGGTTTAAAATCTCAGCATCAATCGCAGTATCAGCTGATGCCAAAAACCGATACCGTATCAGTATCAATCACAGTTCGCGGTCCATTGCGTCCATCGCGGCATGAACTTTTTTTACCCAAAAAATTGAAAAAAAATCCAAAAAATAAAAAATATTGGAAAATGCTAGAAAAAAAATGTTTTTCCCATTAGTACACACTATAAACCAAAATATATATATATATATAAATATATCGGTCCCCTAAAGTCATAGCAACCATGGTCCAAAATCGCAGTCACTGACACTATTGTTGTCAACCCTAAAAACCATTGACACGGCATCACATCACAGTTCGCGGTCCATCACGATGAGAATTTATTTTTACCTTATAAAATCCAAAAATTATAAAAATTAGAAAATGCTAGAAAACATTGTTTTTTTTCTTTCCATTAATGAACAATTTAAAGAAAAATAAAGCCCCCCCTAAGTTATAACATCCTGTATCGTTGTTGTTTAATCAATCTGTTAAATATGCTATGTTTTAATATTTTGCCCTATCTTCGTAATTTATAGATCCATGAATCCATCAATGTAATTCATTTTCAAAATCCAAACCACTCAAAAATAATTATAACAATTTATATTAGCATTGTAAAAATTACACTGTAATCACAGTTGTGCCCACAATCAAATGAACCATTCCACATTATTAGAATCATCGGCTTTTTCTTTTTCTTTTTTTAATGGTAACTATCATTAAATGAATCATTAGCCTATTAGAAATAAGATTTCAAGATTTAACCTTTTACATGAAATCAAGTTCAAAAATGTTTTCATGTTCGAATATTATAAATTCGATGACAATCATAAAATTATAACTGTGCTTATTGTCCATTTAATGACTTTAGATGGATGGTTAGCAAAAACCATTTTAACACTAATACGACTAGGCCCATTGTTGGTATGACCATTATGATATACTAGAATTTGTTAATACTTTATTTATATATTTTATTAATGATCAACATAGCAGTGGGTCCAACTTTTTAATGTGTAATAGATGTAATAGTGGACTTAACTGTAATAAAATTTTCTAAGGGCCCATTATAATGAGAGACCACTTTTCTTGTGGTTTCTTTTTTTTCATTTTTTTAAGGATTATAGTATACAAAAAATTGAGGTGGGGCCCACCAATCAAAAAGTCCAATGTGGGTGCAGACCCAACAGACTTCATGGACGGGAACCAACTCTAATACCATGATAGAACAATGATAATAACAATAAATAAGAAGAGACTAGGAGAAATTGAGTGATTGACTCGTTTGGAGGCCACCTTCCTTTAAACAATCCTCTTACACACTTAAAGTTGTTGGGAAGTCCCACATCCCACATCACCCAAGTCCTGAGTTGGACAAGGCTTCATATACCTGTTTGGTCGTTCCACTTATCAGCTTAAGCTTATGGGTTGGTATGTGGTATCTTACATGGTATCGGAGTGGGTTCCGATCTCATCGTTCTTGTGTAGTCCACAGCAAGCCCGTCCACGAAATCTATTGGGTTTGCACGTAGGGGGAGTGTTGGGAAGTCCCACATCCCACATCGCCCAAGTCCTAAGTTGGACAGTGCTTCATATACCTGTTTGGTCCTTCCACTTATCAGCTTAAGATTTTAGGTTAATATATTGTACCTTACAATAGTATGTACAGATATTTATTCCTTTTTCATCTTGGGCACTTACAGTAGTGTAAAAATCTTATACAATCAACTTGCTAATACGGAACCCACTAGCCAACGTTAAATGCTCCTGTAGAAGCTTCCCTTACAGTCTTACGGTACAAGCCACCTAGTGGGGCTCACTTGGGACCGAACAAATCATAGAACAAGGGGGGATTGAAAGATCCAATTTGGGCCAACCTAGATATCAAATTTGATGTCAATCTAATACCTTTAACCCAATCATCCCTGGTCCACAAGTTTAATGACTTTATGTAAAACAACAAAATTGACCCTCAATCCAATGGTCCACTCCGTTCGGATCAATCCAAACCATGGTTTAAAAAATCAGCCGAGTCGACTCGTACGGCACGTACCAAGTCAAGTCCTTCGGACTCGGACTCGAATGCGACTTGGGCGAGTCCCACAAGTCAACTCAGAAAGAAAAACGAAAAACTAACAAAGAAAAGAAAAGGAAGGGGACAAGAGGACAGGATTGGACAGGAAAAAAATAATAATTTCTGCACAACTGGCCAGCACTGGAGAGAGAGAGAGAGAGAGAGAGAGAGAGAGAGAGAGAGAGAGAGAGAGAGAGAGAGAACCCTTGAATTTGAAAATAAAAAAAGCATACCTGGGTGTGACTTTTCTGTACTTTGTACTTCTATTGCTGCTGTTACGTCACTGTTGCTGCCTTCTGCCAAAAAAAAGAGATGAAAACGTCACTCTTGCTGCCTTGTTGCTGTTGCTGGTTGTTGTTGCTACTGTTGTAGTGTTGCTAGCTAGTGCCTGGTGCTGTGAGGCTTCTTGCTATAGTGCTATTGTTGTTGCTAGCCTCGTTGATGCTGTGCTGGAATGGTGCTTGCAGGTGCCTGGTACACTACTTCTTCTTCTTCTTCTTCTTCTCTTCACTACACTCAGTCTTAGCACATCCAACCCACCATTGTTCCTCTTTTTTTGCACCCACAAAACTGCCTCTATTTTTTTTTTTCCAAGCATTCCAGAAGACTAGACCTGACTCGGACTCGGCCATGGCCGAGTCGGGTCCCGAGTCTTGTTTTTTTAACCATGATCAAAACCCAATGGGACCCATGTAAACAAGGGGGTGGGTTTGCATGGTCTGTTTGGACAGATTAGTAGGTATGTGCCTTGTACCGTAAGATAGTAAGGGAAGCTTAGACAGGAGCATCTCTCTCTCTCTCTCTCTCTCTCTCTCTCTCAACCAAATCCCTTAAAAGAGGAATTTGCCCCTTTTCGTTGATTTTGGAATCTGGATCGAAACAGAGAGATAAAGGAAAAGAAAAGCAGGGAGAAAAAGAGGAAGAAGTAAAGGGAGGAAAGGAAGGGAAGAAGAGGAAGAGGAGATGAAAGGGAACCATGAGCGCGGCCAACGGTGGCGGTAGCAGTGGAGAGAGGCAGTAGTGGCCGACGGCGGCAATAGCAGCGACAACAGTCACTGCCAGGTACTCCTCTCTCTCTCTCTCTCTCTATATATATATATATATATAACTTGCCCCTGCCATAATTTGTTGTGTTTTTGTTTTTGGTATTTTTTGGTTTGGTGTCTTGATGTTTAGATGCCTGGGAGATCAACCATGGAGGCTATTTTTCTCCTGAGAAGGTTAATGGAACAGTATAGAGAAGGTCAGAGAGATTTACATATGGTGTTCATTGACTTGGAGAAGGCCTATGACCGGGTTCCTAGGGAGATTCTATGGAGAGTACTGGAAAAGAAAAGAGTGTGTGTCGCATATATTGAGGCGATAAATGATATGTATGATAGAGTCGTAACATCTATAAGAACAACTGGCGGAGAGACTAAAGAGTTTCCTATCACGATCGTCTACACCAAGGTTCAACGTTAAGTCCGTACTTGTTTGCCCTAGTTATGGATGAGATTACAAGGCATATCCAGGATGAGGTGCCGCAGTGTATGCTATTTGCAGATGACATTGTTTTAGTGGATGAGACGAGAGGAGTGAATGCTAAGCTAGAATTGTGGCGGAAAACGTTAGAGACTAAAGGGTTTAGGCTAAGTCGATGCAAGACAGAATATATGGAATGCAAGTTTAGTCAAAGTAGGACACCTGGTAACATAAAAGTAAGTTTGGGCATACAAAAGATTGTAGAGAAAGAAAGTTTTAGATAGCTTGGATCTATGGTGCAACAGGACGGAGGGATTGATACTGATGTAAGTCACAGGATTCAGGTCGGGTGGACCAAATGGAGAAGTGCTTCGGGCGTCTTGTGTGATCGGAAAGTCCCCCTCAAAGTTAAAGGCAAATATTATAAGGTGGCGGTACGCCCAGCGTTATTATATGGATCAGAGTGTTGGGCAGCAAAGCATAATCATGTTAAGAAGATGGAAGTTGCGGAGATGAGAATGCTAAGATGGATGTGCGGGATCACAAGGAGAGATAGGATTAGAAACGAGGAGATTAGGGGCAAAGTAGGAATAGCACCGATTGGAGATAAAATGAGAGAAAATCGACTGAGATGGTTCGGCCATGTTAGAAGGCGTCCAACGGAGGCACCTATTAAAAGGTGTGAAAGCATGGAGATTGTCAGGAGTAGGAGAGGGAGAGGGAGACCCAAGAGAAGTTGGAAAGAAACTATTAAACATGACCTTGCCTATATGGATCTAACGGAGAACATGGCCCTAAACAGATTTGATTGGCGTCATCAAATCCATATAGCCGACCCCACTTAGTGGGAAAAGGCTTGGTTTGGTTTGGTTTGGTTTGGTGTCTTGATGTTTATAAATTGCAGGTTTTTTAGGGTTAGGATTCTGAAATGGAGGTTTTAGGGGCTAAGATTATGAAAAAAAAAAAAAACCTCCATTTTTATGCATGTTTCTCTCTCCATTATTCTCCCCTTCTCTGTCTTTCTCTGCTTTCATTTTCTCTTTTTGCCTTTATGCAACCGATATTGACTTAGTATCGATCATTATAACGGTTCAACCGATATTTTGAAAATATCAATCATAACAGCCTTTTTTTGGCTTTTTTTTTTTCCTTTCTCATCACGGCACCGTTATTATGCAAATAATGTAACGGTAAGGGTCATTAAAATTTCATAATGGCCGTAATGAAACGGTATCGGCCATTATTATTTTGAACCCGGATAGCAACCTGTATCACTGTTTAATTTGTCATTATTAAATATCTCAAGTTTAATATTTATGTTTGTCCTTAAAATTTATAAATCCATTAATGCAGCCCATATTTGAAATCCAAATCATTCAAAATAACTATCACCTCTTATATTAGCTTTCTAAAATATTTCACTCCAATTGAAGTTAGGCCCACGATTGAATTAGTCATGTTCCATTATTAGAATCATAGATCATTAGCTATGATGCACAGATACGTCATGGATACGGCAAGGAGACGCCATAGACATGGCAGGGACACGGATTTTACACATAAAAAGTGAAGTATCGGATACGATACGACACGATACGTTGCCCATTTTGAAGTATATATGCATCATAGATCATTAGCCTATTCATACATACAACTTCATGATCTAGTCATCTACAAAAGTCACCAAAAAATTTAGATTTCTAAGGGGGCATTTGTTTTAGAGTAGTTTTGATTTTTTCAGTGGGCCACAAGGATATCTTGAAATTCTTGCAAGCATCATACTTCATAGTGGGCCCCACCTACACAACATTTAAACTGCTCAAAATAATTGCCCTACTATATGGGTTTTCGCCAAGTTTCATTTTAGTTGGAGATGTGGTACTATTAGGGCCCATTTGGATGTTTACATAATAACATATTTACAGATTTAAATATTGCAAGAATAAAACAGTATAGAATAGAATAATGTAATATTATAATATTACAATATTTTTGCTATTTAGCGATTTTTGAAGAATTTTATAGATTTTAAATTGAGTTGTTTGGAAGGTGCCATGATTAAAGTAAATTACATTATTAGAATAATTTTATTAAATATTTTAATTTATATGTAATTTATCGCATGGATAAAAAAAAGTAGCATGGTAAAGTAAATTTCAACTGCCATGTTTCTATCTTAGGTTACTTGTCTTTTATCACATAAAACTATGGTAAAGTACAGTAAATCAAGTTAATACAAAAAATAACTACTTTACAACTCTCTCTCCCACTTTGTTTTACTACATACTTCATCTCAACTTTACTATGAATCTATGATATGACATCAATTTTTATTTTACCTTACCACACCTGTAAATAAGTCACCTTTTATTTAACATATAAAACTTTGATAAAATGTGAAAAAGTAAAGTCAAATAAAAAGAAACTACTTTACCATTCCTTCCCACTATACCAAATATTTTATCCCACCTTTACTTTACCCAAACTTTACAGTGCCGTGACATTTACTTTTACTTTACTTTACCATATATGTAAACAAACACATCATGATGGGTTTGGTGAATTAAAGTCTTTACTTTACTCTACTACTTTGTAATTGTCATTTAAAAAAATTCTTATCTCGTAGAAAGTTTTCTACAGGGGGGAGCTGTTGGGGAAAATATTGAGTTTTTTGAAAGAAAAGAATATTTTCTTCAAATTTTTCTTGGGTTTCCAAACGCACAAGATTCTCTTCTTTAGAAAATGAAAGATTATATTCTATAAAATATTATTTTCTTGTGTTTTCTTGTGCATCCAAACTGGCCCTAGATTGATTTATTTTTGTCAGAATTAATCAACCAATCAATCTAATAGTTGGTCAATCTCTTATTAGAGTGAAACTTGTCCAGAACCCATATAAAAGAGGGACAATTATTTTGGGCGGCTTTGATTTTCTATAGGTCCGCCTCACTATGGAGCCCATGATTTGGCAGAGTTTTTAAGTTACATGAATGTTTTAACTTGTTAACTTACAAAAATAAAATAAAAGGAAGAAACATTTAAAGGGGCTTTTGCCCTAAGTCCCTTTCCTTTTCATCGATGCAGAAAGGGAAAGGGTAGGGGCAGAGATTGGACTCCAATGGAGACGCCAAAAAGAGAGAAAGAAAGGAAAGGGGAAGGGAGAGGGAAAGGGAAAGGAAGAGGGAGAGGAGGAAGATGGAGGATAACGCCTACCTATGATAAAGGAGTGCTGCAATTCCAGCATGCTACAATGCTGGCTCCCAACCTCGGCTAACTGCAACTCCAGCCTCCAGGTTTACACTCCCCCCACCCTTTCTCTTTCTTCATCATCTTCTGTTTTTTTTTTTTTTTTTTTCGTCTTCAGTCCTCTCCTATGTGCAGAGATCGGGGAAGAAAGGGGGGAAGGAAGAGGGCACTATTCATAGGCCGATATTTCAATATTGTCAACATATCGGCCGATAAGTGCTGATATTTTGGTGATTTTTTCCAGTACCACAACCGACACCGACTCGCACAAGATTTTCAGAATGGTGATGGCCGATACCAGTACATATCAGCCAATTTTTTAACACTACTTGGGGCAACCCATCCCAACTTAGTTCCATACTAGTCAATTCTAGACAAGTTGAGGCAGTTCGATTACGGAGAAGTCTAAAACCAAACAAAACAAGGATTTGATACTGTGTAGTAGAGGCTAACATATTAGGTGCCCTTCGGCACAAAGTCAACTCGAACAAGTTAACCCGGAGTTGTTGATGCCATACAAACTTTAAAACCGTGAATTCAAGACATGCGGTGTAGATATCCACCTCATTTCATAAAATTTGAGCCATGGTTTAGTGATCCATATTGTTCATTTCATGGCCCCTTCTGTGGAGAAGGGATGCTCCAAAGTCCAAACTATTCAAGCTTGGAAGATCCAAGCAACTCGATTATGCAACTAACTCAGTCCAAACAAAGCCTAATGAATCTGGCTGCCCTTGACGATGATTTTGGATGATCAGCATGTAGATCGAGTGTCACCACTTACAATCGATTATTTTAAGCACTTCGATGAGTGAAAAAAGGCTAATAGGGAGCAGTTGTTGGTCATGGTGGCCCCATCTTGGTGTAGCCCATGGTTCACTAGGGACCATGCAATGACAAGTGCATCGTTAAGTGCTTTGGTCTTCCGCCTCCTAACAGCTTAAGCTTTCGCGATGTATTAGCTAGTTGAACTTAACATGGTATTAGAGCCATGCTAAGTCACGAGTTTGAACCTCGGGGAAACCATTATTCTCCCAAGTCACGTGTGCAGCCACGCATTGCATGGGTAGGCACGCGTGGGTTACAAATTTAAACAGCATCCCATTTAGGGTGTTAAGTACAGTGGTCTTCTGCTTCCTAACAGCTTAGACTTTTAGGATGTATTGGCCAATCAGACTTAACACCCTGATGCAGCAACAATTCCACATTATTGCAACAAGAGGCGTGGTCCACATGTGGGACCCGTACCATTCTGATTTGTTAATTGTTATTAGTTTTAAATTTTTATTTAAGAAGTTGTGTTTAGGAATAGTTTCTAATTTTGGTAGGATTATTATTTGGTTTCTTAGTTTGATTAGAATTGATTTCTTAGGGCTTAAGTTTCTTTCATTATAAATATTGTAGAGATCAATGATCTCAAGTAGAGAATTTAGAGTTAATAAAATTTCCCTGTGTGGATTTATCGTTGGAGATTGTCTTCTTCACGTGATTGTTCCTGTGGGAACCTAATTGTGCCCTAGTACTTGCATCCTAACCCTAGGATTGCATCAATTGGTATCAGAGCCGACCGATCCCTCGATCATCGGCGTGTTACCCCTATCCCTACCACTACCCATCGTCCATCCTCGTCCATCCGCTCTTTCCGTTCCCTGCTCACATTCATCCAGCCCCAATCGTCTTCCACACCCGCCACCAGAAACCTTCTTCCTTGTCGAGCATCGTTGGTCACCATTTAGCAAAAGCCAAACACTCAGCAATACCATCCATCCCTGACAGAAACCCATCGCTCCCTTGTCCGAAGCCCATTAACAGTCCCCGTCACGACTCACCTGCCCCCTGCCTCGCACGACCCACCCAAACCCATCTTCCATCTTCCCGAATCCAGCCTTGTCCACTACCAGCAACCCAGCCACCTCCCCGTCATCGTCGTCACCCCCAACCCAGACCCAGCGTCTATGTCGCCCAAAAAAAAAAAAAAGACAGAGAGAGAAAAGCAAACAGAAGGAGCGTACTTAGCACCGCATCGCCATCGACATCGCCCTCGCCCTTCTCTACCTTCGCCAACGCCAGCAACCAGCGAAGCCGGAAGCGCAACACTCTCGACTTCGTTGAAGGTCGTCATCGAAATACACCTTCCTGCTGGTCGTCGTCAGTCACTGGAAATCCCAGTCCAGTTCATCGCAGCAGGTCTTCCTCGCCATCGGAGACCCACTCATCTCTCCTCTCCATTCTTCTCCGTCGACAGCGAGAAATAGAACGGGTTTCAAAACCCTTTTCTCTCTTTCGGGCAATCGGATCGAAGCAAGGGGAGGACGCCTGTCCATTGGGCCTCATCGCATTTGGGCCCAGTCCATCCCAGACCAAGTTCAAGTTAATTTCTGGTCCTAACCCATTCAAACAAGAAGCCCGGTACCATCAGCAGCTTTCAGAAGGCAGTAATTTTTTACTATATCAACAGTTATAATTTATTTTCACGATATCGAGCTCCTCTACCGTCAGATTTTCGACCCGTTTTCGCCAGCGTGATCGTAGTGAGCAGATCTACACATCAGGTCAGTCACAAATTTTAAATTCTCATTAAACAAAAATGCCTCCAAGAAGCAGGTAGAAGTGGAATCTTCCTCTCATAATGATGAAGATTTGAGAGGAACTGTTGCGGAATTATCAGCAAATGTTAATTAACTATCCGCAATGATGGTCCAAATGCAAGACACTCTTGCGAGGATTGAAACTCGATTAACTACTTTAGAAACTAATCGGCGTGAGGATGATCATTGAAATAATGGAGGACATAATCGAAATCAACGAGATCCACATGTAGTAAATGTTGATCGAGATTTGGGTATAAAACTTGTGATTCCTGAATATGATGGGAAGTTGAAACCAGATGAGTTCTTGAATTGGTTAGTGTGTGTTGAAAATATTTTTGCACATAAACCAATGACGGATGGTCATAAAATTACACTAGTAGCAACTCGATTTCGCAATTATGCTGCGATATGGTGGGCCGAGTTGCAAAAGAAGAGGAGATACCAACAAATTGACCCTGTTGACACATGGGCTGAGATGAAAAATTTTAAAGCAAAAATTCTTGCCTGTTAATTACTCCAGAGATCTGCGTTCACGTTTTCAATACTTGAAACAAGGATCTAAGTCAGTTGTTGAGTATTCTAAGGAGTTTATGACCATGCAGGCTCGTTGTGGTTTGAATGAAGATGATGAGGTCTTAGTTGACAGATACTTTAATGGGCTTACACTTGACATTCAAGATATTCTCGCATTCAAGCATTTCGATAATGTTGATGAGATTATTCAACATGCTATCAAAACTAAGGGAATTGCAAATCATCAAGCCCAAAAACTTAATGCAGCTAAATGGGGTATGCAAAAGAATTCCTCCATTGTAGGTTCTAAACCGAGTACCTCGTCGGAGAAAGTTTTCACCAAGCCCGAGGGACAAAATAGGCTCACATGTTTTAATTGTAAACAAGGGCATCGTGCAGCCGAATGTCCAAAACGTATCAACCTCATTGAGAATGAAAGTGATGTGACAGATACTCTAGAAGAGCCTAAAGAGACTGACACAGTGGAAATTGTGGATGTTCTGCCTGAGGAAGGTCTTGAGTCTCTCATGGTCATCCAAGAAACTACATCAACTGCAGAGAAAAAATGGCTGCAAGAAAACATTTTCCGTTCCAAAGGACAAGTTAATGGTAAAGAATGCACAGTCGTCATTGACGGAGGCAGTTGTCAAAATCTCATCTCCCAAGCTTTTGTGGATCGCTTACAGCTGAAAGTTCGGAAGCATCATCGTCCTTATTTTGCTAGATGGTTAATGATAGGTGATGAAGTGCAAGTCCGATATGCATGTCCAGTTACCTTTTCCATTGGTGCAGATTATACAGATACAGTTTGGTGTAATGTGATACCCATGGATAGTTGTGATATTTTGTTGGGTCATCCATAGATGTATGACAAGAATGGCACTAATGGCATGCGCGACAACACCTACACATTCATGCATGGTGAAAAGCAAGTCACTCTCCGTCCTATGAAGCCGACACCACCAAAGCATGGGTCCAATTCTCGTCTCGCCAAGGATGCGCCTCACGTGCACACTATTTATAGAAGTAACATCAAGAAGAAGAGCCGAGTTCGAGGTCGAACTCTTTTCCAACCCGGGGAGAATGATGCAGCTGCAATTCCACATTATTGCAACAAGAGGCGTGGTCCACATGTGGGACCCGTACCATTCTGATTTGTTAATTGTTATTAGTTTTTAATTTTTATTTAAGAAGTTGTGTTTAGGAATAGTTTCTAATTTTGGTAGGATTATTATTTGGTTTCTTAGTTTGATTAGGATTGATTTCTTAGGGCTTAAGTTTCTTTCATTATAAATATTGTAGAGATCCATGATCTCAAGTAGAGAATTTAGAGTTAATAAAATTTCCCTGTGTGGATTTATCGTTGGAGATTGTCTTCTTCACGTGATTGCTCATGTGGGAACCTAATTGTGCCCTAGCACTTGCATCCTAACCCTAGGATTGCATCACACCCACTAGTGTTACAGTCTATATAAGACAACCATATGGCCTGGTCATCCCATACATGGACTCTTTTAATTGCCTTCCTAAATTTACTAGGAGAAATTTGACTTCTCTCTAATTTAGTTACAATGGCCATGATTGAAACACAGTCTAATCCTAAGGCCAAAATTGCCGTTAAGGCCACTTTTTGTATGAAACACTACGTAAAGCCACAAGGAGAGCTGGTTGACTATGCAGTATTTATATTTTCAGACTTCTATCATATTTTCTCATCCCCAACTAGGATTTGGACATGGTCACTCCTATGAAACTGACTTGAAACATAAGAATCAACACTTGCAGCGATTTTCCGATGTTGTAGTCCCAATTCGCAAATTGGACTATCCAATGAAGTCTAACAACAAATCTCAATTGATCAGAAAACCCCAAAATCAACTCTACCCGAAACAACAAACAAATAAGCAAAAATAAGGAGTAAAAGTAGAAGACAACTTGCCCCAAACTGCTAATCCACCACATGATAGGTCTTCAATCCTTGGGAGAAACACTCAAACCAATGGTACAAAAAGAGAATTGCAAAATATTGGGCCTCTTTATTGAATGAAAGTGAATCAATTCCACGCTAGGGTTGGATTCCCACACACCTTCCTTCTATAATGTTTTCAAACAAAAAGAGGGCCCAAATCTACTTCTAACTGTAGCCATCCATCCTATCAAACTAAAAAAGAAGGATTGCAAAATAAAACACCAAACATGACAACCTAACTAAAAGGAGGGAAGAAATTAGAAAGTTTGGTTGAAGTGGAGACTTGCTTCTGGAGAGCTTTGTGATCATGCATACCAACAAAATTGAAAGGAAAATTTTACAAGGCAGCAATTTTACCAAATATGAGAGTAGAATGTTGGTCAATTATGAAACAAAACGTCGAAAAAATGAGTGTAGCAGATAAAAGAATGTTATGATGGATGTGTGGCAAGAGTGAAAGATAGAATAAAAAATGAGCACATTGAAGAGCATTTAGAGGTACCATCAATAGGTGATAAATTAAGAAAATCGTTTGAGATGGTTTGGACATGTCCAACGTAGGCCAACAAAGGCACCAGTGAGAAAACGTTTTTCTACGGAGGTTGATGGCCCTCAAGTTAAAGGAGTATGCCGAAGAAGACATGGATGGAAGCAATAAGGATAGTTTGAAGAAGTGCAACCTATTCGAGGACTTGACCTAGGATAGACAGGAATGGAAAAAAGGAATTCATGTAGCTCACCCCAAATAGTTGGGACACTGCATTGATGATGATGACAACGGAGTACCGGTCCAATCGAACCGTGTCATAACCCAATGTGAAAAAACACAAAATACTCGCATAAACTCGGCCAAGTTCTTAGCATCTTGGTTCCACTAAAGTCACTGAATGCACCAACTACATTAGACTATAGATTTGGTAGAAGTGAATTGAACTTTTGACAATAAAAGGGTTCGCACTGTCCAACATCATTTCATGGCGCAAGACAGGAAGAGATATACAAATACTTCATTAACACCTTTAGTCTTTTTTCAAGAGCGAAAACACTACTCAAGGATCAATTAAAAACTTAAAAATTATATATATATATATATAAACAGAAGGCCTTAAATCTCAACATCCAATTACCTGCTATAATTGAATTGATTTACGTAGATTACTAAACCATGGGCAGTTGAACTCAAGTGTTACTGACATCCAAATTCATCAAGACCCCAAATTCTATTAATAATGAGATTATCTTGACATCATAATTATTTGGCACGATTTTCATGATACCAATCATATTTCATATATTTTAATATAAACACTAATTCAAAACCTTGCAAAAATGATTCTTTTGAACATCCAAGTAATGTCTGGAAACTTCTTCTTCTTTTTTTTTTTTTTTTTTTTTTTTTTTTTTTTGAATGATAACCTTCATTGACTAAAGAAATCAGTACAAGAGACATATACTGACCTCAAAACAAACAGAAAATAAGAAAACATTATTTTTCCAGAAAATGTCTAGAAACATTATTGAAGCCAACTTAAATCGAATTACATTTCTTCTTTTTCCTTTATTTCCCTTTTCTTTTCTTTTAGATGGTAAACTCAAATTGAACTTTTAAGAGGTCGGAATCTGGTGTAAGATGGTAGCTTTCACTTCCCATCACTATTTAGTCTTAATTTAGGTGATGTTAAAGATTGACCTGTGTAGTAGTAAAGTACAAGTAATTGAAACAAATCATTTAATCGCAATATTGTTAGTTAAACATTTTAGTCTAATTTTTCTTAAGTATAAATGGATTGATTGATGAGAGTTTTCTTATTTTTTCCCGTTAGGTGAACGTTTAAAAAGGGGGGGAGTGGGGAAAGGTAACACGGAAACTTGTTAGCAACAAAGATGGCCTGCAAGCCAAACACAATTAACAAACAAAGTGTACAGTTTTGGTAGCAATAATTTGACAAAGGACAGCTCAACAAACCCAACGAGTGCCAGAAGAAAAAACCGAAAACAAAGCCTAGCGAAACAAGGGAGACCCAACTGGCATAAACAAAACAACGACAAACAAGAGGCAGCCTACAAATAATATACCATCACTACTGTTAGAAATATAAAAATATGGTCTATGTTCACTAACACTGGTTTTCATTCAGTTATGCAGACAACCTATGTGTCCATCTGGACAAATGTCAATCACCCGCGTAGGATAAATGGAGAATCTATGCATAGAATATAGATGCCCCAAAAATCACCCTAATCAGATCATTATGGAATGGGTTTTAAACCCCCTAACTATTAACAGTTAAACAGTGCGTTGATCTTACAGTCAAGTGTCAGTTTTAGAACTCGGCTGAGTCCGAGCCGGATTTTGAGCCCATGACAATGTTAAAGAGTGTATTGACCATTTGATCCCATAGTCAATATCAATCAATGTTTTAGAAAAACTTTGCCAAGTCCAGGTTGAGTCTGTCGGCTTGGACTCAGCCAAGTTGAGTTGGACTGGGTCATGGACATATCACTTCATAAGAGACTTGGTCAAGTCCCATAAGTCCTGTGAGACTTGAGACGTCTGAGACTTGACCAAATCTTATCAGACTCCACAGGCTACAAAACATTTGAAAACCCTATTATCACTCATTATTTGTTCTTCTTCTTACTTGGAAAACCCAAGAAGACTTGTAAGGGTCCTTAATGGTGCAACCCTGGATCCTCGATCGAATTAGATCAATCTCCCGAAGGATTGATCGAAAATCCAAGGATGGATTCTGGAAACTAGAACACGCTCACAGCAAAGGGAAACACCATATTGAGCGAAACTCTTCTTGATTAATTGATTAAGCATATCCAACTACAATGGGAACTCAACTATATATAGAGTAGAATTGTTTATTAGCAATCAAGACATCTATAAAAAACCAAGAAACAAACTAATCCTAATCAAACATGAAATAGAAATTAGGAAACAAGGTTACTAATTTAGAGACTATCTAATTAAGGGACAGGGATCACTGATCTTGGGTAGATCATTGATCATGTGGGGCCTGATCTGGACTGGATCTTGGGTTGGCCTGCATCACCTAAACTTTCAATTACTGAGATCAAACTCATATCTTTTGGAGAGAGAGTGTTAAGAAGATCAAAGGAACTATTCATCTGAATGAGAGGTTTTGGGTTTCTGCTTCTTGAGGTAAGATTTCATGTTTCCACTTGCATAAAAAGCTTAGATCCCATTCAGAGACATTAGGATCAAAGCCTATACGCTCTAGTTTGTCATATGGAGGCCATAAATACCAACTGTATGATTAGTCATATGAATACGCAAGATCTGGGTACCATACACAGACGGGGAATGTGGGGGAAAGTGTGACTACCACTGCCTTATTATGAAACAGACAAGAACAACAGATGACACCGCCTTATGCCTATCCATTTGATCCACGTGCTATACAGAAAGGAAGTGGACTCTTCAATTTCGACTTCCAATATGTATACAGTTATCAATGTACTTAAGATGGTGATGAAGAGCAGTCAGCCAGGAACTCAGCCTGGTATTAAGAATTACTGTAAAACTCATTCTGAATTTTGACTATCAAATTTACTTGTATTTATAGATTGTCATTAATGGAACTATTTTTGAATTTTACTTATAATTTCTATTTCTAGCTGCTTCAATTTCAAAGTTGAAATGATTGCTTGGTCTTCTCCCTCTACTATAATCCTATTACACCCAAATTACTCTTAATAACACCTAAAAGACATAAAGATTTGCTAATATATATTCTTGGATGCCTACCGCAACCAAAATTGTAGCAAATGCTTTCACATCAAAAGGTTAGAAACCATTTTTTCTTGTTTTATTATTTTATAAAATACATATTTTTCTAAATTTCGAGGGTCCAGATTTGGATGACCCAAGTTTTTTCAAAGCTTGGAGGGCCTAACAGAGATAAAGAAAAAAGAAAAAAAATTTGAAGGTTGAATAGAGTCAGGGGCTGAGTCCGGTTTTTCAAACCTTGGCCCTAATAGGTTAGATGAGTGTTGACTACTTTTCAAGGCCAACACTCCCAACTTGGAAGACAAGTGCAGTTTAGGGACGAGTTTCTCAACATGGATAATTTATAAAGAAATTACATTTAATCAACTTCACAAAATTAAAACTCAGTAGTGCAGTTCAGTTCAATAGGGGTCATTTGCCTTTTATGCATTGGATACGAAAATGGGTTTTACATATGCAAAGAATTCATATGTAACATTTTCAAATGCAAATTTTACGTAAGTAAAACACATTAACATGTTTTTCGAAAGTCACTATTTTCACATGAGTAAATAGCATGGTTTTAGAGGTGTGTGTTTTTCACATGTTTCTCAAAATCTATGAAGATTTATGATATGAAACCAGAACTAAACATTTTGATTCTTACAATTAATATAAGAATATTGAACGGTTCAGATCATGAATTGGAGGCCCACAAAAGTGCAGAAAATCAGATCTATAGGTTGGAATTTTTTGACTTTTTTCACAAGTTTCTCATAATAAGATATGAAATTATATATGAACAGCTTGGATTAAATTTTGGGGCCCACATAAGTGAAAAAATATAATGTTGTTTAAGGGATTCGAACCCGCAGCCTGTTTCAGGTGAAAGCACTATTGCAACGTGTACCACCGCCTTCTCATTCACATATGCAACCATTTACCAATATAAATGAGAGGCTGAAAATGGCCACATCTACACACCATTTTCACCCCATGTGAAAATGAGCACAAACAAATGTGATTGTGCATGACCATTATGCATGTGCATCAATTACATATGTTAATGAGTGCAAACAAATGACCATTTAGTACATCCAAATGCGAATGAAAATAACATCTCTGCTTCTATATGAACACCAAAACACTTACAAAATACTTGAGCTCTGTCAGAAGAAAACTTATCACTTTCAAAGACCCTTGAGATTCTATTCACAAGACTGCTCTTCCCAGACCCCTTCAGACCAATCACCAAGAGTGTTGTAGTTCTTGGGATTTTGTAATCATTTATCTTCAAGCCACCCACCTCTTCTATCCAACAACCAGGCTTATAGCTGTAATCAGAAAGAACAACAATCTAAACTCAAGCACAACTTATTATATCATAAATATATGATTGATAGCAGATTTCAAAATATCAACCAATACATATAAAGTAGAGGTCTGCACCATTCTAATGTTTCACTGGAAACTTGGCCTACCTAAAAATTATAATAATGCAGCATTGAGCATCAGCAGCATAATGGTTAGCAGTCAGAACTACTTATCAACCAAGGTGCAACGTCTACATTTTGTGTCTATTTGATTTAAAACTGATTTAAATAGATTTTTGAGTGATTTATACTATTTGCCGAAGTTTATGTGCATATCTAATTCAATCATCTTTAAGACCTTTTGCCTCTTTTTCACAAAGTCGCCAAATGGTAACTTCTTCAAATAGACATGAATGTCTAACGCAATCAGAGGGATTTTTTTTTATTTATTTTTTTTGGGGACAATTTTGCACATTTAACTTTTATAATATCATAAGTTTGCCTATACTACTTTTACTTTATGACAACTTTGCCCATACCACCTTTGCAGTATGAAAAGCATGTTTTCTCTAATTGAATGAAGCATATAAAAGTCCATTCGCAAAAGGGTCTAATTGAAACAACTCTATTTCAAACAAATCTATTTGAATCAGCTCTATTTCAAAAGGATAAAACTTGAGTAGGCAAACTTCATACTTCTTTCAATTTTCTATTTTTCTGAAAGTATTTAAAAATATTTGGTCTTTCAATAAATAGATTGCATTTAATATGCATCAGATGGAGAAATTTCTTTGAGAGGTAAAACCTTCAAATAGTTCACACTTTCTAAGACTTCAGTCCAAATGAAATCGCATGACATTAACAAACCATACCATATTGAATTCACACTATATGCTCAACTTGGCATTACAGAATAGTTTCACATTTCTTCTTGATTCTTATATATTTTAATCAGTTTCTAGTTAGCAGAGTAAATGTTTTTTGATCCATCTACATCAATTTGTGGGAATGTTTAAAATAGTTAATAATTATATTAGAAAAATCTTGCTGAGTACTGAACTAGATAGGGGGGTATTCTTCACTCATATTATTGAAGTTTATCAAACAGAGTATCATATCTTATAGATTTCTTTAGATTGTATCAAATCTTATGATATCCTGGAGATTTCTTTAGGTTGTAATAGAATAACAGCTGAAATAAATTTGATAAGTTTCTGAGTAATGATATATATGAGGTCTCATATTGAGGGGACAATTCCATCCAAATCATTCGCCACTTTCCCATATGTTGACATGGTTATTGCCAACACCGGACACCTGAAAAGAGAAAAAATAAGCTTGAAGGTCAAATAGTACTTATTTCCTAGAATAGGGTTATTCTCATGGTATAAAATTGCAGTCACAGAGGGCTTCATGCTTGGATAGGAAAAGAGGTCTGCATCAGTTCATAGCTACCATGGTCCATTGCAACATGAATCTTGAACCTCATAAAATCTACAAAGTATATAAATATATATATATATATATATAGAATATGGAAAAAATGCTGAAATCTATTATTGTTTTATTAGGGCATAAAATAAAAGATCTCTAAAGTTGCATGCATAGGTCCTATTTTATTATTTCAGCCAAAATTGTTGAATCTTTTGAAGTTTAATAATGAATGCATTTCAAGTAAGTTAGTGTCATTCTAAGATTGTCTTTTGTATCTAAAATGATTGCTGCATATGCATGAGCTTTTTAGGTAGCTCTTCTAATATTTGACGTGCTTTCTGCACATGTTCTTCCTCTCAGCAATGATGAATCATTCCCATTCTATGTTGTACTACAATCAATGACAGTCTCAATTGGGCCCTACAAAATAAACCCCATACAGAAAAATACACTATAATGGGTAATAAATTACAATGACAGCATGTTTGCCTGCTTGGTACTAAACTCCTAGTAGTTCATAGTGAATGGAGATTTTTTTTTTTTCTTTTTTTTTTTTCCTGATCAGCAACAATAACTTTACTAAAGGAAAGCAAGACATGTACATAACAAGTGCTAAAGGAACAGTATAGGAGATCTACTGCGTCCTCAAACAGGCAAATTTCCCTTAGAACATGCTATAAAAAGGTCCTTAAATTTAACAAAAAGAAAATTAAAAGATAAGCATATATTCTCAGTCAACTCCCTGTTTTGCCAGTAAATCAGCTTCTTGATTAGCCTCATTTCAGAGATGCAAAAATATATTAAACGACAATGTGAGGAATGAAGGATCTAAGACTCCTACATACAGATTTAGATGATATCAACACTTCCCTAGGATTTAATTTACTAACGTGATGACCAGGTATGTAAACATTCCACATCAAATGGGAGATCATTTGATGGCCCCTCATAGACTTTTAGCACCTTTAAAGAGGAACTAGCAAAATTACCCGTGCTTAGCACGGATATGGCAAACATTGCAATTTAAATATTCATGTATAAAAAATTCATAAATTTTTTAGAAAGAAAACAAAAGAAAAAAAAAATTATGAGTATGTATTTATATAATTGAAGAATTGATTTCATAGAATGAAAAAATGAGAATTAGAGTAGAATGGGAATGATAGAGTTCAGATTGAAACAAAGTATTTGAGAAATAAAAGAAAAGAAAAGAAAAGAAAAGTGGAGAGTAGTTATGAGTAGTTATGATAAAGAGATAAAGAAGGTAGTTGATGTAACTTCCGGTCAAAATCATAACCGACGGTCAAAATTGGATCCAAAACCTCCCAGCTTAATATATTATAATGGTTTAGAAATGTTCACAAATCAATACCTATTAAATTAAATAAAAAATCAAATCAAGTCATGGCTGTTGTGGGCCAGTGGCCAATAATATAAATCACAGTAGCCATCATAACCAATAATAACAGCTGATAGAAGGGATACGGGACAAGTCAAAATTACAATATCGTATCAGATAGAAGATTAGAGGTTATAAACAATATGTATGGTATCAACCTTAATCATAATTATTCTGCCTCTTAAGTGACAGGTACTTTGACTTCCATACGGAAAAATGCTTTGTGATTTGCCCAATGACCACTTCCCAGAGGGCTTTCAGGCATTCCCCTACATAAAGTGAGATCCAACCACACAAGTACTAATGCAGGCCTCACAGTTAGGGCTTGCGTGTAAGTACCGAAGCACGTGTCCGCAGACACTATACGAGATCTCCAGAGAAATTTCTACATGAGGACGCACCTCAATGGGTAAAACACCCACTCAAAACTCTATTAATCATCAAAAGTTGAGAATTCCTTCTCTACAATGCAATTTAAATAGGAAAAGCAAACTTAGGGGCTAAGAAAACCTAATCAAGCAATAAAAGCTATCCTAAGTACAACTATATAAATAAAATTAGAAACCTACTAACAAATAATTAGGGAAATAAAAGGAAATAAAAAAAAATATTCCTAAACTATCTTGGGTGGACCCACACGTGGGCTTATCCGCTCTGCATCAAGTATGAGGCCACACCCCAAAAGCCCCACTAACTCCTCTAAAATACACCCCATGTGCACGGTGTACATGGAAGCTTCCATGCGCACCTCAATGTGGGGCCGACCAAGGAACCCATATGGAGGGTTTTTTTAATTTTTTTTTTGGCGGTGGGGGTGTTGAGCCCAATCTGACCATCTAATCCCTTCATCAACGGCCAACAAGTTTCAACCCTTAAAAAATTGATCCGTCAATCCAACAGTGCAATCCATTCAGATGGGTGTAAAAAAAAGGACCTCATATAATTGAGGAGGGGGAGGCAGGGTGTTCCTCTCTGTGTGATCCATTTAGATGGGTCATCAAGTGGGTCCTACTATGAGGTGTGAAAGGTATGAGATGTGAATGTGAAAATTTCTATATAAATGTCTATATATATATATATATTGAATAAATAAATCTTCAACCCAAAACAGGCCAAAAGGTTTTCTTTCTCAATTTTCTTCATTTTAAAAAATGGATTTTCAGTTGTTAGGCCCTGAGAAATCATCAAGATCTAGTCAATATATGTATGCCCACACCAATATGCTATTTTGAGTTTTCAGAATGTTCAGATTGTACCTTAATATTTTGCTCTTTGAATCTTCTAGGATTTCAATTCTCGCTAGCATACTCTTGTTCTGATAATTTTGCATGATTTCCTCATAAGTTCTCCGTTTTCTTCTCAAATAGGTACCCTCATCAAACTCATCAGCGATTTTTGCAAAGAGATCATCCCTGGATCATTCAGAAAATTTAAATAATCAAGTTTTACCCCCGTAAGTTAGCGTCTCCATACACGTGGCATGTGTGTACAAGATTTAAGCCAATAATCCAACATAACCTTAGATCGAAACACCATAGCCTAAGGATCAAACTAGACAAACAATCATTAAAAATAATAATAATAATAATACTGTAAGGAGGATTCTCGAGCAAAGTAAATGGAAGGTACAATTTTTCTTTGAGAAAAATAGTACAACCATAACTCCAATTGAGAAATTTCTATTATAGTTTACAAACCATAAAATAAATATGTGAAGCAGCTCATTTTGCAACACTTTGTAGTATTCACCATTAAAAAAAAAAACACTTTGTAGTATTCGATTACAAGCCATAAAGGCAAAGTGAGACACATAAGTATTGAAATGGAAAGCAAGGTTCCCATAGCTGCAATTTTGGTTGTCTCCTCAATGCTACCATTTCAAGCTATGGCCATTGCCTAACACCATGGTTAGACCCACTGGATAAATGGTTCAAATTTTCTTGCATGTCAACCATGATTACTGATATGGGCAAGAAAAACAGATAAACTATGTGAGCCGCCTTTCTGTGATCCAGACCATTCATATAATCGGCCCACCTGTGATCAGATATAAGCCTAGTCTCCCCAATTCCATGATTATAACATTTCCACGCTGACCATCAATCGAGGAAAGAGACCATTAGATAGGGAAGATATCTCTGTATGTCCATTCCATGATGCAGGAGCATAAAATATTACAATAAAAGAAGGCGCCCTACTTGTGCTCCATAAAGGCAACTTTGAGTCGTGTCAAGACAGGTAGACCTAATAATAGTAAAAATACCCTAACCCAGTAAAAACTAATCTGTCCTAGGTCCTGTACATGGATGGATATAGCATAAAAGTAAGGTTGACAATGGGGCTGAAGCTGGCCAGAATATGGGTCTATTTAGCAAGCCTGGACATGCATTTCAATGGGATGGATCAAGGATGAGGTCTTAAACTGTTAAGCCCGATGAATAGATTCATTTAACATTTACAAGTATATTACATACATATTTATGAGATTTTTCAAATCTAGAACCTAAGGATGAAAATAGTACCTCGCATGATCAAATGGTTCCCACTTTTTGCACAGAATTCATAGAATGCCTTTTCAGGTCAGCCCCACAAAATCAACCATTCATAGAATGGCCTTTCAGGTCAGCCCCACAAACTAACCCATTCCTAAGCTGGGAATGATCTACCCAATCTTTTATACGACTCTCTTCCTCTTACACACAAAAACACAAGCTAAACAAAACAACATTAAAATAACATATATTTATGCTATAAGAAAGCAACTTTTATGATTTTCTTAGATAATTATATTAATCCAAGCTCAATCCTAAAGCTTGGATCCAAGTCCAGAAGTACGACAGGGTTTTAAATCGGTCAACTCAGCCAGGGGCGTACCCGCATATATGATTATGGGACGGTCGCCCCCCATTGGACTTCGGTACACCTCCCAAACTCACATGAAAATCTTTGGGTCCGCCTCCAAGATCCATGTGAAAATTTTGGGTTTGCCCCCAAAATACAACCACCTGTTTGGGTCCACCCCCCTTAAACAAAAATCTTGGGTCCGCCACTCTGATTCACAGCCAAGCACTAGGGTCCCTGTTAGATCCCCAACGGACTCCTTAATTACAGATGGACTTGGACATGTACTTGGACAAACTCTAGCACACTGACAGCCTTTCTAAAAGTATGTTACAGAATTATGGACAAATGACCATCAAGCATTCTAGAACCCACATTAAAAGACACCCACTTCAACCACTTGCAAACATATCATCTATGGCATATATCACATTGTAAGGAAATCCTTAACCCCATTAACCCATGGTAAGTGAAAAAGTTGTACTCCAAAACCAAAGTACTATATAATAATAATAACAACAACTCCACAGTGGCAAAAAATTTTCACAGTGAATATTGAGAAAATCGCGACACTTGGGACAATCTGAACCCTATGAAAGGGAAAAGGAGGGTTTCCAAGTGCCTGTATACCTGAGAGAATCAGAGCCGTCGGATGATGCCAACGAAGGAGAATGTTCGATCGGATAATGGGGATCGCGGTCGGAAATGGATTCTGCGAATGTTTGAAATTTAGAGATTTATGTGTTTGGATGCAGATGGAGGGAAAAGAGGAAATGAGAAGAAAAAGAAAGAAAGAAAGAAAACGATGGAAAAAGAGAGGAAGAGAAATCGTTACCTGGTGATACAGAGAGGGTTGTGGGTGTTCCTCCTCCCATCGTTGAAGAGGGCGTTTGGTTTGGTTGGAGAGAGGAGGATTGATCGATTTGTGGAGCTTTAGAAGACTCTGTTTTGCCTGTGCAGCTACCCGCAACAGGAGTGATGTGACGTGCCGAAAGGGGAAGGAGAGACGACTTTGGATTTTTCTTAGAAAGAACATTCTGACCTACATTATTATATTTTATATATATATATATATATATATATTAAGGGCATGATTGTGCAACACTTTTTGACGAAAAAGTGGATGGGTTTTCGCGGAAAACTCATTTATCCAGTATTTGATGCGGAACAATTCCGCGGAAATACTTTCTTACCCAGCCAGTATTTTCCTTGATAATTGTGGAAATGGATTTCCTATTGAGGGTATGGAAAATGGATTTCCTCGGAAAACTTCATCTACTTTTCCTCACTCTTATTCATTTCAACCCAAAAACCCTACAAATTTTTTATTTTTTATTTTTTTATATAAATTATTATTTAATATTGAATAAATAATATAAATGTTATATTATTTTTCTACAAAAAAAATATATCACCAAATAAGAAATTTTGATTTTCTATAAGGAATCCACAGCCGCACCAAACAATATTAGCACCAATTCAATGAGGAAACTCTTTTTTGTACCAAACATTAATTTCTAAATTCTATGGAAATCATTTTCCGAAGTTTTCATTTCTATGGAATTTGCTAACGTGGTAGTTTTTCCTTTCCACGTAAAGGATGTGTATACAAACGTGCCCTAAAGCAAACGGAGAGATGGGCTGAAAGGGGTGCCGCCTCATCGTCTCTCCTTTCAGAAAAATACAAAAGAAAAAACACAAAAAGCCTTTAGAGTACCACATATCATCTCCTCATATCTCCTAAAATCTCTCAATCCCCTTCAATGTTCCCTAAAATCTCTCCATCCCCTCCAACCTTCCATATCGCCAGTTCCTTTTCATCCCATCTTCTTCCAACCCAACTCCTTCCAACGCTCTTCTTCGATCCCATCTTCTTTCACATACAGATCTGCATCACCTCTTGCATTTTTCTCTCTCTTCCCAAAAACACAGATAACAGACTAATAATAGTTCAAGAAGCTTCCTCCACAAAAAACCAAAACAAACAGAATCTGCATTATTTCTACTCTTCCAGTGCTTTCTCTTTCTCCTTCTTCCCTTTTTCTGTTTTTGTTGTGGTGTTTTAGAATCTGCATTCTTTCTACTCTTCCAGGTGATTATTCTTTCTCCCTCTTCCCTTTTTTCTGTTTTTGTTGTCTTTTGGTGTTTTTGTTTGGAGGATTTCTATGTCATATCCAGTGATTTTATAGGGCCATTCAATTGATTAAATCCCTATTAGGTTCTATAATACGATGGAATAATTGTTTTGAAACAAGCAGGGAGGACGAACAGAAAAATCCCAAATTTTAATAGTTTTCTTATCACTCAGTCGACATGGGCTTGTGGGACCCCTGACCCCCCTGATCTAAGATCAGTACCAGAGATCTGGTGGGGTATCCTTGGTCGACCACTGTGGTGCTGGACCCATCTGAGGCAGGTCCCGTTTGGCCCACTATCCAAAAGGTTGAAAATCTATAACCGGGATCTTGATGGGCTTTGGCAGTTCAGTCTAGGCTGCTCTGGCTAGGATTTGGGTCGTTTGCTGTGTTGCTTATCCGACTGTGGGTTTTGTTGAAGATAGTTTTTGTCGATTTTTGAAACAAGTTGCAGTGAATGAATAACAAGAGGAAGAAAAGAAAATCCCAGAATTTTATAGTATTCTTATCACTCAGTCGACAGGGGATTGTGGGACCCCCTAGCCCACCTGATCTAAGATCAGTACCAGAGATCTGGTGGGGCATCATTGGTCGACCAATGTGGTGCTGGGCCCATCTGAGGCGGGTCCCGTTTAGCCCAACATCCAGAGGGTTGAAAATCCAGAATCGGGATATTGATTGGGCTGGCCTGTGGGCTTCTCTGTTTCGTTGGTTAGCTCTGTTTGGTTGCTTCCTTTATTTTAGGTGGCAGGTGTAGGGAGCTATACTCTTAATTCTTTGTTGTACCTATTCACTTTGGAAATACATATAATGACCTTTCCAAATAAAATAAAATAAAATAAAATAAAATAAAAAACAAGATTGCATATGAATTCTCAAAGAAATTTGTAGCCCCATACAAAACTGCGGGAAAATGGAACACAACAAAGAGGATTTTTTCGTAACATTGCCTGGTAAAAAATCTGCTACATAAACTAACAGTATTTCTGACAACTTAGCTACAGTGACATTCATGAAAAGGGTTAAATACAAATGGTGAATCTCTCCCCTTCATCAAAGCCTAAAAACTCTCTCTTCATTAAAAGATAAGAGACCTGCATCTCCTAATATCTCTCTCACTATTCTAATACTACCTAAAATCCCTCATCCTACCCCATAATAGAACATCAATACGTACGGGTCAATCATGGGTTAAGAGAACCTGACGCCCAATAAAAATGGGTCAGTTAAGGTCAGCCCACACAACCACCTGACCTATTTAAATGGGTCGGTTTAGGGCCCACCTGCATACATAAACCCATTTAAACAATTTGGTGGTTTAGCAGTTTGGTACTTTTCCATTCATTTTCTATTTGTTTTGTTTTATAAATTCTATTTTCTAGGCACATGCACGTATTTCTTTCTCCTTGAAATAGGCTCATGAATTGCTGAGTCCTTCTAGCTATTCAATTTACAGTTCAACTTGAGTTGAGATAAAATGTGTTACGACATAATCTAAATCGGATCAGGTTCCAATCTACATAGGGTGTGCATAGGGGCGGGCCCAACTGGAGCTTGACATGAGCCTAGTCCAAATTGTGATTGTGGTTGTAGAGTAAACCAGGCCTTATCCTCTTGCCCTATCACTCTAACAGGCCAGGCTTCGTTCTATGTATGCTTCAAATGCTTAACCCGGCCTGACATAGTTGGGATAAAAGCCCTTGTACGCTTGTAGATTTTGTTAATTGGTTGGATCTTGACTGAATCTGTTTTATATTTTGGCATAATAGCTAAATGGGCCAGAGTGCAGTGACCCATGATGATCCCCACAAAATTTACTTACATAAAATAGGGGTGGAACTCGGATGGATCCAATACTAACTGACCCGGAGTTGCACCCTTGGTGTCATCCAAGTCAACTAGGGATCTCCATATTGTTGGAGCCAATTCGCAATAATACATTGTCTGAAGAATGGGATGAGATAAGATGATGAATTGATGATGATGATACATTGTTTGGTTAGGGATTGTTTTGGGAAAGGATTAGTTAAATGTACACTGGTAATGTATAAGATAAATGAATAAATGATACAGTAAAGAAAGTTAGAAAAGTAAGGGTTAGTAAGGTGATTAATTTAAAAATAAATTTAAGACTATGGCTTCTTAGATGGATGTTTAATTTCTTGTCCTTAATAAAGTTAGAAAATCAAAGGGTTGTTCAGGTAAATAATCTAAAACTATGTCTTTCAAAATGCATTGATATTGTTTTTATTGAATTCTGTTATTTACAAAAGTGCTAGATATTTAAAGTAAATATAATAAAATATTATAAATTTTATAATGTATTCTAGATTTTAATTTGACTTTTAAATGTAAGTTATATATAGTGTTTTAGAAAAAAATGAAGTATTTTAAATAAATTTTGTTTAGGGTCGGGCTTAGCACGGGCGTTTGTTGCTAGTATATATTAAAACAAATGGGGAGAAGGGCTGTGAGAGGTGCCACCTCAACAACCTAATCATTCTCCTTTCAAATAAATATGGAGAAAAAATATAGAGTGCTTTAAGGTGCCATGTCATCACATGCCATAATTTTTTCTCCAAAAAAATCTCTTTATCCATATCCTCTATCTCATTAAGTCTTTCAATCAATATCCCCTAAAATCTCTCTATGTTGCTACACTTATTCTCTCTCTCTCTCTCTCTCTCTCTCTCTCTCTCTCTCTCTCAACACCATCTATCTTCCATCATTTCAAGATTGTCATCTTTTTATTTTAATATTTGTGGCCCACCTTTCCACAATTCATACTGATAAATTTTTCATTAAAAACATTATTTTCTTTTAGTTTTCAAATACAGCTCTACTATATTCAAAGATTGTCACATTGGAACAAAAATTAGACCCAACCTTCTGGTAGACCACCTCATGGATGGGCTTGTGATAAACATATTTTGAGATTGGGTTTTTTTGGTTGAATTTTATAGGCATCCTTTTCTGATCTGATTATATAGACATATGACCCTAGGTTTGGCCCACCATAAATCACACTTCCCTGGGCCCACATGGACTTATAATTGAGAGATATATACATTGATCCAAGATGGGCCAATCATTACTGGGATCAAATAACACAAGCCTGTGGTTTTAAAGTCTCATAATTTATGGCTTTTAAAGTTAAGATGTTTGTACATTTTTTTTAAAATCTAAAGCTAAAAAATG
Organism: Camphora micrantha; assembly: GCA_003546025.1. Lineage (NCBI taxonomy): Eukaryota > Viridiplantae > Streptophyta > Magnoliopsida > Laurales > Lauraceae > Camphora > Camphora micrantha. The sequence goes on from QPKB01000010.1 coordinate 22,185,739, forward strand.
GTTGGATCAGTTCTAAAATAGCATTGGTGCTACTTCAAAGGAATAGAGAAGAAATTTGTGCGGAGGGATTGGAATGGCAATTGGCCTATGTGAAAAAAAAAATAAAAAATGGTGCATTTGTGCAACAAGAGGATTGCACATTTTTATGATTTTCTTTGTTAACAATATTACGTTGTTTGGTGTGATGTATTTTCCTTGCATAAAAGAAAAAAATGAATCATTTTTCCTTAATAGAAAGGACTTTGATTTTCAATGAAAATACAAAATTCCATTCTCATAAGGAAATAAAAATCTGCATAAACTAGAATCCTCTTATTGCACAAACAAGTCCAAATGAGGTGGCTTTGTTTTATTGAGCTTTGAAATTATCAATGGGTAACAAAAACTTGAATGAATTTCTTATTACTAATATTATATATATTAACAAGATTCGCTTTTCTATATCTTCTTTAGTAATTATTGCTGTTATTATTATTTTTATGTTGTTGTTTAATGGATTTTTTTTTTTTTTAGTTTTATCTTTGTAATAGTTTATTGTTGATGTTGACCATTTGTATTTGTGATTGAAGATGTGTTAACTGTTTTTATATAAATATGCATGAATATATGCTTATATGTTTATAATTAATTTTGATATCACATAAATTCAAAATATAATATCTTACTTTTTGCCCCGGGCTAAGCACGGGGCGTTGTTGCTAGTTTTTTTAAAAGGACTTCTGATTTAACTCATGATAAACCTAATTGAGAAACAGAATTAGGTATCCGAACCATGATAGTTGGGATAAGAGAGATATTATTTTATGCCCCTTCGTCTTGGAAGTGTTTTGACTCGAGTGAAAATTGAAAATTTGGCTCCAATTAGATTAACGAAGGAATATCTTCAATCAATGTGGATTTTTTCCACAATTTCCCTTGAAAAAATAGGCTTAGGGGTTGTATGCACCTCAGAGATAGAAACAATTTTGATACGAGTAAAATATATTTTGATGATATTGAAATTGTCAAAAACACACGTAGTTGAGTGGTGTTGGTACTTTGGTTTCACATATGTTCTGAGGGATTAATTTCTGAATTGTGAAGTTTAAATACCACTAACTAGTACCACATCATAGAAGGAAAAAAAAATGAAATGTATTTTAGCAGTTTAATTAGTTGGTTGGATTTATAGTAACAGGCTCAAAAATCTATGATTGTGCCAATTTGATTTGTGTAAAAAGATGAAAAAATAAAGGGACATTTACTTCAAAAATCTCATTAAATAGGGTAATTACAACTAATGACTCTAAATTTTTATAATGATGGCCAAGGACCTCAGAGAGACAAGAGAGGGAGAGCTGCAGCGAGATTTGATGACGCCTGTGAGAGAGAGACGAGAGAGGGAGAGTTGTAGCGATAGAGATAGATTAGGTTTAGCTACAGTCGAAAGGGGGAAATGTGAAAAAAAGGAATATGCCTAGAAATTTTCATCTTGGTTTTGCCACACATGCGGATTGCACGCCCTAGCTGATGACGCTTATGGAAGCCTTCCTCATATATATATATATATATATATAGGGAGGTGCTCTTGTGAGAGCATCTCTCACCTTACTATGAGAGATAAAGTGGGGACTCTCACATTTAAGTTGTTGGCATTGGATAGTAAGGTGAGGGTCCCCACCTTATCTCTCATATTATGGTGAGAGATCTCTCATATATATATATATATATATATATATATACACATACATACATACATATACATATTAAGCTCAAGCTTAGGATAAGGTAAGCTCAAGTGTGTGGTGGGTCCCACTTGGGGAAGGCGATGTGGGGATTTCAAGGACTCCCTAGGATTTTCTTCTTTGTAAAAAAAGTTAGCCCCAACCGTGATTTCTATCATCTCTGTGTGGGCCCAAAAGTTTAATGGTCTACAGTCCATTCGAATCGATACATAATCGATCTAACGATCTAGTAAATTCGGATCTGACCGAAAATTGATGGACATGTGCAATTTAGGGGGGTCATGTGTTTGGTCCATTTGGATGGACCAAAGCTGGGCCCCACAAGCATGAGCTTATGAAATTATATCCTAAACTCGAGCTTAAGAGAGCCTTGCTCTTTATATATATATATATATAAACGCCCTTCCTAGTTGGGCTAACTGGGATGCACAATGATCATGGAAGTTTATTGGATAGAAAGATCCTGATGGGGCCTGCCTATATACATAATCTTGAATCCATAAGATCCTAACCTTCTAATTTATGGCCCTAAAATTAAATGGTTTAAAAGCATCATTTTATTATGATTTCAATTCAATGGTGAGGAAAAGCTTGATGAATTTCAAACTTGGACTCGTGACTATTCATATGAGAGGGGACTAGATTGACTCAACATGGGCCTCATATAAAAAACAAAAGAGGGGCGGATAAGGGGGAATTTTAGAGAATTTCACTATATATATGGAAAATATTCATGTGCATCCATCCCTCACCATATTACCGCGAGAGACAATATAGTGGGGCCGACTTTATAAAACATTTGAATCATTCACACACATGGGGCCCCTGAATTACACTGGATTTACGAACTTTCACTTATTCAAATGAGTTGGACTGTTGGGTCAAGGGTCAATTTTTTTCCTTTAATATAAAAGATTTTAAATTTGTGGGCCATAGATGAAGGAGTTAGAGGCATGGGATTGACCCTAAGCTTGATATATGGCCCCACCCAAGAAATCTGTTTTTCATCCCCCAAGTCTCATGATTGGTAAGGCCCTAAGTGGACTCCATTAAGTTTGTCCCTCACCATATGGTGAGGGTTGTATGCACATGAATGTCCCCCTATATATATATATATATGAGGAGGCCCATGTTGAGGAGGCCTCTCCTCAGCTCATGTGTAGGATACCATGAGCTCAAACATGCCAAATGCAATCGTGACGGGAAAATTTTCATCAGATTTCATCGCCCACCCAGTATTTTGTCTAAAAAAGATCTTTCTCCTATCTCAAACCCATCTCCTGATCCATCTCCTCTTTGCGACCCTCTATATTCTCTCTCCTCTCTGGAACTCATCTCCCAAATCTCTCTCTCATCTCTCCGTTGCACCTCCCTTTTTCTGAAGTGGCCTTTGCTCCTCTCTGAAAACCTCTCTCTTCTCTCTCCGCTCTGGAACCCATCTCCCAAATCTCTCTCACCTCTCTGTCGCACCTCCTCCCTCTCACACGTCTCGTTTCATCTCAGCGTCGTTTCGTCTCTCACCTCTCTGTCGCACCTCCTCCCTCTCACTCGTCTCGTTTCGTCTCTCTTCTCTTTGAACATCGTCGCTCGCTGCGAACAAGGGCTCTTACGAGAATAACTAAAGCGGGTCTGGGGAAGAAGAGGCAGGTAATTGAGACTCTCTTTGAATTTTCTAGGGTTTAACGAGCATCTTGTTGTATCTCTAAACTCAATGATTTCATGATTCCATGCCCCTTGGAGATGATGATTGGAAGTGAAAATGATAGATTTGTTTATCAATATATAAACTTTTTGTGGGCTAGATAGATAGATTCATTTCATACCCTGTTTCATAAATAATTATGTGAAGTGGGGTTTTGAACTGATTGGATACTGGGGTTCTTTCCTTGTATAGTTGTTTGTTTTGGGTACATGGTGATTTGATCAAAGTGGTTTTTTTTTTTTTTTTTTTTTTCTACAAATGGGTTTTCTTGGTTTGCAATCTAGTTTTGGTCTTTGGGTGATTGTTGGAGTGATTGAAGAAAATTTCAGAAATTAACTTTTGGGGTCAGTTGATCAATGTTTTCTCTTTTGAATATTTGGTTTATATGCTTTTCTTTTCTTCCTTTTGGAATTATGATGTTTAGTGTAGTTTGTGGGTTTTATTTGGCCTTTTAAGCTCTTTGGTTATTTAAAGTGGAAATTGGGATTTTTATTGTTGTCTGTGAATTAATTTATTGAGAGAGGAGAAAGGAGCTTTCTCATTTTTGCTGAGATTTTTGGATTCTGCTAGTTTATGCATCCGTAGATTTCATTGAATTTGATAGTTGGTAGTGTGTTTGTGGTCCAGGGACATACTTTAGATTTAGTTTTGGGCAAGAAAGGTGGAAGTCCATCTAACTTGGTTTCCAGTACCCACATTGTCCCAAACACATTGTCCCATACCCAGTTTTTAGGTTATCAAAGAACCATTTCAGGATCAAAATCATGAGTTTTTCTCACACCTTTTTTTTGTTGTATGAATGTTGATCTTGGATATTGAATCACTCCTATTGGCCATTCTCTTTTAAAGGAGTTTTGATTGCATTTACGGGTAGATTTGTTGAAGGAAAATTTGAGTATTGTCAAAAAGTCCAAGTAGAGATTGTCATTTCTCATGTCATCTTCAAGTATGTGAATTGAAATATTTTATTTATTTCTAACATGAAAATCTTATGTATGTCCAATGTAATATGAATTAACATATTAGCTCGACAATATGCAGGCAGGTCATCATCGCTTTCATTACGAAACTTAGAAAGGGCTCCAAAGTGTCCATGTGGATACGGGTCTATGATTCTAATGACTTCTCGTACAACATGCAACCCTAGGTGCAAATTTTGGAAAGGTCTAGAGTTGCATGTAAGCTAACATTCCAACATCACCCATTAATGTATTCTTTTGACTACAATATTATTTATATTACGATGCATTTTATTGCAGGGAGAGAGAGCCTGTGGTCTTCTAATTTGGATGGATGAAGTTAGGTTGAAATGGATTCCCAAGTAAAATTCATGAAGTGGCCAAATTGAAGCGAAAATGGAAGAAATGAAAGGCTCCATTGAAGAAATGAGGTTGGAAATACGGCGTCTAAGAGAATGTATAGAGAGCCAAAAATATTGGGGGCAAAAATGAAAATGGATTTGCCTATATGTTTGTCATTATTCTCTTTCTTGTTGTATATATTTGGTGTGTGAAAAATAGACGTGACAGTCAATTGGAGTTGATGTAGTTGTTGTGCTTAATGGTTATATATGCTTTGTATGAAAAAGAATTAGCTTTTTGACATTTTGATGGTCACAATGAAGCATTAATATTTCTTTTATCATTTCTCTATCACTTTTTGATACATGTAGTCTTCCATCTTTCACTTTCCAGGATATGGTTCTCTGTTCTCCAACTTGTTGTATCACAATATTATTGTTGGTTCTGGTAAATTACCAGTAAATTTTGCATACACTGCAATACATTTTGTGAAGTATCAAAATGCATGTGCATGAGCACGCAAAGGCACACACATGGCTACAAATACACTATTGTTAACTACTCTATAGGAAGTTCATTTTGTTTGATAAAGAGGTCATTGATTGGGTTTTCATTTGTAAACTTACTAACCACCTTAGCATGGGGAGATCATTTGATGGTCAGTGTGAATATTCATCTTTGTTTCTTCATTTCTAACCACCTTAGAATTCCTAGCAAGTCAACTACTGGTACATCCAATCTAGAGTTAATCAAGATTAACTCTAATTGATTGAAATTAATGCTAATTAATTATTTTTTTAAAGTTAATGATGGTTAATGACCAAATGGAATTGAATTCGCCTCAAATGAATGATTTGGGTGTAATGAAATGATAATGAAGGAGATTGAACTAATTAAATTGATTTTAGAATTAAGCAAGGAAATACAAGGACTTTTCCGTATAAACGAATTATCGTGTATTTCGTCAAATACGGTCACTCTTGTTACCAACGTGCGTATCTCAAATGATACATTAACTTTCATAATAGGCTTGATTTCATTTGACCTCAAATGGATCAAATGAGTCTTCATTTAACTCGAAATATAAATAATAGAAGTGAAGGGCTTTTATGCAAAAGAGGGCTTATAAGGTTTTCAATAAACTCAAAGTTCATTCAATCATCTATTCCAGCACAAGCAACCGTAGGATCTTTTCTTCTTCTTCTTACTTCCATGTTCTCCATCAACTGAGAGAGTTTGGAGCTTTGCATGTGGGTGGAAGAGAACCTCACCTTCTTCATCTTCTTTTTCAACTTGTATTCCATTTCTTGGAGTTAGAAATGAAGAGAAAGTCTCTTCACTAGAGCTACAAGTAAGTGCTTGGATGTATTTATAGAACTTTCAAGTTGCATGGAATGGTTTAGAGTGTTTTCTAGTACAAAGAACTCATAGGAGTTCTATTGGTGGTTTGGTTTTGGTTTTTAGGTTGAAGGAGGGTTTCCATTGAAAAGATTTCATCTCAATCAGGCTAGCAAAGAGGGCTTTTTGTTAAATGATCTTCTAAACAAGGCAAGTATATGCATTTCTCATGATTTAGGATGTTATGGTAGTTGTTTGAGCTCAAGGAGCTCAAATCCTAGATTTCACTTCCAAATTCTGAAGTTTTGAGTGCAAGAAATCTAAAGCTCTGCATGACAGAATTGCTGACCATAAGGTGACCGACCCATCTGGGTTGATTTGTGCAAAAAAGTTCAGCTTCTGGAAAGCTGATCGTGAGCTGATCGACCATGTTCGGCTAGCCGAATTAGTAAATTCAGCCAGCCGAGGTGACCGAAATTTTTTTTAGGATTTTTCCATCAGAAGCCAAGCTTCTGGAAAGCTAACCGAAATATGTTTGGCTAGGTGACCGACGAAGGTGACCGAATTGAGAAGAATTTGTCAGAAATTACAAGGTTCTGGAAAGCTAACCAAATGTGGTTCGGTTAGCTGCATTCTAGAATTCGGTTGACCGACAGGTAACAGACAAGGTGACCGAACTTAAGGAAAAATTATCAATTTTGGTCTGATTTTTCTAACTCAAGTTATTTTTAATAGTGTTTATACCTAAACCTTCATAGGTGTTAGCTAAGGTTATCATAATGTACAAATTTCAATTTAAGTGATGTCATCGAGAAATAACACGTACATTGATAACGAATGTTTCACCTGAATGTTTGGTTTAGAAGTTGAATAGAATTTATTGATTTGATTCGCGAGTCTAGCACTACATAGTAGTTTCTTGAGCTCGTTGTAGAGCTGAAATTAATTATTGAAATGAACCAATGAAATGAATTAATGAACAATCCTACTGCACTAGATGTGTTCCGGAGCTCCATGGTGATGCCGGTGATCTCTGATCTAGACATTGGTAGATCCCATAATTATTGAATGATAAGTCACTCAATAAAGAATACTCACTAAAATGAATGAATATGAAAAGAATGAACATGAATGAATGAATAGTATTTGTGTTGACAAATACAATGATTGCTTCTGTAGGAAGAACTAAAATGAAACGATTACTATTGTAGTTGCCAAATTTAGTAATTGTTATTACTTGACTCCAATTGTACATGTTACTATATTGATTAGAAATGTCTAGAATTGATAATTGCTTATAGAATTGTTTAGTTGGTAAATTGAAGATAGTATGTACTATCACAGATATGTGTATACACTATTAAAGTGTCGTGTTCATAGTGTTATTGATGACATTACAGGCCCAGTTGCTTGTGCTGGTCCTACAGAGGCCGCGCCACCAGAGGAGGAAACCAATCCGATTTTTCTAGGAGGATTGATAGAATGGACATGAATCGGAGTGCGAGTTGAATTGGAATATTTTTTGAGAAAATTTTGAATGAACTTTTGCTATAATGTTTTAGAAATGGAACTGGAATATTTTGTAAACAATTTGAGAAGTACTTTTGTATATTCGTTTTAGAATGTGAATAGTGTCACTTGTATTGTATTTGAATATGCAATGGTTGACTTATTTAGGAAATGAAATGTGTGTATTGGACTTTACTTTTATGTAAAGGACTCGTACTGTTTTTAATTGTTCGTCAATGTATATATATATTCCACAAAAATGTACAATTGACAAGTGTGCATGTATGTTTATTCCTTGTGGATTCCGTTTTAACTTCGGTATATTGAGAGTTTATGGGAGTAAGTATGGACCTCGCAACTCGAGGTTTATTCAGAGTAATCTTATCTCGGGCCCAAGTCATGACAACGACATGAGCTCGGAATGAACAAATCCTAGAGAAAACAAATATTTTATCCTGAAACTGTAGCAAGTTTACACATTTGTTGGCCATAGACAGTCCTTTCCCTCTTGTTTTTGCCCCTGATAAGAACATGGATAACTCTTAATAGAAGGTGTTAACATGCGTATGGGATCCGTTGTAGTTTTGTGTGGTAGTGTGTGTTGTGCTCATTTTCCTAGCTCTAATAAGTGTCGTGAAAATCACAACCAAGATATAGACAATAGAAAATGGGCCTTTAAGAATTCAATAGACACCAACAGAATGAAGGACCAGATAGTGAAACGGGGTGGGCCTGGGTACATCTGATAAAAGGTCAGGCTAGCAGCTGTGACAACATATTTAGCACTGAGAGGTGTATAGATTTTGAAATTGTGTTAGGTCAAAGTTTCTGGCCCCTTGCATGAAATTAGGCCTGATAGTTAAATTGATCTGTCTCGAACAAGCTTCATCTAGGCCTTGCCCATGAGCATCCCTACACTCAGTGCGTGCAATCACATGGTTGTATAGAATCCCTTTATTGGATTCTGCACACTGATGGCATTGTAACTCCCTTTATTGGATTCTGCACACTAATGGCAATGAGAGAGCTTAGAACCAAGATCCCTAACAAGGATATGTTTCCACTATTGATTCTTTCCTTCATGTTAAAAGACTAGCAATATGTTGAAATCAAACACATTCATGACATAATCATCCTTAAATATTTGATCAAATCAACATGATATCAAGGTAAAAGAGAATAATAGGAGTAATCCTTATTTTAGCCACGTTGTGATAGACAACAAAAGACAATGAATTCATACTAGTGACACCGGAGTCTCATAATGACAAAACAAGAATCCATCAATATAAATCCATGCCAGATTCACTGTCTCCCAAGCTCATACTCCAGTACCATGGGGATCTTCAAAACCTAAATTGAGAATAGTAAGGTCAACATCTTCATACTCCGGTATCACAGTGATGATAGCATCTTCAGAAGCCTCCATTTACAGCCACAATTAAAGCAAGCCAATAAGCTTCGTACAATTGCAGTCAAATAACATTTCACATTAGTCAACACAATCTAATCAAGTAAATATATATAAGAAGAGTAAAGAAAAAAAAAACCTTGAAAAACTAATGACATTTTACCATCCATTTATCATACACAACATCCTGATAAAAACTGCACAATCTAGAGACAATTTACTTGCACAACTTGGGAAAGCCACAAAATTCAGAAATTAGCAAATTGAAATTTAGTAGTGAAATCCAGATTTCAGAATCCTTGATCATTTTCTTATTCAACCATTTAAGAATCGAAGCCTTCTGAACTTGAATAGCTATTGTCATGTGTTTGTCTTGGATCATTGTCGACTAACCTGAAATTATATATTATAAGTACTATGTTAATATGCAACATGGAAGACAAAAAAATAAAAATAAATATTATTATAGACTGTTTACTTGCTCAGTAGCAATGGACAATTTCGCTTGTCATGCGAGACACGCGTTTGTTGCAACCGTGATAAAGACGCTCTTTGGTTGCTTTCTCCTTTGATGATTTTAGCCTCTTCGCACGTCTTGTCGCCACAACATACACCGGTTCATGATATTCTAAAGCATTATTGTCCAATCCTTTACATGGGTGCATGCTTGTCTTCCATGGGATGTCAAAGTTTAAATTCCGCAATTTCATTTGCAACTCGTCATGAGCATTAACTAAAATTTCGAAGCCTTATTTGGATTGACAACCTTCGTTAAACATCAGCGTGGAAATAACTGAAATGTAACAATGTCTAGCAATGCACGAGTTAGCGCCATAACTTTGGATTTCAGCTCCACTCTTATCCATAGAATTTACTTTTGTAACTCCCTTTGTTCATCGCTTCAAAATGTGACATTCTGATAAATATCTTATGCTTAAATGCACCATAACAGACAATATATGACGACACCAGATGCCTTCAAACTCAAATCTCTTGAAGGAATAATATGCATGCATCTCTTCTTTCTTCCACAAAACCTCTCTTTCAACTTGATTTCCATCCATCATACTTCTCACAATAAAATTACAACTGACAACATCTTCATTTACAAGGGTTGCACCCATTGACAAGGTAATGAACAACTCCTCTTGAAACTTATAAAATAAATTTCTAGTGTAGATATAAGCCATTTGCTATTTAATTTAGGCCTCCCATTGCTACACTCAAAATCCTCCTTGTCTTCAAGATATTTTAAGCGCTCCACCCTAAAGTCAAAGCGCAATATGAAATCAATCAATGAATTTTTGTACTCTACGTATTGCTTCACAAATGAATTCATACTTTCACTTCTTTGACTAGTTGACATGCACGCAAAGAAATCTTGCTTTAAATATGCCGGGACCCACATATTACGGATGTTGAATATATCTGTCCACAAGCTTAACATCTGATATGATTTCATTCCAAAAACTCTCAAAATCGAGAGGAGTATCAGATTTATAAATACAATTTTTAATCTTTTCCATCATACCCTCATTGTGAATAGAAACCCCTCCAAAATTCGACGGAAATTTATCAAGAATGTGCCACAGGCAATACCGGTGACATGTGTTCATCATGACTTTTTTTATGGCTTTTGTCATTGCCAAATCTTAATTTGTTATAATTCCTCTAGGTGGGCCACATGATATGGCTTCAAGCCATTTGTTAAACAACAACTCAAATGGCTCTGCCTTTTCATTCGGTTGGAACCCACATCCAAACAATGTTGTTTGACTATGATGATTGCAACTTACAACTACACTAGAAATTAACTCATAACATTTTGTCTTGTATATTCTATTAAATGTTAAAACATCACCAAAAATTTTGTATGCCTAACGGAATGTTCTGTTTGCCCAAAAAATGTGTTATCTTCTTCTCTGCATCTTGCTCAATGTTATAAGTAAATCCATGACCCATTTCTTTGTGATTTTCAAAGAGTTGAAATTAGGGTTGCACAAAAAATTCGGTATCACCATAAAACCGGACTGAATCGACCGAACCGGGTGGTTCGGATCGGTTTTATGTGGACCGGTTCGGTCAATGGTTTGAAAATCATAGAAATCGCCTTATATCAGTCGGTTATTGGTTTGAACCCACAGTTAACCACCTAAACTAAACCGACCGTATGTATTAACTTAAGTATTGAGTTTTGACTATCTTAGCCTTAGGATTTCGTACTTTCATAGTTTTATACTTTCATTCGATAACTCACATGAACTCAATACCGCGATTTTACTTTTAGGGTTATCGAAAGTGTTATGGCTAATGGAGTTGTTGCTGGAGTGATGGTAGTTTGGAGTAAAGTTGCTGCTGCTTTAGTTATTTGCTTTAATTTGCTTTGGGATATGTAATGACTTTAAATACTTATTATGTTTTATGTTGGATTTGCTTTGGAATGTGATCACTTTAAATGTTTCTATTTGGTTGTTTGGTTAAGACTTAGTGAGTACTTGTGCTACTACTATTTGTAGGTATTTTGATGATTTCTCTCACTAATTGAACTGCCATTTTTTTATGAAAATAAAATAAAATAAAAAGCCAAAAAAAAAAAACCATAACTGAACTGAACTGAACTGAACTAGTTCCTTTTGGTTCGGTTTGAGCACATGGGCGGTTCGGTTCGGTTTTGGAAAATAGAAAATCGATGGGCTTGATTTGGTTGATGGTTTTCCCGCTAAACCGATCCGAACCGCTCATGTGCACCCCTAGTTGAAATAATAGCTGACCATCTAGCTCCTTTTTCTTTTCCTTCTCATTTATGCGGTGATTCTCAGCATCTTTATCTGTAAATCCAATTTTGTCTAGTTCCCCAGATTACAAACTGAATATTTGCATTTGTTGTTTGCTTCAAATATTTGCGGAATCATATGTATTTACCTTTTGTTTCATTGATTCCGGCACAAAATTGATTCGGCCTCAACATGAATCATTTATGAGGAGTAGTGGGAGGATGACAATGCCGAGGAATAAATTTCGACACTTCATAACCACCTGATTTTTCTTTTTTCACTTGCATATGCGGCTAATGATTTACTCGTGTTTCCACGCGACACCTTGAACAAGTTCCTTATCAACCCAATGCTTCTCGTTCGTTTTACCCTCCTTTGAACAAAAAATCGCTTCCAAACTACCTCTCCATCTTTACTATGAGTTGAATCTTTTCTTAGACTAAACCCAACAACCTTTGCATAAACATTGTAAAACTCATATGTTTTCATTAAATCCTCAAATTTCATTCCCAATTTCGGTGTCAGATTCTCATCTACATCCGGATAATGCAAAGCTGGTGATGATGATGAGGAGACATCCATATTCAAATTGGACAACAAATAATAAAAATATGCCATGACTTAGATTAATAATTCAAATGTAGCAGCAACATAAAAACCAAAAGGTAGAAAAAGGGAAACATAAACATTACTGTGAAACAACTAAATTTTCCCTAATTAAGTCTGCTATTCTTGGGCCTAGCCAAGGCGATTGCCACCCGACTGGATTCCTATCAAGGAAATATCACCTACAGTGCTAATGCAACATGTTTTATTCAAACCAACAAAGTACTCTTCTGGACAGTATACAACTCTTTCATTCACAAAATAAGATAAACCAAGTGGATCCTAAAATAAAGTGCCCAACAAAACTTCACCTGATTTTGAATGCCTTTTTACAAGAATCCCTAGCAATGCAGAGCAAAAACACTGCTACAGAAAATAATTTCTACAAACGTGACAAAAATTACCAAATTTGTCTATCACAAATTGAGGAATTTTTAACTTGGTCATTTCAAACAACACCAGATAGTGTTGACCCTAAGTTCTCCTAACGAAGTTTCAATTTATGAAAAAGCAATCATAGAATACAATTAGAATGCTGCAATAAAATAGAAGGGCTTGAAGATAATTGACAGAGCACCTCTCTCAAATCATCCCCCTACGTCTTCAATTATTGTTAGGATGTGAAAAAAGTAAATCCAAAGATTAAAGATAAAGCATTTATCTTCAATAATGAGACCAAGAATTGGGGGTCCAATAACAACCACTGGAGGAAAATGGGTTATGAACATGTAGCTCTAATGACCTGAAATGCAAAATGACCTGAAACAAACCCAAAATTAGGTCTTTCCTCTTCCTTTTGATTCTATCTGCAATAGAATCTTGCAAGGCAGCCTGCTGGCATTCTTCATCTGCAACGTAGGTCTAAATTGAAGAGATTTGAACTCCCTTTTTCTCCGGCAACGGATGGTGGCGATGAACGACAACTAGTAACGACAGAGCACAGGTCCTTAACGAATTTGATAAGGTTTTCTTCCTTGGCAATAAGCAGCCTGGATCGTCTTCTCGGTTTTTATCCAACCCAATGGCGTCCTTGAAGCGAGTGAGATGGGAGAGAATCTGTTGTGCGACGGAGAGCCGAGAGAGAATAGGGTTTTGAAAGAGAAGAGAGAGGGCTTGAGAGCTTCGTTGTACGATGGAGAGGAGACAAAGAATATGGTTTTGGAGCTCTGTTGTGTGATAGAGAGGAGAGAGATAATATGGTTTTGAGAGAAGAAAGAGGTTTTGAGAGCTCTTTTGTGCAACAGAGAGGAGAGAGAGAGCTTTAGTTCTTCTCGCAAAAGCCCTTGTTCACAGCGAGCGACGATGTTCAGAGAGAAGAGAGACAAGACGACACCGAGATGAGAAGAGACGAGTGAGAGAGAAGAGTTGCGATGGAGAGACGAGAGAGAGACTTGGGAGATTGATTTTGGAGAGGAGAGAGAAAAGAGTGAAAGTCCGGGATCCAAACCCTAAGGCGGGCGAGTGAATAGCGTGAGCTTGAATTAGTGACCAATTATGCTAAATTCTAACTTCTTAAATTAATTAGTCACAAGTGATAATATAGAACTAAAGTGTGGAAGCTAACAAAAACAAACACCACACATCATACACCATAACACAATGATTTATAGTGGTTCAGCCTCAATGCCTATATCTACTACCGGCTTGTGATCCAAGACTCCACCGGATTTTCCACTGCCTTATACTTTTTAATAGGCTAAGCAATAACATTTACACTATGCTTTCTAAGGCTAAGCAATAACCTCTTGGGTTTTATGGTTCACCCCTAACCTTACAATTCTGTTTTTTTAAGGTTAAGCACTAACCTATAACCCTAAGATTGGGTGTGTCTAAGATGTGTCTATAATACACATAAAGAGATTTAGGCTAAATTACAATGCCTTTTAATCAGGCGGTTATAAAAGTGAAAATCTAACCCAATACAAACACCATATGAATGCAAAGATGAATGCTCTATGCGTATGTATGATGACTTCAGTTAAGTTTGAAAATGATGGCTCAATGAATGTAAGTTTAAGGCTTTTGAAAGTTTAACACACAAATGTTTTGATTGAAGTGAAAATTCTAATCACATGTTGCATGAAAAACAACTTGATAATGATATGACTATCAAATGCTTACAAGTTATATGAAAGTTTCCAAAACTAAAGCATGTGTTGCATAAACTTGTTTCCAAAACAAAGCAATTTAACTATATGTTTCAAGGTATGGAAAACAACAAGAGATTCAACAAAGTGTGAGGTACATGCTATGTGAGAAATCAAAGTTTTAAATCAATCATGAAACCATTATGATATGCAAGTTAAAACTAATTAACTTGGTTTGAATCTAAATGAAGAATCCAAAACAACAAAGCAACTCAAAGTGAAATACATGTAATGGATTCAACAAATTATAATTAGCATGCTAAAATTGATTTACCAATAAATTAAACAAAGCATGTAACGTATGATAGGGAAAACAAAGCTTACTTAGATTGGTTTTAATAATGAATCCAAGCTTTAGCTTTCCAAATGACCCTCAAGCTTTCCTTAACTCATTCTCCTTCGTTAGGCTCCAAAATACCGCAAAAGATTCAATTGTGTTCCTCCAAATCCTAGAAGAGGCTCAAATTTATAGCAAAATGGCCTCCAACGGCTCTCTGGTCGGTTAACCGATTATAGTTCGGTTAATCGAACTCCCAATGGTATAAAAATGGCTAGTTTTGACCATTCTGTAACCTGACCGAATTGGGTTCGGTAAAGATTCGGTCAACTGACGTCCAGAGTTCGATTAACCGGATTTACAGTAGCAAAACATTGTAGCAACAAACACTACAACAAAGTACTGCAGCAAAAATACTATAGCACCAATTTTCAAAAATTATGCAAAGAGCTACTCAAAAGTGTTTTGCTAGTGGGAGGGAATCAAGCTTAGATTCATGTTGAAATCAATTTAAAAGTGTTTTTTTTTCAAAACATGAACCTATCAATGCCTAAGATGATATGCATGGAAGTCTAAGTTCATAGAGGCATGCACGACTAAACTAATTTTACAACAACTTATGCATCCAAGATTAAAAACTCCAAATCATGCATGAAAAAAACGTTTTGAAAGTTATAAAACCATGCATGAGAAAAACTCATGATTTCAATATATTTAAAATCAATGCACATATGAAAATCCAAATGATGCTAAAATGAGAATGCATCCATCAAATTTCAACACACAAAATCCCTAATAGAGAGAGGGTTTCAGTGGGGAGAGAGGTCAGTGGGGAGAGAGGTCGGGAGTGAAGTCTTTGAGATAGAGGGCCCAATTGGCAGAAAGAAAATTAGGCGGGCGATGAAATTTGATGAAATCTTTCCCATCACACGTGCATTTGGCATGTTTGAGGTGATGGTATCCTGCACATGAGATGAGGAGAGGCTATATATATATATAGGGATGTGCTCTTGTGAGAGACACTCACCTTACTATGAGAGATAAAGGTGGGGGCCCTCACATTTAAGTTGTTGACATTGGATATGGATGTGAGGGCCTCCACCTTATCTCTCATAGTAAGGTGAGAGTGTCTCTCACAAGAGCACATCCCATATATATATAAATATTACTTTTCAAGGAATACAAACTCATGCGCTCACACACACTACACATGTTTCCATTGACTGATCAATAGTTGAGGATTACTTTCTTTTCAGGGGATTTCAGGAGTTGTACCTAGGATCTTATCTTCTTGCGGGCTTTCTCAATCGTAAAGACCTATAGCATCTATCATAAGATCATATTTGAATAATACAAGCATAATAATATTGTAAATACATACATGAATAATAAGATTGTTTGAACTCTTGATCTATGCAACATATGGTTGTTTTGCTAAGGGGATTTACATCTCTTTTCTACTTTCTATTATGCATATGTTAGGATTTTTAACGTGTTAGCTAACTCATGGGTTGGACAAAACTCTGGGTCTATTGAGTTGTATTTTTCTATTTCTTTTAGAATGGACTGTGGTTGTGTTACCGGAAGATCTGAAGCGAAGAAAAGAAGAAAAATAGAAGAAATCTGGAATATAAATAGAGAACCAATCGATCGGATAAAGATTGGATCGATCGAATGTGGTAGTGCTCTCAGTTAACAGGCTAAACTAAAATTTATCGGGAGAAGGTGCATACCTGATCAATCGGACACTTCACCCGATCGATCGGATGTCGAGACATTTCCAAGTTAGGTTGCACAGATTTGTTTCCTTTTCCAATTGGTGTTTCCACTTTTAGTCCTATTTGTGTTCAAACACTAAGGCACAAATCTTGGGCATTATAAAGGGTGTTTCTCTCAACCCTAAGTGAAGATTAAGAAGACAAGAAGTTGTTCTCTCTTTGTTTTGAGGTGAGAAGACCCTAAGAGAGTTTCATTAATCTCTAGAGCCATTATTGAGAGTTTGTGATTAAGAGCTGCTTTCGAAGGTTTGTTGCTTTGACCTTTTCGTAAAAGATCTGATTATCTTAATTCTCAAGGTGTTGTTGGGTTAAGTAAATGGAGCGGTGTGTGGCGGGAAAGTCGTTGCAACAAGAGAAGTTGTGCAAGAACAATTACAGTCCTTAAGTCAACGGAATTACTAAGAAAGGGAGCTATGAGTATATCTTGTAATCGCTAAATAGTTTTGATTTCAATCATGGTTTGTCTCCCTCGATAGGATTTTCATTTAAAATATTGTGCATGTCCTTTTGTGGTGTGTGATTGGTAGATCTATTTGCTAGTTTGCTTTATTTTGATTTCGCTGCATTGATTATTGGACTAGCATCCATTGTAGAAAGAGGATTTTCAGTGTGATTATTGATGTGTTTCTTGGTAAGGACTACAAAGTGAGTTACCCTAAATCTAGTATTTAATGGGTATTATGATAGTTCCATCCTTTAATGGAATTCCCTATTTAACAAGTTTTATCTCTCAACATTAGTCAGATCAAAATTGTTAGATTGAGTCCAAGCTTTAAAATTCAAATTTAAAGGAAAAATTAGCTTTAATGTACATGGGTGCCCATGTAGAGGGTGCTATCAAGTAGAAACTTCTAGCTAGCATTGGAAAAGTTTGACCCAACCCAACTATCCAACACTAACCTGGCCCAAATTTGACCCGTTTATGATGGGTCGAGTCAAAGTTAACCAGCCTAACCCACCTGACCCACAAAACCTCACAAAAAGAGAGAAAAAAAAAACTCCATTTTACATCTTTGGGGATGGAGTGTCTTACTACATAGGCATATATTATCTCATATGGCAGATTAATGCAAACTTTAATAACAAGCCGCATGTATAACCGGCTTAAATATAGATTATCAGTATTGTATTGTATTATATTTTCAAATTTCATTTGCATGTTAGTTTAAAAAAAGATTTAAATGTGGATTATAGGGTCTTCTATTATGTATATTTTTTTAATATAATTTGTAAAATTAAATGAAGATAAAATCAATTGCTATGGTTCGTGTTGCTATATCGGCCATTATGTAGCCATTCAAGACAAGGTTCGATTTGCTAGGCCCAAATCCGGACGCAGGGGTAAACCATGAGTGATATTATTATACAATATAAATTATATTGATTTATTGCGTTAATAGATTTTTTTTACAAGGTAAGGTTTGATATATTAATAAATAATTCAAAGATACACTAGCAAAACAAGGTGCAATCTATTTCCAACCATTGTGAACAGAGATTGCCACAACAAAGCAAAACAAGAAACAAAAGAAAGAAAAAGAGAAACAAGATGAAGAACATCCCACATCTTTGGATAGAGGAAACACCAACCCTTGGGGAATGCTACAAACCACCTAAGGAAAAATAGAAGGCAGAGAGGAAGAACCTCAAACTTTTTTTTTGCTAAGTTGCAAATAGAATTAATAGGGGAAAGAGGGAACAACAAAGATAAAGCAATAGAAGAAACAAGAAGACCAAAAGAAAACAGAGCACACGCTATCTCAGGTTAGGAGATGGCTGATTACAAAGAGAAAAGAAAGCTTCTAGGGTGGGGCTATTAAAGGAAGATGACATTTTACCAAGAGATAATGGAGCTTCAGCCAAGAAGAAGATGATTGTAGCATCAAGGGAAGGCTTCATATTGTTGAAAATTACCCGGTTACCTTCCATAAGCTGTAGATGGCCACTAAGAAGAGAGCTCTCAGGCCCTTTTTTGCTTTGTAACAAGAGTTGGCTGAAAAGGAGCTCCATTTGGTAGCAGCAGAGCAAGGAGTAGAGGTGATATTGCCTTTAGCTTCTAACCAGGCCTAGAAGTCCAAGGCAAAAGGGCAGAGGAAGAACATACTGTATGAAGTCTCTTGGTGGTTGCCGCATAGGTAGCATGAAGACGCCAGCTGCACTCTGATTGATTGAGCCCAAGAGTTGGTTGGAAGTTTGTTGTGGAAAAATTTTCAGGAAAAACAAGCAATGGAGTGCTTGAGGAGATTGTTCTAAGCAAACTTTGACCAAACTCGAGGAAGGCTCCTAGCTCTAATGGATTCCCAAGCATCCAAGAAAGGGAGAAGGCTGGAATTGGAGCTCGACCAATTCAACATATCAGGGATATTGGATAGGGAGAAATCCGCCAAAAGAGAGGAGGAGGCAAAGACCACCTGCTGAGGATAAGTAGAACTTGAAAGTCACTGAGGGTTGGAGAAGATATCATGCACATATTCAATCCAAGGAAAATGGACATCAGAGAACTTCTGTGCCAAAGAAAGAGGACCATGTCATTTGTCATGCCAAAAACTTATGATTTTCCCATCACCCAGAATCCAGTGGCTGTTTTGAAACAAGAAGTGGGACCTACTCTTGATTAGCCTCCATATGCAAGAACCATAGATTAATGCTCTTGGATGCCAAGGAGAGAAACCTTTGAAATACTTAGCTTTAAACCAGGAAGCCCACAGGGAAGAGGAAGAGAAGGTTGTCCAACCTAAAGGGACCGAGCTTGCCATGATCAAATCCTTTAAGCGACGAAAGCCAAGACCTCCTTCTGATTTTGGAAGACAAACTATTTTCTAGTTGAGAAGGCTCCTCTTAGTTGGAGAAGATCCTCCTGACCAAAGAAAGTTCCTCATCCATTTATCCATGAATCTGCAAATCAAATTCAGAATAGGGATAACCAGCAGGGTGAAGGCTTTGAAGTACATGCTTCACCAGAATAACCCTTCCCGCGAAAGAAGTATCTAACTTTTGGGCTGCCAAAGAGAATATTACTTTTGGAGAGATTGAAATGTTGGCTAGCTAACATTATTATACTAGCAAAATGCTCTCGTGCTTAGCACGGGCAATTGAAGTCGTACAAAAGAAAAATCATTTAATATTATGATAGAAATAAGAAAAATTGATTTTGATCTCATACGTTTATATTATAGAAAGTCTAAAATAAAAATATTTTTTAAAAATAAAAATTTATATGCTTATAATTATAATCACCGATAAAGAGGATGCTATGCCCTGTGTCCTAATCATGAAACATAGAATAATTAATAGGCTTTCTTAGAAATCACACAATTGAAAAATTAAATAAAGAATTAATATAAGAATTTTGAAATTTTAGTAGAAATTTCAATTATGATATTTTTGTATATATTATATTGAGATGAGATCAATAAATTTAGAAGAAATTTAAAATATGATATTTTACAATTAGAAGGGGTTTTGTAGTTGGGTTCAAGGTACGTAGTTATGGGTTTCTAGATTTCGACTCAAGATTCAAAGTTCAAGGTACATAGTTTGCTTGACACACCTTACCATCAATAATATTGATAAAAATCTTCACCACTTATCTTTCTTAATGACAAGCTTTATGTTTAAAAGTTATTATAGCAACAGGTCTTTATAAAATAATATAATTAGTTAAGTTGGAAAATAAATTAATATATTTATAAGTTCTAAAAACTTATTTATTCAAATTTAGGATTTTTCCATTACATAGATCTACCTTGGGCATCATAGATCGAATAGCACATTATTATTCATTGCAACAATAAATGTCATTCAATAAATGACATTTTTATTGAATTTAATTAGATTAAAGGAGAATTGTGTATTGGGATTAATGATGATCTCTCGGTCAAAATTATGTAGGATGGTCAAAATCAATTGGAGTTGATTTCAAATTGAAATCAGTCTCTTTCATATATAAGAATATGAAGCGAAGTGATTTCAAATCCAATTCACTCCAATTGATTTTGACTAATCCAATTTACCAATTTAATTTAGTTTGACCCTAGCAAACGGGTCGGGTCGAGGTAAATTAGATCGGGTCAAAGATAAAGCACACCTTTTAGACCCAACCCGAGTATTTTTAATGACATGGTAAAAAATTAATCATGATATGTGCTAAGACTCGAACTCAAGACAATATGGTTTTTAAAGAAGCGACCCTACCACTACACTACAAAGCATCTTTTTGTTAATAGTTATCAACAAAAACTTAAAATTAGTTAACGAGGAAGAAACCCAGCCCCACTTTGGAATATTGACTGGGAGTTGGAATTTATCTACGAGGTATTTATAAAAATAACTATATTTTTAGAAATATTGATGTTATTATTTTCATACTTATGCATTGTACTTTAAGCATTAATGATCAAACTTTTGAAATAACTATTTTCTATGATTTCCTATATAGTCATTAATTTTCTATGACAACCATTTTACAATAAAACTAAACTCAAATGAATATATAATATATGGAATTGATCAAACAAAATAATAAGTTTTATAATTAATAAGAAAATGACAATATTATTGAAAAAGAAAAACTCACGACAATGGCTTGGATTTAAAGAGGAGGTGAGAAACTTTCTATATAACTGATGTGCTACCATGCATGCTTGCCGAGGGAGAAAGGGTGGAGTCTTTTTTTTGTGGCTTTGACTTTTATAAATCGTGATGTAAATAGAGTGGAACACTACGATGGACCCCACCTATTAAAAATCACAATCATTAAGACAAATATCCTTCCTATTTATGGGATACCTCAAATTTTCACCTCATTCTGAGTTATTTCTACGGTCAAATTGATTCTCTGATAAAAAAAAATACAAAATACTAGAATTGTCCAAATTTTTTTTTTTTTTTTATGATTTGGACTTATCATGCCTTTTGTCTGCTAAAAAACTCTCAATATCATCCTATTTCTATCAAGGCAATAGAATTTGAGTATTAATGGGTCCCAGTGTCTAAGTGCCACTAATCTAAGGAATTTCAAGTATTTTTGTTTGTTCTGATTAAATGATTTTTTTCACTTTTTTTTTTTAGAATGTGAAATGCCGATTTATGGGTTGTCTGGTTTATTTAATCCTTAGTTTTTTTATTTAATCCACTCTCAGTTCTGGGTTGTCTGGTTTCTGTTTTATCTATTGATTTTGATTGTATACTTTTTTTAAAGAATGTGGAACTAATGGTTAAAGAAATCTCCAATAATATTGGTTCATCTAAATAAAGAATTAAACTCATTCTTATTATCATCAATTTCTACTTTCTCCAATATAATTCTATTTCTCTATGTCAACAAAAGAACTTTTATTTTTCCATTAATTTACTTTTAAGTTCATTGTTTTTTTTTAGAGCAACTTCAGTAGTTTTTTTTATTTCTTTGCGTCTCTTTTTAGTACCATCTTATGTCTCATTTGCATGCTTAGTTTAGATTAGTGTTCAACCCATTTTAAAATATGAGCATCTTGAGACAAATGGTGTAATTATTAAACATATCAATTTGAGAGGTAAACCTTTTTTTTTAATTCATTTACTTTTGAGTTCATCATATTTTATTTGAGCAATTTTAATTATGTCATTTTAATATGATTTATTCAAAAGGATCATTAGTTTAAATTTTTTATAGATTTGCAATAATTTTATGGTTTGTGTTTGTATGGTTTTCATAGAATGTGAGCTTCTTTTTTTCCCTGTTGTTGTTTCAACTTTTGGGTATTGGGTTCTCCTTGGCTTTTTTTTTCTTTTAATTCACTTTTGATCATGGGATTTTCTGTGAATCTCATTTTTTTGTTTGTGTTTTTTATTTTTTATTTTTTTAATGCTTGTCATTATGAGTTAATTATTTATCCATTGGGTTCTTTAAGTTCTCTTTGTGAAATCTTTTTATGGATTTTTCTTATTTCTTTCGTGGCTTTAGATTTCCATTTTTGAGTATTAGATTATCATAAGTTGGTTTGGTTCTTCTAAATTTCTTTTATCATTGTATTGTTTATAGATCTTTATTTATATATATATTTTATAGCCTTTTTAATAAAATTTATTTATTTTTATTTTGTATTTCTTTTATTATAATTTCTCACTTGTGATGGGCTTTTAGTTTTTTTTAATGATGGTTTTTCATGACGTTGTGGGTTCTTTTGTCTTTGCCCTTTTGTGCTCCATTTTTGAGTTTTTTTTTTCTTATGTGTGTTTGATTGTTTTAAATTTCTTATGTTATTGAGTTCATTATGAATTTTCATTTCTATGTTTTATTTCTATGTGTCTTTTAAATTTCATTGGATTTTATTCATAGTTTATATTGTTTGTTTGTTTTGATTTTATTATTTAGTTTTCTTGATCATTAATCTTCAATTTTCATGGGCTTGTATTTTTTTAATTATATTGTATTAGGTTTTGAATTCTTATGGACTTCTTTTTTTCTCCCCTGTTTCTTAGATTAAAACCTTTTGCATTTAATTTTAAAGAAACTGATCATAAAGTTTTTTTTTATATATAAATTTTAATATTATGATTATATTGCCCGTGCTTATTTTCCTAGTTTGATATGCTTTCAACACTCTCTGAATGGCTTTAATACTCTGGGGGCAAGCTTAAAAAAAGAGAAGGATGTCATCTGCGAACATTAGGTGGCATATAGAGGGAGAGGCAAAAGCTCTATAGATTGGAACCACTTGATTATGGGTAACAAGATTCACATTGTTCAGACTTAGGATTTCTTCCACAGGGATAATGAGGTAAGAGGATAGAGGATCCCCCTGCCTTAGACCACTCACCAATTTGAAATAGCCCGCAGGCTCCCTGTTGATGAGAATAGAGCCTTTTGGAGAGCAGACGCATTCTTGGATGAGGGAGATCCAATCCTTGCTGAAGCCAAAAAAAATCTAGCATCTTAAACAGAAAAGCCCAGTCTAGTTTGTCAAAAGCTTTCGAAATGTCCAGCTTTAGACAAATGCCTTTACCTTTGACTCCCTTTTGAAGTTTCTAAGTCAGCTCACGTGCCAGAGCAATGTGATCTTGGATTTTCCTTCCTTTTAATAAAGCAACTTGGTGAAGGGAAGTGAGGCCAGGAAGAACAAAAGCTAATCTTGTAGCCAAGATCTAAGAAATAACCTTATAGGTAAAGTTTACCTAGCTAATTGGGCGGTAATCACCAAAGGAGGAGGGGGCTGCAACCTTAGGAATTTGGGAGATAAAGAAAGAATTTGAAGCCTTTAGAAGCTTTTTGGAAAGTAAAATTTTTTTTACAGCAACTATGACCGTCATTCCCACTATGTCCCAGCAGTTGCAGAAGAAACTTCCAGAGAATCCATGAAGACCAGGAGAGCTAGATCTTTTGAGGTTGAACACTGAAGCTTTGATTTCCTCATTGGAGGGAGTGGTCTGAAGCAAAGCATTTTGGGCAGAGGATACCCGACCTTTGATAACTTGAAAGAGCATAGGGTTAATTTGAACCGGGATTGCTGGAAAATGATAGAGAAAAATTCCACAGCAGCTTCTTTGATTTGGGAATGATCTTCAAGAGAAATACCTTTGAATTCTATTTTATCAATTCTGTTTTTGGAGCCTCTGATTTTTGCTGCTAAGTGAAAGAAGCTTGTATTTCTGTCTCCTTCTTGCAGCCACTTAGTCCTGGATTTCTGCTTCCAGTGAGTTTCTTTAGCATGAAGCAGGTTTTGCAGAGAGCTTCTGGCTTGACTGAGGGCTGCCTTAGTAGAGTCCAAAGGGTTTGCATCCATGTTTTCTTGCAGAAGGAGAATGCTGGAGTCTACTGCATAGATGTTGGATTTGAGGACTCCAAAGACTTCCTTGTTCCAAGTCTTAAGCTTGAGTTTAAGGGACTTGAGCTTCTGACTGAGAATGAATTGGGGATTGCCTTGAATAGGGAGGTTCCAAACCATAGTCACCAGGTCCTTGAAAGAAGGGTGGCCAATCCACATTTCCTCAAACTTGAAAGGCATGCATTTGGAAGGAATTGGAGGATGACTAGATAGTAAGATGGGGCTATGGTCAGAATTTTGTCTGACAAGATGTGGAAGAGGGGAGTCAGGATGGGAGAGATACTAGGCTTGGTTGATGAGGGATCGGTCCAACCAAACTACTAAATAGGACCTGCCTTGCCTGTTATTCGACCAAGTGAATCTACTACCAGAGAAGCCTATATCCAGGAGACCAAAAGTAGGTAGCATAATGTTGAAGTCTAAAGATGCAAGGGAGTTTATGGGGTGGATGTTGAGTTTCTCTGCTGCTGAAGTGACTGCATTGAAGTCTCCAATAATTTCCCAGTGGTAATGGGAAGGGAAAGGGGTAGAACTTAGATACTGCTAGAGGGATCTTCTTTGGGTGGTAGATGTAGAAGCATAAATGCCAGTGATGTAGGCGGTTGGACCATTTAGAGTGGAAGAGAGGGAAATAGTAAGATGTTGAGTGGAGAAGTCAACTATAGAGAAAAAGAAGTGAGGAGCGGATTTGGTGAAATACCAGATGGAAGGATTTTTAGAAAAGAGGGAAGAGTTGGAGAAAAAGGAGGTGTAGCCAAGCAAGTCTAGCTTCTGGTGGAGGGGACTGGAGGAAGAGGTTCTAGAGAACCTCCAACTTCAAACAACTGACATTAGAGAAGCCGATACCCAAAAGAATAATGGTAAGCATTCACCAAGCTACTAGCAACAGTCTCCAACCACCTACGTAATGAACTAGCAACAAACTAATTGTTAGCAAAACAACCTCCTTGGAAGATGTCACGACCCGGGCCCGAGATCTGGCAAACCCGAGCCGTGATCATCATACTTACTCCCGTAAACCCCGAATTAACCGAAGTTAAAACGAGATCCACAAGGGATATCAATCTCAAATACCTGTCAAATACAAAACTTTTGCGGAAACAATATATATTTGACAATAACAACTTATCATTTACATGTATACAAAAGAAAATTCTTATACATGTATCGTTTCCAATATACATTTGTCAAACGCTGCATATACAAAAATACTATGCAGACGATAGTTAATTACAGTCCAAAGTGTTAATTACATTCTCAAAATGAATCTATAGACAATCTCTCAAAATATTTTCCCAAAACATTTATCAAAATGTTCAACTCCCAATTCGCACTCGAATACCAATCAGATGGTATCCCGCCGATTCCACTCTATCAGTCCTCCTGGAGGAACCGAAGCGGTCTCCTCCGCTGGCACCGGGGGCGCTGCAATACCGACAGGGGCAATCGGGCCTGTTATGCCATCAATAATACTAATGAATACGACGGTTCAACAATGTATAAACAATTCTTGCAATAATATATCAATACATTCATATTGCAATAATGACAATTTCAATGTTGGAGAAATCTAGACAATTCTACAATAACAATAATACACAATGACAGTCAGTATACATGTATGGATTGGCAACTACCATAGCATTCATTAAATTGTATTTCATTCATTTCATATCCATCTTCCCTCAAAGGAAGGATTATCATTTACCATCTCCCCTCAAATGGAGGATTCATCTTCCAATGGAAGGCATCAATCAATATCCGAAGATGCGATCGGAATTTGGTGAGACTTACTAATGTCCGGGCCAGGGACAACTAGCATCACCACGGAGCTCCGGAACACCCCAATATCCATCTGCTGCAACATGATTAGTCATTCATTATTCATTGAACTCATTTAGAGTTCTAATACAATCGCTAGGTAGTGCCAGACTCAATGATCAATAACATTCAGTGAGAAATCCTTTTATGGATCCAATTCAATTCAATGATTCCTTTCATGACAAAGGGAAGGAATGACAATAATATCAATCTCATTAGATTGATCACAACTACACAATGAGAGTAATATTAACCACATATGGTTTTACTCAATCCTATTTCAATCCTATCTCAATCCTAAACAACCATTCGGGTGTAACCGTTGGTTTCCAAATACACGTGTTATTCTTGATGGACATCATATTTATACATTTAATATGTGCATTTCTAGTCCCCGTAATTAACACCCATGGAGCTTAGGCCATAATCAATTTATATGGTTCATCCAAGGATCCCATTTTCTTTTCTTTAAAACACCATTAATTCTTCATAATTTGATTAACCCATGATTAGTCTTAAAAACTAATTGGGAATGCATTTATGCTTACGAGTCATACTCTAAATTCTCGTAAAAATCCAAAACCCAAAATCCAAAATTTTCACTAACTAACGTCACTGGGCCAGTATCAGGTTCGCTCGAGCGGACCCACTGTTCACTCGAGCGGACCCAGGCAGAACGTTGGTCGCTCGAGCGGACCCACCGTTCGCTCGAGCGGACTCACACAGAACCATGTTCGCTCGAGCGCACTAAATGTTCGCTCGAGCGAACCATCAGAACTTCATTTCGTCCCAAACAGAACCTCGTTCGCTCGAGCGAACCTACTGTTCGCTCGAGCGAACGCTTCAGAATTTCACTCCGAAATTCTGAACCATTCTCTCTTCTTCTACTTCTTTTCTTCATTACACTTCCACAATATGCATAAGAGATTGGAACCTCCTGTTCCCCTTCATACATCATCCAATTACATTCATTCATAATCACATTTCTAATCATCCCTTAATCACTTCATTAAGCATTCATAATAATCTTAAAACTCAATAAAAACTCCATAAAACACATAGAAACTCAAAGAACTTCTACAATAATTAATACTAATCACAAGGGATGCTTATACTTGCCTCTTTGAAGCTATTAGCCAAAAACCCTCTTTTACTTAGCTTGGGCTTGGACACAATAATCCCTTTTCAAACCCTAATCCACAAAAACAAACAAATGGACTCCCATGAGTCATTTGTGCTAGAAACCATTACAAAATCACTAATATGACTAGGAAACCCTATGAAACACTTAATCACTTACTTGTGGTCCAAAGCAAAGAGGTTTAGAGCTTTCCTCCAAGCTTTATCACTTCAACAATGGTGGAAACACTTGAGGAAGAAGATGAAGTTGAAGATGAACTCTTCAAAACCTACTTCAATCACTCACAAGCTCACTCTCAAACAAGAGGAATGGAAGGGAAAAGAGGAAATGGAGAGCCAACGGTTTGCTCTTGAGATGGAATGAAGAATGAAGCCCTTTTTCACTCATTTCACTCTAATATAAGACCTCTTGACACTTAAGCCTCCTCTCATTTGGCTTATTTACATTTAGAGTCAAATGACTCCTCACTTAGTCCATTTGAGGTCAAATGGAATCGTGTTTATTATGAAAGTTGACGTACTCTTCGAGATATGCACGTTGGTATTGAGAATTTCCGTATTTGACGAAATACGTGAAAACCCATATTTACGAAAAAGCCCTTAGCTTATCTTGTTTGAGTCTAAACTCATCCTAATCAATTCAATTTCATTCAAATCCATTTCATTAGGCTTAATGTATCAATTGGGACCGATTTATCTCTCTTGGTTCATTAATCTTGATTAGCCCAATTATTTATGCTTAATTAATATTAATATCAATTAATTAGCCTTAATCATGATTAGTTCGGATCGGGGTGTAACAGAAGAAATACAGCAATGCGTAGCATTGATGATAGTATCCAAGTCATTCAGCCTTATGCCTTAATGCGTTTTGCTAAGGAGCGAGAGAGAATGGTCATTGAGGGAGTTTCTGAGGTCCATACTGTCTGTTGGAATGTGTATTTGATCACAGTCCTTAGCAATTCCCGTGATGAGAATGTGAGCCGCATCAAAAATGTTGTTTTGCTCTATTGATCTAGACCAAATAATTCCACCGTTATGATCTCTATATATTCCAATAGCAAAACCATTACGTGAAGAGATAAAGTAGTTCCAATTTTCTTTTCTCAGGAAAGTAGGCACCTCAATTGACATTTTGCTATTCGAAGGCAGTTCCCATTATTAGCAGCAGCTGTAGGTTGCACATTGATGTTCAAGAACAAAGCCTGAGTTCTCACCATATCGAAAATGTACCTCAGAATCACATTGTGAAGCTTTACAGAACTGCAACAGACTCAGTGATTGCGCTCGTGTTAATAGATATTATATACATGTATGCCATACTCCTAATTATATATGTATTAGTCATAAATATACATGTATAATTTCCATATCAAAGCCCAATTCGGATACTCGAGGTTCAAGCTCAAGCCTGGTCTAAATTCCACTCGGGCTACAAAGTCCAGGCCACAAAAAAACAGTACTAAAATGGTTTTTATGTGGATTTAAGTAAGAGGGATCAGGCCTGGCGTGGACCGATTTGAGCCCCTAGTGTGGGAATATCTATCAACCAGCTGAGGGAATATCTATCAACCAAGATGTAACCCAACACCACAAACCTCCCCACCCCACCCCCACCCCGCCAGCTGAGGGAATATCTATCAACCAAGATGTAACCCAACACCACAAACCTCCCCACCCCACCCCCACCCCACCGCCCCGCGCCCGCCGCCCGCCGCCCCCCCCCCCCCCCCCCCCACAACACCTCCCCTCTCTTTTGTTTTTGTTTTGGAGATATGTGGCTCTTCTTCCTTTTGGAAGGTAGGTAGTTCCCATCTGGAATCCTGAATGGTCCTCCATTAGGAAACCATGAAACACATGCACGGCCAGCCCATGGT
Source organism: Camphora micrantha (assembly GCA_003546025.1). Taxonomy (NCBI): domain Eukaryota; kingdom Viridiplantae; phylum Streptophyta; class Magnoliopsida; order Laurales; family Lauraceae; genus Camphora; species Camphora micrantha. The sequence continues at coordinate 22,214,949 of QPKB01000010.1, forward strand.
TTGGTGACTAGTCATTCTCAGAGTATAACCTGTAATCTTAGTGCTAACCATTTCTCATACCCGTATATATTTTCGTAACCATCTAGCCTAAAATATCAGTATATCACAGGACACCTACGCATAAAATTTCTATATATATATACATGTTCCTAACCAATCTTTTACTGGAGGTCTCTCTGTCGTCTTTACTTCTTACTCCTTGCTACTTCTCTCATGGCTCTTGTTTCTGGTTCTGGCCACTCAGATGGTCCCAATGCATACTCCTCTCAGAGCAGTGGAAAGACTAACCCAGTTCGAAAATCTGCCAATTATCACCCTAACATTTGGGGCGACCTCTTTCTGCAATCCTCTCCCCATGACTATGTAAGTATAGTCCAGGTTATTTTCCACGAAATTTGCATTTATTTGCCACAAAACATGGATCCACCGGACCATTGGAATGGCCAGGCCAAGTTCATTAGATCAGGCTCACGATCTTTTGTTTTAGACCAAGCGAATTCCCTTTATTCCAGACCGTGTGGCACTGGAAGACTTTGCACGCTCGTACACCAAACTAGAGAGAAGATTATGGGACCTTTTGTTGATTGTTTCTCCTTGAATGTTGCAAGTGAATGAAGATAACCCTACTGATGGACCTATTTGTATGTTCAATCAATCATTTTCTCGATTCTACCATAAAAACTTCTACACTAATTGACATTATTTCCACACGGATTCTTTCAAAATATATAATGCGTCCAACTTACACATCCACACCAACAATATCCAACACCACTATCCTGGGCTAACTTGTAAGGCATTGAAACAGATGCTTGATGAAGAGATCAAAGTAAGGGCTGAAGGACTGAAGGACCAAGTAAGGAGGATGCTCCAAAATGCTAGTGATCCATTGGTAGAAATGAATTTGATTGATTCTATCCAACGACTTGGAGTGGCCTATCACTTTGATACCGAGGTCGAGGAGAAGCTAAAAAGGTGGTACAATGCATGGGTTGATGGGCTAAATGATGGCGAAGATTTGCATGCTGTTGCTCTCCAATTTCGACTTCTGAGACAACATGGTTACAATGTCTCACCTGGTAAGTACCGTTTCAAGGGAGGGGGAACTCATGCCAATAATTAGATCCATCTAATGTTCTTAGCCATTTGATCCAAAAATTTAAATTGGATGATCAAATTAAAATAACCGATCTGCATGGTTTTAAAACTTAGCTGGAACAGAATTAATTGCTGGTTTTAAATTGGACTGAAGGACCAAGATAGGTATCAATTTTTCTTGTGTTTAGTTCAAAATTAAATACGTTGAGATTTCATTTTCCCAGACTTTATATTATATATATATTTATTTATTTTGTTTACATCCAACATGCACTAAAAGCAAGTGAAAAGAATGAAAATTAGTAGGGTTTTTCTTAATTTTTTTAGAACTTTTTAAAAAATTTAGAGTAAAAACAAACCTATATATCAGTGAAGCACCATAATTTATCGGCTGGTTTGTATAGGTTTAGACTTTGGCCAATACACTCTCCCAAGAATGGCAGATGCTCTTGTGGGCAGGGACGGATGCAAATTAGAGCAAGGATGGGTTAGCTTTTTTAAATTCTCATATGGGGATATATGGTGTTTTAAATTTTTTCTATGAGCAAATTTGTATTTTAACTACTTTTTGCCCCTCCTCACTTTTTTGCTACAACTAAGCCCTCATTTGGCATCACTAATTTTTGCCTCTATTTCATAAAGTCTCTAAATTAATCAGGTAGAGATTTTGATAATAGAGGCATTTGGTAGTGCTTTTTTTTTTTTTTTTAGAGAAGTAGAGGCATTGCCTCTATTTCCCATGGCCCATCATTGATAGCATGTAGAAAGTAGAGGAAGAAAAAAGAGGCGGGTGAATAATGTTCTAGCCCACTCGCGCTTTAGTCCTGGCCTTCTTTCCCCCCTCAAAATCTAAGAGTGTAAATCAAAATCCAAACCGTTGAAAATGTTCACAATATCAAACATAGCCATAACACCAAATTTTAGCCGTTGAACGATCATCAATCTCGAGATATGTGGAAAAAAGTGACCTATTGGATATAATGTTTTGGAATCTGTGGGCCCCAAGTGCAAATTCCACACTGTTAGATCTCTATGGAAGGATGAGAACGGCTATGTGGTTAATTTTCAAGGCTTGATACCTTGTGGATCTCGAGATATTTACTAAATAATATCGGCCATTAATGTATTAAGCTTAATATTAAATTTTTTTGTAAGCAATAACGTTTTTTTATTTGTTTTTATTATTTCTGGGAGTGTAAATGAAGATCCAAACCGTTTTAAATGTTAAAAAGATCAAACACGTCCATGACACCAGATTTCAACCGTTGGATCATCACCAATTTCTGGATGTGGAAAAACGCGAGACATTGATGCCATGATCTCTGGATTATGTGGGCCCTAAACACAAGATCTAAACCGTTAGATCTCTTTGGAAGGCTGAATATGGTCATTGGGTCAGTTTTTAAGGCTTCATACTTTGCGGATCGCGAGAAATTTATTAAAAACTTTTAACCATTGATAAAAGAAGTCTATTTAACATAAATCTTTGCATTACCAAACACTGTTTTTGAATCTAGCCTCTTTCTCTTTATAGATCTTTTTTTAATGGCTCTATTTTGATAGGTCTATAAAAACAGAGCAGAGATACCAAACAAAACCTAAGTCATAAAATCATAGTAGGAGTTAGGGCAAAATTCTCCTTTTCATTTCTTCAAAAGCAAGTCTTTTTAGGACTCTCCTTATACGACAAGTTTAACTCGTCCTTTTTCTCCTATTTTTTTTTTTACCTTATTTCTCTCTTGGTTTTTAAAATACAAGTACTAGTCTCTTTTTTTTTATATTGTGCATGTCATTGCCTATTGTCTAATCCTTCATTCTTCAACACTCAACTTTTTCGCATTGGTTCTCAATTATATCTCTATACAAGTAATTCAGAAAACCCATCTTGCCTTTTGTTTCTTTTATATCTTTATTTTTTCTATTTTTCTTGAGTTTAATGGGTGCTTTTTTAATGACTATCTTTAAATGCATATGTTAAATCTTTTTCATGTCTTGTGTATTTCTGTTAAATACAATTACTTTGTTATGTTATTTATTTTTTCTTTATTTTATGTTGTGAGATTTTTTTTATACCATATTATGTAGAAATTTTCCAAGAATATTGATTCTGGTTAGATTTAGTTGAAACTTTAGGGCTATCAGGCTATGTAAATGGAAGGATTAGATTAGCAAGAATAAAGGCCCACTAGATTATTTTATGGCCCGTTGTCCTTTTATAGGTTATAAATATTAAAAAAAACCACTATTATATGCTAACTTACATGTCTCCGAAAACCTATTGTAGGACCACATAATTATAATCCAAACTGTTCAAAATGAACACCCTCTAAAATTGATATACTTGTGTATTTCATATAAATAAAAGTGGGGCCCACCATTCGATTGAATACATGATTGGTTGTGTCTTTATGATATAGTACAAAAACGTAGTTTTATAAGTAAAAAATAAAAAAAAGGTCACTAATTATCAATCCAAATTGACAAACGTTGGCGGTAATGATGAAAATGAGACCGTGATGAAACAAATACTTGTTACTAGATGAGACCTTGATATTCTAAACTCTATCATATATATATATATAGGAAAACTCATGAAGGGTTGAGAAGAGGTGAATCCCACATACTATCATCTTTCTGTATACTTGCAATGCTTCCAAAATATGAAAATGCATCGAGGAGATTTGTTAAAAAAAGGATCTTATTTTATGTAATTGAATAACTAACTCATATATAGGTGTTTATGTTAGTACAATTTGCTACTTTTTTTTTTATTTTTATAAATTTCTTATTTATTGAAGGTTTTAATTCTTCTTTGCATGCCCCCCCTCTGGGAGAAATTCATGGAACTATCTATGTTTGTGAAAGTAACTCTCACACTGCTATGAGAGTAAGTGTTACACTCATAGTAGTGTGAGAGTTACTCACATATATAGGAGCAATTATATATATATATATATATATATATTGGAGATGCTCCTATGAAAGATATCTCTCACCTTAAATGAGAAATTGTGTGTGGCCCTCACATCCATGTCTAATGCCAACAACTTAAATGTGAGGGCCCCCACCCATATCTCTCATATAAGGTGGGAGATATCTCTCATAGGCATCTCCCATATATATATATATATATATATATTGGTAAATATAAGACTTCTTAGATGGTTAATACACAATCTTCTTTTATATCTTGTGAAGGCTTTGAGCTCATTAATGCAGCTATTTTGTTTAACCTCTTGTTGATGGAAAATTCTTTACAGTTTGTATCAATCCACTGTGTGATTGTGCTTAACCTAGTTTAAGTGAAAATAATTAATAATTCTAATCTCATTCGAAAGTTGAGAATCGAATGGCATGGTCTATATATTGAGTCAAGGTTTATATATTGAGTATTAATCTCGTAATTAATTCATTCTAAGAATTTGAAACTTACCACTGTTTGCCACCTGCCAGACCATACATCGACCATTATAGGACTACTTCCACGGTAAATTCTTCCAATCCGAACTTTCTGACTGTCATTATTTATGTCATTGCTGATGGAAGCGGTGACAAAAACATGGTAAATAATGGGTGAAATCAATAGCTAACAACCATTATTTTAAACCATGATTGTATAAAAAATGATAATTAAAGTTTTGGTTTGAAACAGATGTATTTTGCAAGTTTAAGGACAACACAGGGAATTTCAAGGAAAATTTAGCTCGTGACATTAGAAGTCTCTTAAGTTTGTATGAAGCATCCTTTCTAGGGACACATGAAGAAGACATCTTGGATGAAGCCAATAAATTTTCTAGAGATCATCTTCAATTAGCAGTTCATCATCTGAGCTCACCTCTTTCCACTCTAGTTAAGCTCGCTCTGGAGTTGCCCCTGCAAAAACGAGTTCAAAGGCTACAAGCAAGGTGCTATATTTCAATTTATGAAGAGGAGAGAAATGATGCCCTGCTAGAATTTGCAAAGTTAGATTTCAACATGCTTCAGTCATTGCACAAAAGAGAACTAGGAAACATCTCACTGTGAGTTTCAGGAACTTAATTAAAAGTGCTTCCATGGAGTACTAAATTATAGAAGAATCCTGATCTCTGTCTCTCTCTCTTATATATATATATATGTATACATCTAACAAATGTGTGCACAGCCTTGTGGGTCCCACTGGGCCACATCAATTTATGGAAAGGTGGGGATTGAAAGATTTGGATATGACTCACATATATACAAAATCTCATGTCCATTAGATCACTCTTATGCTTTGATTTTATGGCTCTCAAGTTTAATAGTTTTAGAATGCATCATTTTTTCTTTTACAATGGCGTCTCCAGAAATTCAAGTCAATGGGGTCAGCAAAAGACTTATCTTCCATAAATTGAATAAATTTGTTCTTACATTTATCAACATCTGTCATCTACTTTTGATAATATTAGGGTTTTCTCCTAATATGGGGACAATACCGTATTTAGAAGTTAAGTTAGGGTAAATGAAGACTTGTTAGGAACGGAAACACATGCACGATATATGAGACAATCATACAATCAATCCACAAAACACGGATTTATGTGGTTCGACAAGATTGCCTACGTTCACGAGAGATTCACGCCGTTCACTTAGAGATTCCCACAAAAGTACAAGCACTAACTGTCGCTCTTGTTCTCTCTCAATATCACCCCTTAATTATAATGCTCTCACCACCCAGTATAAATATATGATTCCCTAAACCTTTAGACACCTACAACCGTCGGATTTGACCTTATAATAGATGGTCCAGATTAAACCGACATATTACAGATAAACCCTTGTAATTAAGTAAAGTTTAGATCAGGCTTCACCAACCTATCAATCTCCCACTTGAAGACTGAACATACCGAATGGCTTTGACAATAACGGAACACGGCTAAGAATCTCGATACCTCATCTTCATGCTTAAAGACTAACTGAAGCTGAGCACAGCTTCAATTTCTCTATAGTCACCACTTTTGTGAACATATATGCAGGATTCTCACTTGATAAAATCTTCTCCAGTTACAACATTTTCTCTTCCAGAAGCCATCGTATGAAGTGATATCTAATCCGAATGTGTTTGATTTTCGGATGAAAGGCTGAATTCTTTGCAAGATAAATGACACTCTTACTGTCACTGTAAAGCATGTTGGACTCTTCTTCTTACCCAACTCTTCCATTAACTCCTGTAACCAAATCATTTCCTTACAAGCTTCTGTAGCGGCAACATACTCTGTTTCTATGGTTAAAAGTGCAATAACATCCTATAGCTGTGACTTTCAACTGATAGCTGCACTACCCAATGCGAAGACATACCCTGTAGTGCTTCTGCTTCTATCAAGATCTCCTGCCAAGTCTGAATCAACATAGCCATGCAATTTGATCTCCGATCCTCCAAAACAAAATGATGCATAAGTGGTGCCTCTCAGATATTTGAGAATCCACTTAACTGCCTCCCAATGCACTTTTCCGGGATTACTTATAAATCTGCTTACAACTCCCACTGCATGAGCAATGTCAGGTCTAGTGCAAACCATAGCATACATCAAGCTGCCAACAACTGAAGCATATGGGACCTTGGACATGTTCTCTTTCTCCTGTTCTGTCTTAGGAGACAACTCTTTTAAGAGTTTGAAGTGACTGGCTAGTGGAGTGCTAACTGGCTCAGCATTCTGTATGTTGAACCTGTTTAGAACATTTTCAACATATTCTGCTTGAAACAACTTCAATGTGCGATTTTTCCTGTCTCTGCTAATTCGCATGTCGAGAATTTGATTTGCAGCACCCAAATCTTTCATTTCAAATTCCTGTGACAACTGTTTATTCAAATTGTTTATTTCATGCATATTTGAACTTGCAACAAGTATATCATCTACGTACAAGAGTAGAATAACGTAACAGTCATCGAAACTTTTGAAATAACAACAATGGTCTAAATGACACCGTTTGTAACCTGTGTTACACATAAACCTGTCAAATTTAAGATACCATTGTCTTGGGGCTTGCCTCAAATTGTATAAACTATTTTTGAACTTACACATTATTTCCTCCTTTCCTGGTACAACATATCCCTTTGGTTGATGTATATAGATGTCTTCTTCCAAGTCACCATGGAGAAACACAGTTTTTCACATCTAATTACTTAAAATGTAAATCTTCTACCGCCACAATGCTCAAAACACTTCTGATTGCGTTCAATTTAACCACATGAGAAAATAACTTAGATTAATTTAGTACTTGCCTTCTGCTGGAAGCCTTTTGCAACTAATCTAGCTTTGTATCGCTTGCTACTGTCATGTTCTTCCTTCAATTTGTACACCCACTTGTTGTGCAATGCTTTCTTTCCCTCTAGCAACTGAACTAAGTCCCATGTATGATTTGATAACAAAGATTGCATCTCATCTTCCATGGCTTGTTCCCACCTAGCCCGAGTTTCAACTTGTAATGCTTCTTCATAACCTTCTGGCTCATCGCCATCAGTTAACAACAAGTAACACAAAGAAGGTGAATAACGCTGAGCAGGCTGAGGAGTCCTAGATGACCTTCTTATTGGGGCAGGTGTTTGAAGGTCCACCTGCGGATTTTCATTTTCATGTACTTTAGGTACATCATTTTCAGAAGTGCCATCTAGTTCTAAATATTCATTGTTGTCCTCCCGCACCTTGTCCTTATTTCTGTGCATCACTTTCTCATTGAATATGACATTTCTGCTTCTAATGATTTTTCTATTTTCATCATCCCAGAAGCGGTAAACAAACTCATCGAAACCATATCCAATGAAAGTGCATTTCCTAGATTTAGAATATAGTTTGTCTCTTTTTTCAGCAGCAACCTGAACGTAAGAGATACAACAAAATACTTTTAAGTGTGAAAGGTTTACTTCTTTTCCGGTCCAAGCTTCCTCAGGTAGTCCACCATCCAAAGGTACTGAAGGCCCCTGATTGATCAAGTGTGTAGCAGTATTCACTACTTCCACCCAAAACTGCTTGGGCAATCCAGCATGTATCCTTATACTTCTGGCGCGCTTAACAATTGTCTTGTTCATGCATTTTGCCACACCATTTTGCTGTGGTGTATTGGGAATGGTCTTCTTTTGCTTAATGTCATTTTTGGCGCAATACTCCTCAAATTCTTTACTGCAGTACTCTCCCCCATTATTAGACCTTAGGCATTTCGGTTTTAAGCCTGTTTCGTTTTCAACCAAAGCTTTCCACTTCCTGAAAACATCAAACACGTCAGACTTGTGTTTCATAGAATATACTCATTATTTTTTTGTAGCATCATCAATGAATGTAACAAAGTAAGAAGATCCACCAAGAGAAGGTACCTGAGTTTATCCCCACACATTCGTGTATACTAGTTCCAACATTTCTGACTTCGGTGGCCTGCTACTTTATAGAAAGTAACTTTCTTCTACTTTCCGAAAATACAGTCTTCACAAGACTCTTAGTCCAAAGACTTGAATCCTATCAGCTTACCTTTAGAATGAAGAATCTTCATCCCTTTCTCACTCATGTGTCCGAGTCTATAGTGCCATGTATTCGAGTCAGTGCATTTATCTGCAACTGCAATGGAACTTGTAGAACTATTAGCAGTGCCTTTATCTGCAACTGCAATGGAACTTGTAGAACTATTAGTCAAATAAAGAGTTCCTTCTTTCTTACCGCGAGCAACAACTATATTCCCTTTTGTAACTTTCTAGAAATCATCTGCGAAAATAGTTACGTGACCAGAGCTAGCAAGCTGACCAACTGATTTGAGGTTTCTCTTCAGACTGGGTACATGCCTGACATCATTCAATTGTCATATATTGCCGTTTGGCAATTTAACCTGAACATCTCCCTTCCCAATTATATCACAAGGTTCATCATCACCAAGATAAACTTTACCAAAGTCACCTTGTACATAATTTTTGAGATATTCTTTATGTGCAGTAGCATGAAATGACAATCCAGAATCTATAACCCAAGATTCATATTTATAATCAAAAGCAAGAATTAAAGCATCTTGAACAGTATCACCTACTATATTTGTGGAAGCTTCGTTGTCCTAATTACCGTTTTTTTGCTTGTTTTTCTTTGGAGCTCTATAGTCTTTTTCAGATGTTCTTTCTTGCCACAATTCCAGCACTCGATCTTGCCTTTTAACGATCTTGACTTGCTCCTTGATTTTGATCTTCCATGATTTTGCTCTCTCTCAGATGATCTTCCTCTGTTTTCCATATTCAATGCACTTCCTGATGATTCACCTGAAGGTTTCCTACGAATTTCCTCATCGAAGATAGCACTCACAACATCATCAAATTTCAGTGTGGATGATCCTGAAGAATTACTCAGTAATGTAACCATACCATTCAAGTTGTTTGGTAAAGAAGATAAAACCAACAAAGCCCAAATTTCATTTTTCAAATTGTACGTTAACCAAGGATAACTGGCTCATGACCGTGTTAAACTCGTTCAAGTGTACAGCAACATCCCCACCTTCAACTATCTTTATGTTAAACAGCTTTCTCATCAAGAAAACTTTATTTGAGACGGAAGGTTTTTCATATATTCAAAATAGGGCATCCATAACATCTTTAGTAGTTTTCTCCTTTGATATATTGAATGTAACGGATTTTGAGAAAGATAGACGAACCGTACCTAAGGCTTTCCTGTCAAGTACCTCCCATTCGACATTTGACATTGTTGCAGGTTTCTTGGCTTTCCCCCAAGCGACAAGTAGAAATTCTTCCAGTAGAGGAGATCTTCAATTTGCATTTTCTAGTATACGAAGTTTGTGCTATTAAACTTTTCAATTGTAAGCTTCGTGTCATCCGCCATGGCTCCCACTTAAACCAAGCTCAATCTACTTGACGAATTTTTCTGCCTATCAAACCGTCAATCCATTCCATCTACCTTTTAGATCTCGTCGATACGAATCCAACAAAAAAACAAAGCACAATTCTGAGTCCGAATGGCTTTAGAAACTAGGAAACAATTTTGGCCGTTCAAACCAGTCAAACTTGACTGTTGACCGTACTGCTGGCGTCAGGATGACGTCAGCGTCTGGCTGCTGGGCTTTTGGGAAACGGGTCGGTATGGACCTGACCCGAAGTGACCCAAGTCTGGACCCTGTTGAATCTGGGCTTCTGCGAAACGAGTCAGGTCAAACTAACCTTGACCTGACCCACAACGAACCCAACCTGCGTCGTCTTCTTCTTCCTCCCAATCAGTTTCTCTGCAACAGAAAAACAACGCAGCACTTTTCCTGCAATTCTCCGACGACGCTGGGCAGGTGGCCGGACTGGCGGGGCGACGACTGAACTCCGGCGACAGCTTCGGCGACGATGGGCGCGGGAGCGATGATCAAAGAATCATGGATCCTCTGTGTTGCTGCAACAGATCCGGGTTTCCCTCTGCGAATTCCGGCTCTGCACTGCGATCGAACAGGTCTGCAACAGTGCGGCGAGTCTTCTTCTTCGATCAGTCTTCTCCGATCGATTAGATCAGCCAACTGCAGTCGTGGCCCACTTCCGCGATGGGTTCTGCGATTCGATCGTGCACAGTGATGGCCACCGAGTCCTCTCCGAGTCTTCTCTGTGGCAAAATCAAGAGATGCAGATGATCTATTTTTAGGGATTAATCCCAATCTCGACCGTCATCGCGCGCAACGCGAAGCCCTAGAAAAATCCTCTGATACCAATTGTTAGGAACGAAAACACACGCAATCACACAATCAATCCACAAAATACGGAATTATGTGGTTCGGCAAAATTTCCTATGTCCATAGGAGATTTACGCTGTTCGCTCGGAGATTCCCACAAGAGTGTTCTCTCTTAATATCACCCCTTAATTACATTGCTCTCATCCTAAACCTCTAGACACCCACAACCGTCGGATCCGGCCTTCTAACAGATGGTTCAGATTAAACCGACATATTACAGATAAGCCCCTGTAATTAAGTAAAGTCTAGATCAGGGTACACCAACCCATCAGGACTTACCGACAAAATGTCTAAAAAAAAGAAATTTTCTTTAAAAAATAAAAATTGTGCCAATTAGTTTTTTTTTATTCCTTTTGTTTTGGTAGACAAATGACCCATTAACTTAGGTATTGAGCGGGGTCAAAAGCTTCCCATAACTTCAGTTCATTAAAGAGGTTTTTTTTTTTTTTTTAATACCTTTCCAGATCTTAGTGTGGTCAATTGACCCCACTGAAATCCATATAGCGCCACCCATGCTCTTTTTTTTTATATCAATCCAACTTTCAAATTCCATTCGGATCAGTATAAAAACCATGGGATCGACGACATTCAAGAGGGATGATAGTGTTTGTTCTACTCAAATTTGGTCATAGGAAGTCTTTTAGACTGATCATAGGAGGTCGTTTGCCGGCGCTAAGCTATTAGCACACATGCTCGCCCAAAATTTCTCTCTTGCATAGATGGAGAATGTTCTCTTTAGAGTAGCCTGCATATTACTCATATGCAGTTCTACTCGAGGGCCCATTAATATGCATGTCTCTCCATGGTAGGGGTAGATGTAAAGATCTCCTTCTATATAAGGGGGTGCCAATTAGCCCCAACAAATTATATCCCTTGATTTAACAGCCTTAAAATTTAATGCTTATTTAACCAAATTTTTTTTTTTTTTGAATTCAATCCAAAGGTGAGTGAGGGTTCAATCCACCCCTGCCTGGACTCTTTATATTTTTTTCTTTCTTTGAAGACTTTCCCATCATCATATTCATTATGCCAAAAATACATGATTTTTTCTATATTTTTAATCAAGTATAATATACTCGATCAATCCTACGGTAAAACCAAACCATATTCTAGTAAGAACAGATCCTTACCCAAGTGGTAAAGAGCGTTGGTTCTTATCTGGCTGTCCGGGTTTGAACCTCGGATACGTCACCTCTTCTCGCTTGTGCGGGCTCCGTTTCTACTTGTATGAGCTTTCTTTTCGCATGTGCGGGCTTCCTTCCCACTTGAGTGAGTTACTTTCCCATGTGTATGCAGGCTCTCTTGGGTCTCAGCCCCCTTTGTTGGGGTACAGAAAAAAAAAAAAGACACCATATTTCAATAAAAACTCGCCTTAACATATACAAGATAGATACATTTGATTTGATTATGAACTAAAAAAAATTAGCCTTAAATATTGTTTAGACGAAATATTATAAAAACACAAGATTGATGGATTAGGCAGGGTGCAATACCTTTTTTTTTTTTTCTGGACAAGATTAGCCTCATGATGATATTACTACATAGGTAATGTTATCGTTATCTACCTAACACCTATTTTACATATATCCCACCAACAGAATCAACGTTTTAGTTTATCCATCTCGGTTTTCAATAAAGTTTCTCTGAATATCAAAGACTTAAGAGAAGAAGTATATGCTTGGGTCATACGAATGCACACATCAAATCCGTTGGGATAATACATATTTAAAAGGATCATTCTTTTCTCATTTTTTTTCTTCTCTTAATTTTCTAATATTGAGATGCTACTATCAACCAGCTTTCTACGTTTACCTTCTTTCCTCCAAGCTCGTTGAAGCCTTTGATAGTCGGTGATCGTTATTGATCTTCCTTTTCAATTTCTTAAAAGGTTTTTTTTTTTTTTTTTTTATTGGTCCACTGAATCCAACTATATTTGGAAAATTTTTTTACCCAGTTTATGGTTAGCATTTGACGGATGGTGTTGTTGAAGCTAGTAACTTTTCTACCTTTTTCCTCTTCTTTTTACATTGTCTTGCTTTTATGCTTTCTCTGTTTTGTTTCTATTGTCTCATGTCTCCGTTTTTTGTTTGAAGTGCTTTTTTCTTTTAATTTAAGAATATCTTTTTAGCATAAATGCTTAAATGACCACCTAAAATATAAGTTCTATCGGGCATATTATATGCAAAATGGGTATCAATGGATAACGATATGGGTACGTACGTAATGATATCGTCACAAGGGTGATTCTATCAACAAAATATACGGTACCCTAATCCATCAATTCTACTGTTTTCATAATCAATTTGACTAATCAGTGTGAAGGTAATTCTCTCTCATTTATGTGTGCGTGGTCAAACCTTCCTCGATCTACATTTCACCTCCTTACCCCATGTATGTCATTTGCCTAGGTAGGCCCCATAAAGATATGTTCACCCTATTTGTAAAAGACCATGCCTGTATGATCATGATCCAGCAAACATTGCTTGAAGTACTCAGAAGCACATGTTAATTGAACAACGTTTGTGCTCTAGACCTCCCCCAAAATGAATTGACACTCACATCAATTTGACATTCATGATCTAATCGAAACCATTTAAAGGCATCATTAAAAATTAAACCCAAATGGTTGGGTTGGGGAAGAGAATTGGCGGGTATTGGATTCATCCCTTATCAATAATCAGAATCTTTCCATACCTTTACTTCATGATTGCCATTCATCCTGTTGAAGTATATTTTTGCCAACATTTCTTTTCCACAGCTACTTCATCGAAAACCATTAATGGCGATGTCTCTTTCTATAGGTGGTGGAAGAAGATTGATTTCACTAGAAAGCTTCCTTTCATCAGAGATAGACTCGTCGAGTGTTACTTTTGGATTTTAGAAGTTTATTATCAACCACAGTATTCTCGAGGAAGAATGATGGCAACAAAGATAATATACCTGACATCAGTGATGGATGACATTTTTGATGTGTATGCTACCCCAGAGGAACTTGGGCCTTTCACTGATGCAATCCTAAGGTTTGCTTTTTCTCTTTTTTTTCCCGGATCAGCTCTCTCTCTCTCTCTCTCTCAACAATGCTAAACTACTATTTTCTTAATGGGGTAGATAATATTTTACAGGTGGGATCGTGGGGCAGCAGATAAATTACCAGACTACATGAAAGTGCATTTTCTTGAAGTATTAGATTGTGTTGATGAATTTGAGAAGGAATTAGCAGAGGAAGGACAATCATATCGTATATACTACTTAAAAGAAGCTGTAAGATGTCCTGCTATTCTTTTTGAGTGTTGCATGACTTATGATTGATTCGGGCTGGGGATTCCAACTTTTGGCCTCCTGGGTAAATGGGTCTAGCTTAAGCTGTCCCAAACCCAATCAGGACCCAACCCAAACTCAAAATATTAACAAAATAGCTAACAGCATGGACCCACCCTCCTACTTTTTGGGCCTGTTTGTTTGCGTTAAATTAAATACAAGGAATTCAATACATTGGATTTTACTTTTGATTTTTTAAGCAGTTAAAAATGACGATCAATGGCCTGCAAATCTCCACACAAGACCTTTCACTAAAACCAAAGAAAGACAGGGAATGAATATCAAATCTTTGCGCTTCATTTTTAACCACTTAAAAGTTTATGGAAACAAACAGGCACTAAACATTTGATGATATTATAAATTTCTATATTTTTCAATGTTTTATTTTTTTTCAGTTCAAAGAAGTCTCGAAAGCCTACAACAAAGAAGCCCATTGGTTCCACTCAGGGTATTCGCCATCATATTCTGAGTACATGAGACTTGCCTTGGTCACTAGTGGCTACCCTCTGGTGTCAGTAGTTTCAATGGTTGGCATGGGAGAAATAGTGACGAAGGAAGCCTTGGAATGGGCCATGAGCACACCTCAGCTCATCAAGGCTTGTTCCGCCATTGCCAGAATCAAGGATGACATCCAATCAAACGAGGTATGCAATAATTCAAAGGACCATAGGGGGACCTGTAACTATAGTTCAAAAACTGGTACTGACTTGCCCGGGTCCACCAAGTACGATAAATCAGCAATTCGGATAAGAATGGCTCCTTACCCGAGTGAGACTCGAGTGGTAAGGAGCGTCAGTTCTTACCTGACTGTCCGGACTTTGAACTCTGGGTATGTCACATCTTCCTGATTGTGCGAGCTCCTTTTGCAGTTTATGTGGGCTTTCTTTCCGCTTGTGCGAGTTTCCTTCCTACTTGAGTGAGTTACCTTTCCATGTGTATGCGGGCTCTCTCTTGAGTCCCGGCCCATTTGGCCGGAATACGAAAAAAAAAATCAACAATTCGGATGAGTCACCCGAGTAAATCGGTTTGAGTGATGAGTTGAAGTTTCAAGTTTCAAACTATGCTTCTTTGTTCTGAGTTTCTAACATTGCACATATAAGCAGAACTTTTGCATTATGGTATCTGATGGTGTATTCTCTCACTCTCTCTCTCTCATGATGTGTTCAGTCTGAGCAAGAGAGAGGACATGTTGCATCAAGTGTTCAGCTATACATGAAGGAGAATGAATGTACATATGATGAGGCATGTGTGATGTTACAAGGGAAGGTTGAAAGAGCTTGGAAAGACATAAACAAAGAATGCCTGAAGCCTACACCAGTTCCTATGCCTTTCCTCGTACGCGTCGTGAACCTCGCACGTGTGATTGAAGTCTTATATCAGAACAGAGATGGTTATACTGATTCAACACATGAGACCAAAGAAAGGATCTTATCCGTGCTTGTTAATCCTATCCCAATTTGAGAATGGAGTGGTTGTACCATTTCATTCGATATATATGGGAAGAACTTGCTTCAATAGATAAGTATGCAAGTGCCATTTTATCTAGGGATTGTTACCAAAAATTTATGCTTAAACCTGGATTAAATGGATAAGAGTACAATAACATAAAAATGATATCTAGTACAAGAGAGGGAGAAGCAAATAAAGATGTTCTTTACAAATCTATAGATCTCTTCCCATCTTTATTGTGAGTATATACTTACGTTGTAATTGAATAGTGTTGAACATTAAAAGGAACCTTATTCCAAGGGTTAGTTGCAATCATGAAATGAACCAACATGTTTCAATACAAATATCAATGAGTGCCTGTTTTCTCACATGGCCGTGAATTCCTAAAGAAATTGCTGGGTTGATGCCTTCTATTCTAAGTTTACTGCCGTGGTCTATAAGGTTAGCAAGAGACAAGGTCCTGGGTCCAAGGTTTTTTTTTTTTTTTTTTTGTTAATTTCCCTGGCCTTAAGAAATGCGAACTATTCAGAGTTT
Organism: Camphora micrantha; assembly: GCA_003546025.1. Taxonomy (NCBI): domain Eukaryota; kingdom Viridiplantae; phylum Streptophyta; class Magnoliopsida; order Laurales; family Lauraceae; genus Camphora; species Camphora micrantha. Next base: position 22,231,050 of record QPKB01000010.1, read on the forward strand.
ACTACTGTGTGTGTGTCTGTTCTTGTGTGTGTGTGTGTGGAGTTCTCCCAAACACCCCTTTTTCCTGCCTCTCTTTTTTTGTCATGGGGCTCACCTAGAGTCAATCTAGTCTATTCACACACTAACCCCGTGAATAGTCGATCAGAAGTGTAAATTTGACACTCTTCCAAATTTTCCTCTCCCTTGAATTAAAATCATAATAAAATGATGTCTTTAAACAATTAAATTTTAGGAATATGGATCAAACACACAAACACACCCTGTGCACCTTCTAACCAACACACGTGTGTGCACCTATTGTGAGGCGCACCTGGGGTCCCACCAATTAATGGGACAAAGGGGGGGGGGGGGGGGGGGGGGGATTAAAAGACCTAGATGGCTCCACCTTTATTTAAAATTTGAAACACATTAAATTAACGTATTCACTTTTACCATGGCTGACGAGTTCAATAATTTTATATCAAGAAGAAGAAATGGCGACAGTTAATCCAACATTCCTGTCCATTTGGATTGGTGTTAAAAAATGGGATCAGTGAGCGTTAGGAAGGGTGTGTGTTTGTGGTCCATTCAGATGGGTTATCAAGTATTGGTTCATCTAAATGAACCAGACAGAGGGATCCCACCTCATAGTGTATTTTTTGTCCAACGGTTGCGAGGCATAGTTAGATGAGGTTTAAGAACCATATGAAATAACATATCATTTTGTATTTCTATAAATATTTATCAAGAATATCAAACCACTAAAATATTCATGCCATCATTTTTTTTTTCTTAATCTGTTAGGATCTCCCACCAAAAAAAATCTATTAGGACCAATCTATAAAATTCATCTATCTAGGCTAGAAATAAGGTGAGAGTGAAGGGTCAAGTATGACCTCATTCAAACGATACCCACCATCTAATTTCCATCATGGGAAGCGACCATTTTGAAATCCTTTAAAGCACCCTAAATCCTTCTTGTTTTGAGCCACCAATGCTTTGGGTTGAGCTAAAAATTCTTCCACTCCTTTTTATTAAACTAGTTGGCCCATCACGTGCAAGGCACGTGTATGGAACACACAATTATATTAAGACATATTAAGATATTCTTCTTTACGTGCTCGATCAATGTATAATGTATTTTATTTGGTAAAATATATATTTGTATTGTTGAACATGCATGCATATATGTAGGAAATTACAAGGACATTTTATCCTTGCACACAAAAAAAGAAAAAGAAAAAAAAAAAAAAAAAAAAGTTCCCATGATGTAAGTTGTACCTCAATTTGAAAATAAGAATAACATGTGGTGTCAAGTGTGTCACTGAGGTATTTGAATATGAGCTAAAACCAAAGAATATAAGCTCTAACAAGTTGACATGGATATGCACCCAAAGCCTTTTGCACTCACACCTTTCAACCCCTTTCATCTGTCTATCTCACGTGCATAGAACCAAAGCAAGAAGCTCAATCCAATCTTATAGAAGATTTTTATTATGAAAATGGATTCATTGGGTACTCTGTTTCTGGTCGAGTACTATGTTTCTGGTCATTGGATCTATTGTGCTTTTTTATCCAAACAAAGAGACTGAAAATAGATGAAAACTATAAATTCAAAGGAACAATCAATAAATAACATTTAACTTATCAAGTATCTCAAGGTCATTGAAAAAATTAGATTATAAACATGCAAGTGAGATCTTAGAATGAAAGAAAGAAGCACTAATTTTTTCAAATTACATATTCCAATAACATATAAGTTTGTAGATAATTGTTGATATTGTCATGCTTGCTGTTCCAGCCCCATAAGTTCAATTAGGAAACAAATAGCTTAGGAAGAAGTACCATAAAGATGTGCCCTATAAGTGAAATAATATATCAATTACAATAAGATATGAATTATATACATGATATCTCTTCTCCCATAGAGAGTTTGAGTCTTCTTTGTGAAATATTAAAGTAAAACATGATGATTGTAAATGTAACCATCATCTTTATGTACTTGTGTCCTTGCCAATCTCAAATGGAACTTTTCTAGCCCTTGACCAGGCCCTATGATCATAATCAAAGGCCAATTAGGATGATAAGCTAATAAAGTTCTGCTGGAAACTCTATGATATAAATTCAAGTAAGCTAAGATCATGGAATTTGAAAGTGCATAAGTCCTCTCTCAAGGCTCAAGTCTTTTGAATTTTGAGGATCAGTGAAGTCATGAATTGCACAAGCAGATAGAGAATAAAAAGAACAAGAAAAAGAAGTCCATAAAGTTATCAGTTTAATACTACCTAATTGAATGATTTGTTTCAATTGATAATTGAAATTCTTAAATAGATTGACAATATTCTTTCGTTGGTCAAAACAACTTCCAAAAAATGATGGATAGAAGAATAGAAACACTTATATGTTATGATACATTCTACTTTCAAGTTAAGGTCTAAAACTAACAGGAGAGAATGAGAGAATATAAAGTAGTAGATTGAAGTACCTCATAAGTGCAATGTCTAATGCAATCCATAGTCAAGCATTTATTTAATCTGTAAGCCAGCTTCATGTGGAAATTAAGATACAAGAACAAAAAGAATTTGACATTGTGATACATTCCAGTTTGATTCACTTACAATGGTTTGTATATTTACAGAGTGAAAGTTAATATTTACAATTAATATTTACATAACATACTTCGCAACACAGTCTCTATGTTTGGCTCTCTTTAGGAACATCATCAATTGATACAATAGTGAAGTTTACTCTTAAGTTGGATTCATAGGCCTTCAGGTGGAAAATGTATTCTTGTCGATTGATTTTGTTGATAATATCTTTGATTTCACCAGTTTGTCCGTAGCATTAAAATAAAAAGAGAGTTAATCTAGATATTACGAAATAAAGATATCAATAAGAGGAAATCAAAATTAAAAAAAACACACAATAATAACAATAAAAGAATTACAAACGAACATTTTCAACTCAACTCTTGGACATGGCCTATGTAAAAGTGGGGTCAATCAATTTTGCAGTCCATATCATACATTCCCATGATAGGAATTAAAGCACGAACAAAATATTTTGTTCATAAAATGGTGTTGTGGAAATTGATCCATTTCTAAAGTCAAGAAGTACATTTAAAGAGAAAAAAATCACATTGCCGTCATAAAAGCTGTAATGACTTAAAACATCTCTGTAATGACTTAAAACATCTTTCCAATATCCAATGCTTGAGATGATTCCAAATAACTCAGCATCTTACACACCACATTCTCAAATTTGACAAATGAGAAATTTCCTTCATCTGTGATTTGGTATGACAGACTATTAAATGTTGTGTAAAAATAAAATACATTTTAACAATGGCAACACTTCATCCCAAAAGGGATTCAATTTCTACAATGGCGAATAAAAAAAAAATATCATGTCAACAACAAATGAAATTCCTCCAACATATGAACAAATCTATAAAGAAACATACAAGTGCTATTGCTATTAATTATATTACAAATGGGCGTCCCTTCAATGAAAGTACTTGGAACATAAGTATTGTCAATTCTTAAAAAAAAATATTTATAAATTCTTAGTTTCTAGTATAAAAAATAATATGATGGATACTAATTACAAGTAAAGACCATATAAAAGCTCTGTTGCCAATCGTTTTGATTTAATTATTTTTTGTCATTGCATTGGGTTTTCAAGAACCAAGGTATGATTAGAGACTGGAAAGATTTTGTTCCTTTTTTTCATTTGGGTTTCCCATGGATCGTTGGGATGGATTTGATCATTTTGATTTAATTATTCTTTATCATTGCATTGGGTTTTGAGGAACAAATGTTTGATTAGAGATGCTAGAAAGATTTTGGTCCTTTTTTGCATTTGTGTTTTCTATTGATTTTTGGGAAGGGATTGTGATGAAGAAAGCTTTCTAAAAAATTGCAGGTTTAACAGTAATTCTGTTGTCTTGAATTCTTGATTCAATTCTATACCGGGGAGAATTCCTTCTAAGCTACTACAAATCATTATACTATTTACATAACATTATGAGTGTTGGATCATGCATCTTATGGATTTTTGTTCGGATATAAGACTACTATCTTATAAAAGGAAAGAAAACTTCCTATTTTCATGTAGTGCGTGAGTCTTTGTGCAAATGCATCAAAACCAAAAAGAAAAAGGAAAAGAAGGAAAAAAGAGGAGAATTAAGAACTCATGCTTAAGAATTACTCTCTTAAGAACTTAAGGAAAATGAACCCAACAAACCCATGAATTAGGGACTTAGTCCTCTTCAATCAGAGGTCTAGATCCAATGCACACTTAATTAGCAAAAGGCACTATAAATCTCAGATAATAAAGTCGTGTCAGGCCAACAAAAATTTGACAGAGTAATCACAAAGACATAATATGCAAAATGCTAAGAACACATGTTTGGCATTGTTTTGTTTTATTTCTCTTGTACACTGCTTTGCCTTGTATGGTTTTACATTCCATTGATATATTGTGATTAATTTTCTCTCTGTGATAAATAATAGAAAGTCTGATTCCATTTTATACAAAGCAGGAATTTAGAAAGATCAAAATAAATTGTGACTATATAATAAGGTCAGCCTCTTTATGAGTTCCTTATACAAAATCTGAGCAATGGACCTTTGCCCAAAAATAGAAGAATAGAACACTAATAAAGCCTATATATTCAGTAAGGCAAAAAATAAAAAATAAAGGATACCAAGGTGCGGTGAATGATATTGGAAAAAGTTTAACAGGAACAACATTATCACCAAAATGGTCATAAAGAATAGGTCATGTATGATTCCATCCTTTAATATAAAATCACGAAGTTTGAAAGTACATGCACTCATGCAATACAAGAGCTTTCTGCAAAGCTAAAGATCGGCTACTATTTGATATTTGTCTCACAAGCAACTAAGGGGGTTGTTAGGGTAAGAATGTTTTTTATGTGCTGCTCAAGAGCATTGATTGTTTCCCAGTTGGGTCTTTTGCAACGTATGCAATAAGCCAATAACATTAAAATTTTTGTTTAGACACACAAAACCTCAATCAGAGAGTTAACCAGATTGATTAATTACGCATAAAGCATATGGTTAAAGTAAAAGTTGGACAACAAAACTAAAAACTGAATCGAAGACTGGATCCAATCATCAATAAAAGGTACACATATATACGTATATAACTATATAAATTATTAACTTTCTTCAAAAAAAAAAAAAAGAAAGAAAAAGAAAAAAGAGACCCATTTCTATCATAGTAGAATCCAAAACAAAACAACAACAAAAATAGAAAAAGGAAAAAGGATAAAACATGAAATTTGATGAGTACCCCATAACAGAAATCACATACTAAAACCATAAACTTCTTAAAACCCCATCTGAATCAGTAAATACCAAGAACACCCAACCAAACAAAAGAGCACGAGTTAAAAAATATATATATGTATATATATATATATATATACCATGATCAAGTAAGACAGAAAAGAACAAGTAAACACATCAGAATCTGAGAAAAAGTCACTACCCATCACAAAATCATAGAAAGAGAAATAAAAAAATACATTCCAAGCACTCAACTTTGTCTCCCTTTTTTTATATGAAGAAAAAGGCAGATAAGATTCCTAGTTACTGGAGAAATAAAAACACGATATAAATATTTGAAATATGATATGTAATGGAACAATAACCAACTCCAATCCAAGGATTAGTATGATGATTTCGTCATTTACTTCATACACAGTTCCTAAAAAAGATCTAGATGGCAAAAGAGGATATAGCAGAACAACAAGCATAACAACCCAAAAAATTCAAGAAAAGGAACCTATGGATCACAGGCACATGGTGGGCGGCATCCACTCACCATTGCCCATGAAATGTACACAGTATTAACTAAATTCTACAAAAGCCTTCACAACGAGAATCTCAATAATTCTATTCTCTCATTACAAAAATTCACATGTATATTCTTATTTTACTTCAGCGAAGAGCAGAAAACATAACAACAAACAACAACTATATTAAAAATTAATTTAAGAAAGATCCTTCACCAAGAAAGAGAACAAAACAGCAACTATAATAACATAATGGAATTTAAGAAATAACAGACAGAGAGAAAGAAAAAATAAAATAAAAACACACACTCACATTACAGTAGGCCTTAACTTGTGTGCCAAATTTTGATCCCCAGTTCTGCAAATCGTGCAAAAAGCGTCAATATATATATATATATTGAGTAGCTTCAGAAAATCATTACAATGCCATCGCATATTTAAAAAAGAGGGGAAATTCCAAAAATTACTGGTTTCAATCCTTGAATCCAAGTTAGTAGCTCAAGCCTCAATTCATTTATAGATCCTACAAAAAAAGATAAATACATCAATTAAATGCTAGATTAATAAAATTTTCAAAAAGAAGGGGCCAAATTCTCCCCTTAAAACACTACTTTATCATGCAAATGTACTTCTACTATATGGATGTTGATCATATATTCAACAAATTCAATAATCACTACCAAAAACTTGACATCAGTAAACAAAAACAACCCAACAAAGTATTCTTTCTAGTATTAAGAACAAGACTAAGAAACCAATCCAAGGACAACAAAAGGGTCCGGTCCTTTTGGAGTCGTTGCGCAGGCTTCATGATTTGGGCATCCTTCACATGAATCTGATTTTCCATTCTAGCCTGATTGAGGACCTTGGCAGTCTGAAGGAGAAGAAGAATCACAACATACATGTCAGAAATAGAAAGCAAAATGAATTAAACAAAGAGATAGAAAAAAGGCATCGAATAATACAAAAACCACATCAAGACAAGAAGGATAGAATTATCAAAACATAAAAAACAAGAGAAGGAGATTAGTAAAACTCACAAGTCGAACTATGAAATAGAGTTCTAAATCTAAATGGAAATAAATCTACAAGCTATGGAAACACCACCAACAAAACCCTAGATCTTCAATAGAGAAAGTGACGTAGAGATGAAGACCTGGAGATGTTTTGAGGAGGTCCTTGGCAGTTCTTTGATAGCATTTCAGGCGGTGTAGAGCAGAGAAGAAGATGAATCGTGATCAGGGGAAAGGAGAGGAAGAGTAGAGAGGTTTTCTCCATTCTCTTCATTGCATCTGATTTGGGCCACACCTACACTTGGCAAGCATGCATCTTCAGTCTTCAGATTTCATCCACCATGGGCTGGGGTTTAAGATGCATGCAAATGGGCCCACTTGCCCTGCACTTGGCAAGCATGCATCTTCAGTCTTCAGATTGCATCCACCAAGAGCTGGGGTTTAAGATGCATGCAAATGGGCCCACTTGCAGATGTTTTCTCTGACTTAGACAATGTAAGCAGTGGGCCCGAGTGTGTAGAGAATTTTAGTGAAGCAGCTGGAAGCATGACACTATCCTCTCTTTTATCTAAGGGTAATAGAAATAGATAGATATCTAAGGGTAATAGATATCATTCACATTTCTACCTCCTCATGCGCTGCCACTGGCTCGCGTACACATACTAGAGAAAGAAAATGAATCTATTTGTGTCATTCCCCGAGATCTGAAATACTTGGGACCCACGGATTTCACAGTGCAACGATCCCGCTTAATACTTGCAGAGTCAAATTAATCATGTAGTGGGATCTCAATTTCTTTCACATAATTATAATAAGAATTTTCTAAAATCTTTATTAATTAGAAAAAATCAAATATAAACAATATTTGAAAAATAATATGTGGCCAAACGTTTTATCACATAACTTCAAGGACACGTTTGGTAAACATAGAAGACACTACAACAGTTTACATATTTAGCTACGAAAATTTTCGTCGCAAAAAGTCAATAGACCGTCGGTAAAAACCTTTATCGACACAAATATTTTCGTCGGCCAGACGTCGGTAAAAACTCTTGAACAAAAACTTTTCCCGACGATAATTTTTTTCCGTTGGCAAAAACAAAATTTTTACCAACGATTATTTGTCTTTTATAGACGTTTTAACAACGTTGGTAAAATTATTTTACTTTTCTAAAAATTTAATATAACTTTTACCGACGTTTTTTTTTCGTCAGCACAATCAAAAGGAAAATTAAATAAAAATAACGAATTTTTTACCGACATTTTTTTCGTACGTAAAAAAAAAAAGAAAAATAAATAAAAAATAAAAAGAATTTTACGAACGTTTTTTTTTCATTGGTAAAATAAAAAATAAAAAAAAATAACAAGAGTTTTACTGATGTCCTATTTTGTCGGTAAAATAAAAAAGAAAAATAAATAAAAAATAACAAAATTTTTACCGACGTTTTTTTCTTGTCGTTAAAATCGAAAATAAATAAAAAATAAAAACATTTTTTACCGACGATTATTTCCGTCGGTAAAAAAAATTTGATTTTTTATTTATTTTCATTTTTTCTTTTTCTGACGAAAATAATCGACGGTAAAACTCTTTTTATTATTTATTTATTTTTATTTTTTTCTTTTGCCAACAAAAATAAACGTCGGTAAAAATTTTAATTTTAATTTTTTTTATTTTTTTCTTTTGCCAAAGAAAATAAAGGTCGGCAAAACTCTTTTTATTATTTATTTATTTCTCTTTTTTATCTTACCGACTAAAAATACATTGGTAAAAGTGTTTTTTGTAGGCAATTTTTTTTAAATGTTATATTTTTTTTAATAATTTTTTTTATAAACCTGTTTATACACCTATATCAAAAATGAACCTATTCATGTACCTATATTCAATATAAAAAATGCATGCAAACTAAAGTTGCTAAATAAACAAACAACCATCGCCATTTTTCATCAAATCATTCATCTCATTAACAAATATTACAATCAATAATGACAGCGTCCCATATAAATGTCCAATTTACATATACAAATAAACTAAAAAGATTAAAACACCCCCACAAGTCTGTAACCGACCCCAAAGCGTCCATTAATCTGCAATGAAAAAAACAACATTATAATATTTTCAATGAATTAAATTATAAATGAAAGATAAACATGTATATATATATATATATATTTTCCAAAGTTTTTTGGCGGCCAGTTTTTCAGCCTAAGTGTTGACAATCAGGGGGTTTTTGCGTCTAATTCGTTAACCGGAAGTTCGTTTCACTAACCGTCAATTCCTATAAGTTACTTTGGCCTTGAACAGAGAAACCGTGCTGGTTTCTAGGCTGTTCAATGGCCGTTTCCCATTTTCGACATCCGACGGCCTATTTTCGAGACTAAGTGTTAATAATCCAACCTATTTAGGTCTAATTCGTTAATCGGAAGTCCGATTTATGAGCTGTCAGTTCCTGCAAGTTAATTTTGTCTCGAGCGAGGTGCTCGTGCCGGTTTTCGATTTTTCTAGAGCCTTTTCCTATTTTGGACCCTCGGCGGGCCCTTTTTGAGCCCGTTGGAAAATCGTGGATTTTTGCTTTTAATTCTTTAAACGGGAGTCCTACTTGCGAACCGTCAGTTCCGACAAGTTACTATACCTTCGAGCGAAGTGCTGGTGCCGGTTTATAATTTTTCCGAGTGTCGTTTCCCGTTTCGGACCCCCGACGGGCCGTTTTTGAGCCAAAGTGTTGGAAAATCCTATGTTTTGCTTCTAATTCTCTAACTAGGAGTCCTATTTGCGAACCGTCGGTTTCGTCAAGTTACTCTACCCTCGAGCGAAGTGCTCGCGCCAATTTCCAACTTTTTCAAGGGCTGTTTCCCATTCCGGACCCCCGATGGGCCGTTTTCGAGCCTAAGTGTTGGAAAATCCTATGTTTCGCCTCTAATTCTCTAACCGGGAGTCCTATTTGCGAACCTTCAGCTCCTACAAGTTACTCTACCCTCGAGTGAAGTGCTTGTGCTAGTTTTCGATTTTTCCAGGAGCCGTTTCCTGTTTCGGACCCTCGGCGAGCTGTTTTCGAGCCTAAGTGTTGCAAAATCCTATGTTTCATTTCTAATTTTCTAACTGGGAGTCCTATTTGTGAACCGTCAGTTCCGTCAAGTTACTCTACCCTCGAGCGAAGTGCTCGCATTGGTTTTTGATTTTTCCAAGGGCAATTTCCCATTTAGGACCCCCGATGGGCCTTTTTCCAGCTTACGTGTTGGAAAATCTTATGTTCCTGCTTCTAATTCTCTAACCGGGAGTCTTATTTGCGAACCGTCAGTTCCCTCATGTTATTCTACCCTTGAGCGAAGTCCTCGTGCCAATTTCCAATTTTTCCTGGATACGTTTCTCGTTCCGGACACCCGGTGGGCCGTCTTCGAGCTTAAGTGTTGGAAAATTCTATGTTTTCGCTTCTAATTCTCTAACCGGGAGTCTTATTTGCGAACCGTCTTTTCCGTCAAGTTAATTTACCCTCAAGGGAAGTACTCGCGCCGGTTTCCAATTGTTTCGGGGGCCGGTTCCGGTTCTGGATCCCCGACGGGCTGTTTTCGAGTCTAAGTGTTGGAAAATCCTATGTTTTCGCTTCTAATTCTCTAACCGAGAGTCCAATTTGCTAACCGTCAGTTTTGACAAGTTACCCTACCCTTGAGCGAAGTGCTTGTACTGGTTTCCCATTTTTCCGAGGGCCATTTCTTATTCCGGACCCCCGGCGGGCCGTTTTCGATCCTAAGTGTTGGAAAATCCTATGTTTAGCTTCTAATTCTCTAACCGGGAGTCCTTATTTGTGAATCGTTAGTTCCTACAAGTTACACTACCCTCGAGCGAAGTGCTCGTTCTGGTTTTCAATTTTTCCGAGGGATGTTTCCCATTCCGGACCCTCGGCGGGCTGTTATCGAGCCTAAGTGTTGGAAAATCCTACGTTTTCGCTTCTAATTCTCAAACTAGAAGTTGTATTTGTGAACTGTCCGTTTCTACAAGTTACTCTACCCTCGAGCGAAGTGTTTGTGCCTGTTTCCAATTCCTTCCAGGAGCGTTTTCCCATTTCGGACCCCCGATGGGTCGTTTTCGAGTCTAAGTGCTGAAAAATCCTATGTGTTGCTTCTAATTATCTAATCGGGATTCCAATTTGCGAACCATCAGTTCCTACAAGTTACTCTACCCTCGAGCGATGTGCTCGTGCCGGTTTTCGATTTTTCCAGAGGACGTTTCCCATTACGAACCCCCCTGCGGGCCGTTTCGAGCCTAAGTGTTGGAAAATCCTATATTTTCGATTCTAATTCTCTAGCCAGGAGTCCTATGTACGAACCGTCAGTTCCTACAAGTTACTCTACCCTCGAGCGAAGTGCTCACGCTGGTTTCCAAATTTTTCGGGGGCCGTTTCCCATTTCAGACCCCCGGTGGGTAGTTTTCAAGTTTAAGTGTTGGAAAATCCTATGTTTTTGCTTCTAATTCTCTAACCAGGAGTCCAATTTGCGAACTGTCAGTTTCGACAAGTTACTCTACCCTCGAGCGAAGTGCTCGCATAGGTTTTCGATTTTTCCGAGGGCCATTTCACGCTCCGGACCCCCGGCGGGCCGTTTTCAAGCCTAAGTGTTGTAAAATCCTATGTTTTGCTTCTAATTCTCTAACCGGGAGTCATATTTGGGAACCATCAATTCCTACAAGTTACACTACCCTTGAGCGAAGTGGTCATGCCGGTTTCCGATTTCTCTGGTGGACTTTTCCTGTTACGGACCCTCGGCGTGTTGTTTTTGGGCCTAAGTGTTAGAGAATCCTATGTTTTCCCTTCTAATTCTCTATCCGGGAGTCCTATTTACGAATCGTCAACTCTGTCTAATTACTCTACCCTCAAGCGAAGTGCTTTCGTGGGTTTTTTATTTCTCCGGGGCCCGATTGCTGTTCCGGACCATCGGCAGGCCGTTTTCAAGCTAAAGTGTTTGAAAATCCTATGTTTTCGCTTATAATTCTCTATCCGGGAGTTTTATTTGTGAATTGTTAGTCCCTACAAGTTACTCTAACTTGGAGTGAAGTGCTCGTGCTGGTTTCCATTTTTTTCGGGGGTCGTTTCCCGTTTCGGATTCCCGGCGGGCCATTTTCGTGCTTAAGTGTTGGAATTTCCGCTTCTAATGCTCTAACTGGGAGTCCTATTTGCAAACCGTTAGTTCCTACAAGTTACTCTACCGTTGAGCAAAGTGCACAAGCGGGTTTCCAATTTTTTCCGGGGGCCGTTTCCCGTTTCGGACCCCCGACAGGCCGTTTTCTAGCAAAAGTATTGGAAAATCCTATGTTTTTTCTTCTAATTCTTTAACCGGGAGTCCTATTTGCAAACCATCAGCTCCTACAAGTTACTCTATCGTCGAGCGAAGTGCACAAGCGGGTTTCCGATTTTTCAGGGGGACGTTTCCTATTCCGGACCCCCGACGGGCTGTCCTCAAGCCTAAGTGTTGGAAAATCCTATGTTTTCGCTTTTAATTCTCTAATCGGGAGTCCTATTTGCGAACTGACAGTTCTGTCAAGTTACTCTACCCTCATGGGAATTACTCGTGCCGGTTTCCAATTCTTTCAGGGGCCATTTCCCGTTCTGAACCCCCGGCGGGCCTTTTTCGAGCCTAAATGTTGGAAAATCCTGTTTTTTCGCTTCTAATTCTCTAACTGGGAGTCCAATTTTGCGAATTGTTAGTTTCGACAAGTTACTCTACCCTCGAACGAAGTGCTCATGCCGGTTTCTGATGTTTCCGAGGGTCATTTCCCATTCCAGACCCACGGCGGGCCGTTTTCGAGCCTAATTGTTGGAAAATCCTATGTTTCGCTTCTATTTCTCTAACTGGGAGTCCTATTTACGAACCATCTATTTCTACAAGTTACTCTACCCTCGAGCGAAGGTGTCATGCCGGTTTCCAATTTTTTCGAGGGTCGTTTCCGGTTCTGGACCCTCGGTAGGCTTTTTTGTAGGCCTAAGTGTTGGAAAATTTTATGTTTTCGCTTCTAATTCTCTAACTAGGAGTTGTATTAGTGAACCGTCACTTCCTACATGTTATTCTACCCACGAGCAAAGTGTTAGTGCAGGTTTCCAATTTTTTCGGGGGACGTTACCTGTTCTGGACCCCCAGGGTCGTTTTTCGAGCTTAAGTGTTGGAAAATCCTATGTTTTCGCTTCTAATTCTCTATCCGGGAGTCTTATTTGTGAACTGTCAGTTTCGTCTAATTACTCTACCCTCTAGCGAAGTGCTCGCGCTGGTTTTCTATTTTATCGGGGGTCGATTCCCGTTCCGGGTCACCGGCAAGCCGTTTTCGAGTCAAAGTATTGGAAAATCCTATGTTTTCTTTTCTAATTCTCTATCTGGGAGACCTATTTGCGAACTGTCAGTTCCTACAAGTTACTCCACCCTCGAGTGAAGTGCTCGCTTTGGTTTCCAATTTTTTTGGGGCGCCATTTCCCGATTTGGACCCTCGGCAGGCCGTTTTAGAACTTAAGTATTGGAAAATCTTATGTTTCCACTTCTAATTTTCTAACCGGGAGTCCTATTTGCGAACCGTAAGTTCCTACAAGTTACTCTACCCTCGAGCGAAGTGGTCAACCTGGTTTCTGATTTTTCAGGGGGTCGTTTCCCTTTTCGGACCACCGGCAGACCGTTTTCGAGCAAAAGTATTGAAAAATCCTATGTTTTCATTTCTAATTTTCTAACCAAGAGTCCTATTTGCGAACCGTCATTTACCCTCGAGCAAAGTGTTCGCGACGGTTTCTAATTTTTTCGAGGGACATTTCTCGTTCTAGACCCCTGCAGGGCCGTTTTCGAGCCTAAGTGTTGGAAAATCCTATGTTTTTGCTTCTAATTCTCTAACCAAGAGTCCTATTTGCGAACTGTCAGTTCTTACAAGTTACTTTACCCTCGAGCGAAGTGCTTGCTCCGGTTTTCGATTTTTCCAAGGGAAGTTTCCTGTTCCAGACCCCCGGCGAGCTGTACTCAAGCATAAGTGTTGGAAAATCCTATGTTTTCGCTTCTAATTCTCTAACCAGGAGTCTTATTCCCTAACCGTCAGTTTTGTCAAGTTACCCTACCCTTGACCAAAGTGCTTTCGCCGTTTTTCAATTTTTCAGTGGGCCATTTCTCGTTCCTGACCCCCGGCGGGCCGTTTTCGAGCCTAAGTTTTGGAAAATCCTTTGTGTCGCTTATAATTCTCTAACCGGAAGTCCTATTTGCGAACAGTCAGTTCCGTCTAGTTACTCTACCCTCGAGCGAAGTACTCACGTGAATTTCTGATTTTTTTGAGGGTTGTTTCCCGTTCCAGACCCCCGACGGGCCGTTTTCGAGCCTAAATGTTGGGAAATCATATTTTTCACTACTAATTCTCTTTCAAGGAGTCCTATTTGCAAGCCGTCAGTTTCTACAAGTTACTCTACCCTCGAGCGAAGTGCTCATGCTGGTTTTTGATTTTTTCAGGGGACGTTTCCCATTATGGACCCCTGGCGGGCTGTTTTCGAGCCATAGTGTTAGAAAATCCAATATTTTCACTTCTAATTCTCTAACCGGGAGTCCTATTTGCGAACCGTCAGTTTCTATAATTTACTCTACCCTCGAGCAAAGTGCTCGCACTAGTTTCCGATTTCTTCGAGTGCTGTTTCAAGAATCGGACCCCGACAGGCAGTTTTTGAGCTTAAGTGTTGGCAAATCCTATGTTTCCGCTTCTAATTCTGTAACTGGGAGTCCTATTTGCGAACCGTCAGTTTCTACAAGCTACTCTACCGTTGAGCGAAGTGTTCAACTAGGTTACTGATTTTTCCGGGTGCCGTTTCCCATTCTGGGCCCTCGGCAGGCCGTTTTCGAGCAAAAGTATTGAAAAATCCTATGTTTTCGCTTCTAATTCTCTAACTGAGAGTCTGATTTGTGCACCATCAGTTCTGTCAAGTTACTCCACCCTCGAGCAAAGTGCTCGTGCCCGTTTTCTATTTTTCCGAGAAACGTTTGCCTAAGTGTTGGAAAATCAAATGTTTTTACTTCTAATTCTCTAACCGATAGTCCTATTTGTAAACCGTCAGTTCTGTCAAGTTAATCTACACTCAAGCGAAGTGCTCGGGCCAAGTTCAAATTTTTTCAGGGGACGTTTCCCGTTCCAGACCCCCGGCGGGCCGTTTTCGAGCCTAAGTGTTGGAAAATCCAATGTTTTTGCTTCTAATTCTCTAACAGGGAGTCCTATTTGCGAACCGTCAGTTTCGTCAAGGTACTCTACCCTCAAGCAAAGTGCTCGTACTGGTTTCCAATTTTTTCAAGGGAAGTTTCCCATTCCGGACCCCCGACTGGCTGTTTTTGAGCCTAAGTGTTGGAAAATCCAATGTTTTTGCTTCTAATTCTCTAACCGGGAGTCTTATTTGCGAACAATCAGTTCCATCAAGTTACTCTACCCTCGAGCGAGTGCTCGCGCCGATTTTCAATTCTTTCGAGGGCCGTTTCCCGTTACGAACCCCCGGCGGGCTGTTTTCGAACCTAAGTGATGGAAAATCCGTTGTTTCGCATCTAATTCTCTAACCGGGAGTCCTATTTGCGAACGGTCAGTTTCGTCAAGTTACTCTACCCTTGAGCGAAGTGCTCACACCAATTTTTGATTTTTTCGAGGGCTGTTTCCCTTTCCAGCCCTTGGCAGGCCGTTTTCGAGCCTTAGTGTTGGAAAATCATACGTTTCGCTTATAATTCTCTTTCCGGGAGTCCTATTTGCGAACCGTCAGTTTCTACAAGTTACTCTACCCTCGAGCGAAGTGCTCATTCCTGTTTTTGATTTTTTCGAGGGACGATTCCCATTACAGACCACCGGCGGGCTGTTTTTGAGCCAAAGTATTGGAAAATTCAATATTTTCGCTTCTAATTCTCTAACCGGGAGTCATATTTGAGAACCGTCAGTTGCTACAAGTTACTGTACCCTTGAGCAAATTGCTCGCACCCGTTTTTGATTTTTCCGAGTGTCATTTCCCGTTTTAGACACCAAACAGGTCATTTCGAGCTTTGGTGTTGGAAAATCCTATGTTTCCGCTTCTACTTCTCTAACCGGGAGTCCTATTTGCGAACCGTCAGTTTTTACAAGTTACTCTACCCTCAAGCAAACTGCTCAAGTCGGTTTTCGATTTTTCCGGGGGACGTTTCCCGGTCTGGACCCTCGGAGGGGGCAATTTTCTAGCCTAAGTGTTGAAAAATCCTATGTTTTCGCTTCTAATTCTCTAACTAGGAGTCGTATTTGTAAATCGTCAGTTCCTACAAGTTAGTCTACCCTTGAGCAAAGTGCTTTGTGCCAGTTTCTGATTTTTTTGGGGGACGTTACCTGTTCTGAACCCCTGGTGGGCCATTTTCGAGCATGATTGTTGGAAAATACTATGTTTTCGCTTCTAATTCTCTATCTGAGTGTCCTATTTGCGAACCATCAGTTCCGTCTAATTACTCTACCCTCAAGCGAAGTGCTCGTGCTGGTTTTCTATTTTTCCGGGGGCCGATTCCTGTTTCAGGACCACTAGCGGCTCATTTTCGAGCCAAAGTATTGGAAAATATTATGTTTTTGCTTCTAATTCTCTATGCGGGAGTTCTATTTGCGAACCGTCAGTTCCTACAAGTTAATCTACCCTCAAACGAATTGCTCACCCAAGTTTCCGATTTTTCCAGGGGCCGTTTCGCATTTCGGACACCAGGCGGACCGTTTTCGAGCCTTGGTGTTGAAAATCCTATGTTTTTTTTTTCTAATTCTCTAACCGTGAGTCCTATTTGTGAACCGTCTGTTTTGACAAGTTACTCTACCCTCGAACGAAGTGTTCGCGTAGGTTTTCGATTATTTCGTGGGCCGTTTCCCATTCCGAACCCCCGACGGGCTGTTTTCGAGCCCAAGTGTTGGAAAATTCTATGTTTCGCTTCTAATTCTCTAACAGGGAGTCCAATTTGTGAACCATCAATTTCTACAAGCTATTCTACCATCGAGTGAACTGCTCGTGCCAGTTTCCAAATTTTCAGGGGTCGTTTCCCGTTTCAGACCCCCGACTGGCTGTTTTCGAGCCTAAGTGTTGGAAAATCATTTGTTTCTCTTTTAATTCTCTAACCGGGAGTCCTATTTGCGAATAGTCAGTTCTGTCAAGTTACTCTCGCTCGACCGAGGTGCTCGCACCAATTTTCGATTTTTTCGAGGGACGTTTCCCGTTCTAGACACCCTGCGGTCCATTTTCGAGCCTAAGTGTTGGAAAATCAGATGTTTCGCTTCTAATTCTCTTTCCGGGAGTCTTATTTGCGAACCGTCTGTTTCTACAAGTTACTCTACCCTCAAGCTGGTTTGGGGGGTTGTTTCCCATTATGGACCCCCAGCAGGCTATTTTCGAGCCAAAATGTTGGAAAATCCAATATTTTCGCTTCTAATTCTCCAACTGGGAGTCCTATTTGTGAACCATCATTCCCTATAAGTTACTCCACCCTCTAGCAAAATTTTTGCACCAGTTTCCTATTTTTTCGGGTGTAATTTCCCATTTCGGACCCCCGGCAGGCCGTTTTCGAGCTTAAGTGTTGGAAAGTTCTATGTTTTCGCTTCTAATTCTCTAACCAGGAGTCCTATTTGCGAACCGTATGTTCCTTCAAGTTACTCTACCCTCGAGTGAAGTGATCAACTCGGTTTTCGATTTTTCCGGGTGTTGTTTCCCGTTCTGGACCCTCGGAGGGCAGTTTTGGGCCTAAGTGTTGAAAAATCCTATGTTTTCACTTCTAATTCTCTAACTCGGAGTCCTATTTGTGAACCGTCGGTTCCATCAAGTTACTCTACCCTCGAGCAAAGTCCTCATGCCGGTTTTCGATTTTTCCGAGAGACATTTCCCGTTCCGAAACCCCGGCGGGCCGTTTTCTAGCCTAAGTGTTGGAAAATTAAATGTTTTTACTTCTAATTCTCTAAGCGGGAGTCCTATTTGCAAACCGTTAGTTCCGTCAAGTTACTCTACACTCAAGCGAAGTGCTCGCGCCGGTGAACACAGGCGAGAGAGTAATACCACTAGCTACCTAATTGAATGGATCAGCACATGCAAGTTGTCCAACGAGATTGACAATTTACTGAATTTGACATAAGTCTTTGGGTTATGGTTTATTTTTTCCCAAAAGCAATAGTAGAAAAAAAAAACCTTACTGTGAACTAAAATGTGCATTCTCCTACCACATAAACATTAAAGGTCATACTTTGGCCAAAGCATGGGTAGCCAAAACCAACAACCTATTATACATCACTCGCTGAGGCCTTTTTCTTAGATAATATCATTCTGACTTCTTAACAAGCCATGACCTGCAAATCAATCCTCGAAATGCCTTCTTGACATGATAATTCATAGAGTTAAAATATGCATGTCAGACCAATAATGAAAAACATCCCTAAGGATTTCTAAATTGTTGTGTAGTATATGCGTAGCTACTGAACCATATAGTGGGGCCCTTTGGTGGTTCCTTTTATTACTTGCGTTTACTTGGGGAATTATTCGAGATTTCCATGATTGGTGTTTTTATCCCGTTTTACTTATCTTGTTGATCTCTCCAACATTCATGTTGATCCCGTTCCCGTTTGAAATCCCGAAACCTGATTTTCCTAGCTTCTTCGTCGAATTCATTTGAAGCCCCGACAGCCATGATTTTGACCCCACAAGATTTCTAGTGGTGGAGCTCACTCCCCACTTGGTTTATAAGGAGACTTTCTCTTCCTTCTTCTCTTTCCAGCACAACCCCAAAAGCTAGGGCTTTTTCTTCACTTCCCTCTCTTCTTCTTGCTTTCCATCACTAAATCTCCACCAACTTGCACCAATAGCAAAAATGGAAGCTACCTTCTCCTTCCTCACTACTTGATCTTTCCATTGATACTGTTTTTGAAGGAAGCCTTCCATTCCAAGATCTTCTTTGAGTTAGCTCTTGCCATTAGAGGACCTTACTAGTAAGCAATCATCTCCATCACTTAGATTTGTGTTCTTGTAACCTTGGAGAAGCTCCATTTTCATTATTGGAAGCTCTCTCTTTCTATTTCATTGTTTGACCATTTTAGGGTTTGTTTTTGGTGCTTTTGTTATAGCTTTGTTCTTGGCTTGGAAGTGGTGACTAGAGGCTTGTTTTTCTTGATTAGAGACCTTGAGGCAAGTGGATGATTTGATATTTTGAGCTTTCAACTGTTTTCATGAAATGCATTGATGATTCCTTTATTTCTTTTATGCTTTTATTGATTTACACACTTTTGAAATAATTGCTCATGAATGAGTTGGTTGATTTGTTAACTCCTGAAGCATGTCTTCATGACCTTTCATTTATTGCTTATTTGTGGTATAAATGAATCCGTGTGATTGTAGAATTTCTGTCTTCCTTTGTGATTTGATGAGGTAAAGAAGAAGGAGATTTGGGTTGAATGTTCATAGGATTTGATGGTGTTTTGATTGTTGTAAGGAAGAGGATTTGACCCTCTCATTTTGGTGTAAAATATGACTCAAAGGAGTTTTTAGAAGGAGAGAAAAAGAAGAGAACAAAACTGTCCCGGAACCCATTTCTGGATAGTTCGCTCGAGTAAAGTGTCCAGAACAGGCTCCGCACCATTCCAGTAGATAGTTGCTCGAGCGACTCTTTATCCGCTCTAGCGAACGTTCCTAAAGCCATATCAGAACTCTCACAGAACCTTGTTAGTTCGAACAAACATATTGTTCGCTTGAGCCAACAGGTTCGCTCGAGCGAACTCTCCCAGGATCCTCACAGAACCCTATTAGTTCGAGCGAACTTATGGTTCGCTTGAGCCAACATGTTCGCTCGAGCGAATTCAATATCCGCTCGAGCGAACCTCTCCAGAGAACCCTTCTAGAGAGCTCGTCGCTCGAGCGAACTCCTTGTCCGCTCGAGCGATGAATATTGTTCATCTGGGGTTATTCTGGGAGCATAAATGAAATGTTTAAATGATTGAGAGAGGTTTGTTGGGAACCCTATTGTGATGGGAAGACTTATGAGCATTGTTTGAACCCATTTTGAAAAGAGAAACCAAATTACAAGCTTTCATTTGAAGTTTTGAAAATCACTAAGGTGTATGAAGAGCCCGAAATGTCTTCAAACTAATGAGTACCAATTTATATTGAAATTGACATACGTGACCCTTATTCACCTTGATCAAATTTCGAATCCCGATGCTTGCTCCGAAACTCATGAATTATGATTTATCATTCCCGAAAGTATTGAAACAGTGTTATAACATTTGTTAAACTCGTTATGCACTTCCCATTTAAAATGATATTGTGACTTGGAGCACCCCGTCCCGCTCGTTTATATAAGTGCATAATATGTATTTCGTACATGATTTGATTTCCGTTATTTGACCTATGAGTCGGCACCACTGAGCTTGGATAACCTTGTTGGTCTGATCCACCGACTTGGAGATCCCCCTCCCGTCCCGCCAGCTGTAGTTTGGATCCCGTTACCCGGTTATTACCGTGGTCTTGTCCCGATGCCGCAGATTGCTACTGTGGTTCCCGATGCCTGGCTCGCTACTGTGGTCATGTCCCGTATTATTATTATTATTATTATATGTATATGTTACTTATGTCGCTCCTCCTCACTTCGGTGATAGAGGACAACATCCCGATATTCTCTTATCACTTCGGTGATAGAGGACTTAGCTTTGTGTGGATGCCATCTTGCTTGTTTCCCGATTTCCTTGGATTCCTTACATTATTTACATTGCATATTGTTTTCAGTAAATGATTCTTCTATTTCATGAAAGTTATTGTTTACACAGATTTCTAATGTTTTCCACGGTAAATGTATTATTATCGATTTGCCATATCTTTTCACCCACCTACTAAACTGGTGTGTTTGACCCATTATTTTGGTGCTCAGGTCCCGTTGTTGGTTTCCCCGAGGAGGAGCTTGAGGAAGCGGTCGGAGAACCGAAGCGCTTAGTTAAGTGGCATGCTGATGATGTCGTTTAGACATTTGGTTGCCCGAGTTGCGAAACATTTTGGGTTGGGACTAGCCATTCTTTTGGGATTTGATACTTTTGTTATGTTGGCCTTTCTTGGCCTCTATTTTTGGGAAATGTAATTAAGAATCTTTATTATAAACTTTAACTTACTTTTGGGAAACGCTAATGATCATTGCTCACTCTGACGTTCTGTTATATAAATGTGTTATTAGTCTTGGTATTTTGGATTTGAAAGTATGAGTTAGATTTGCTACACACTTCCACATTCAAAAGAAATATTCATGTTGTTGAGATATCCTCACCGCGGACACTTGTAGGAAATCGTGTATATGAGTGGCAACTTTTTATTGGCTCATATACGTATTGTCCAAATTAAATTCATAGTATGGACTACCATTCATCAATCATCATTCAACAATTTAGTCCTGATCCTGGATTAGGCCCGAGACCCGGTTCGGGGTCGTGACAGACTGTATCAGAGCGAGACGTGTTTCAGGCACTTAAAATAAACTAGAAATCATAAGGACGTAGCGAGGATTCGTTAGATTTTTCGTTAGTTAGTACTGAGTGAGCAATGTGTGACCCTTTATTTATTATCATATGCTAACAATTTGTTTTGCAGCGTTATGCCACCTCGTAAAAGGACAGTAAACGGCAATCCTACCGCTAGTAATAGTGATCACAGAGGGTCAGTTGCAGAAGATATTCCTAACAACACCATGCAGAACCAATTCTAACAAATGATGCAAGCCATGTTAGATCAGCAGCGTCAGGCTAATGAGAATTAGGCCTGATTGCAAGAACAGATGCTAAAGAAGGATGAAGACCATGCTAGGGAGTTGGCTGAAATGCAGAGACAATTGCTGGAAGTATTGCAAAGAAGGCCTGAACCAGTTCAAGCTCAACCTGCAATTGTTATAAATCAAATGGAACATGACCCGAATGCATTGTTTGAGAAGTTTAGGAAAAGAGGTCCAAAGGAATTTCTTGGATCAAAAGACCCATTAGTTGCAGATGATTGGCTAGAGCATACCCAGAATATCTTCGAGATGTTCCAATGCACCGGAGGAGAGCGAGTCAAGCTTGCAACATCTCTCTTCCCCGGTTCAACAGATATTTAGTGGAAGACAGTTAGAGAAGAGTATAGGCACATGGCAGATGCAGTGGCTTGGGCAAGCTTCAAGAGGTAGATCGGAGACAAGTATGTACCCATCCACATTAAGAGATAGAAAGCAGTAGAATTCCAATTGCTTGTTCAAGGCAATATGTCAGTCCTCGAATACCTCACTAAATTCGAGAGATTGTCTAGATATGCTCTAGAACTGGTAGACACGGTTGAGAAGAAAATAGCCAAGTTTCTCGAAGGACTGAATCCCATCATTGAGAGGGATGCTACGGGGGTTGTGCGACCTACAACCTTCGAAGAGGCAGTCAAGAGAGGTTATAAGTTTGAGAATTTCCACCACAAGATCCTCAGACTTCAAGGTAAAGGACAACCCCAACAACAGAACAACCAACAACGAAACCAATAATATAAGAGACAGAGGAAGAATCACAATGTGCAGAACCAAGTGGTATGTATCTACTGTGGTAAGAACCATGAGAGTGCTCAATGCCATACCATCACAGGGGCATGCTTCAGATGTGGTTCCATGAACCATCAGATGAGAGACTACCTAAGACATAATAGGCAAAATCAGCAGCAGCAGGGAGCTCAGCGTCCAGCACCATCTCAAAACACAGTAATTGTCCAGAACCAACCAAGGCCCCTTCAGCAACAAGCACCACAGCAGTAGTTTAGACTACAGCAACAGGCCCATTAGCAAGGGCAGAATCAGAATCAGCGTCGTCCACAGCAAAATGGAAATGCACAGCAAGGCATGCAACAACAGGCTTAGAACAGGCCACAGCAGAGAGGGCAAATCTATGCAGTCGATAGAGCTGATGCAGAGGCAGAGGGCAATGTAGTGGAAGGTACACTCCTTGTTTGTGGATTTCAAACTAAGGTTTTATTTGACCCTAGCTCTACTCACTCTTTTATCTCTCCAAAATTTGCAAAAATGGTTGATATGCAGGCTAGAGATTTGGATTTTATTTTGATTGTGGCTACCCCAATAGGTAAAGAAGTTATATGTAGGACTTTTTACCCTAGTTGTTGGGTCATGATAGGAGAGATATAGTTACCAGCAGATTTCATTTTATTGGAGATGTATGATTTTGATATCATCCTAGAGATGGATTGGCTGGCAGGGTACCATGCCACAATGGATTGTTTCCATAAGACCCTTACCTTCAAATTAGAAGAGACACCGGCAGGGGTGTTGTTTCGGGGAGACGGGAGTAATCCTAGTACATGATTTATTTCAGCGTTGAAGACTGATAGACTTCTGAAAAGTGGATGTGAAGCCTCTTTGGCGTTTATCACGGAGAATAAATGGTCCCAAGGGGTGGAGGAAATCCCAATTGTTTGGAAATTCCCGGATGTTTTTCCGGAGGAGATTCCATGATTACACCCATAAGAGAAATAAATTTCACTATCGAGCTATTACCAGGGACTGCCCCAATCTCTATTGCGCCATATCGAATGGCTCCGACGGAATTAGGAGAATAAAAAACACAATTGCAAGAATTGTTGGACAAAGGTTTTGTAAGACCTAGTATTTCGCCGTGGGGAGCTCCGGTGTTGTTCGTCAAGAAGAAAGATGGTTCGATGAGAATGTGCATTGATTACCGGAGATTGAATCAAGTAACCATCACGAACAAGTATCCTTTACCAAGAATAGATGAACTATTTGATCAGTTACAAGGTGCTTCGTATTTTTCGAAGATTGATTTGAGATCTGGTTACCATCAGCTGAGAGTCAGAGAGTCAGATGTACTGAAGAAAACTTTCTGAACAAGATATGGACACTACAAGTTTCTAGTGATGCCATTTGGATTGACAAATGCACCGGCAGTGTTCATGGCGTTGATGAACAAGATATTTGCACAGTATTTGGATCAATTTGTAGTAGTATTCATTGATGACATTTTGGTGTACTCCAAGACCAAGGAGGAGCATGAAGAGCATCTGAGAGTAGTATTGCAGCTTCTGAGAGAGAATCAGCTGTATGCAAAACTCAATAAGTGTGAATTTTGGCTAGAGCAAGTAGCATTTTTGGGGCACATCAACTCCAAGAAAGGATTGTCAGTAGATCCGTCCAATATTGAGGCAGTAGTAAAGTGGGAAAGACCAAAGAATGTGTCCGAAATCTTTAGATTGGCAGGCTATTATCGAAGGTTCGTGCAAGGATTTTCGTCGATTGCGTCACCATTGACGAAGTTGACAAGGAAGAATGTGCCATATGTGTGGACAGATCAGCGTGAAGCGAGTTTCCAAGAGCTACAGAAGAGATTGACTATAGCACCAGTCCTTACCTTACCATCCGGAAGCGGCAGTTTCACCATTTTTACCGATGCTTCACATGTTGGACTTAGATGTGTGTTGATGCAAGATGGAAAGGTGATAGCCTATGGATCCCGACAGTTGAAAGATTATGAGAAGAACAATGCAACACATGATCTTGAGTTAGCAGCGGTTGTCTTTGCACTGAAAATGTGGAGACACTACCTCTATGGAGAGAAATTTGAAGCTCACTCCGATCACCGTAGCTTACAGTACTTGTTTTCTCAAATGGAATTGAATATGAAATAGAGAAGATGGATGGAATACATCAAGGATTATGACTTTCCAATCAAGTATCACCCGAAGAAAGAAAATGTAGTTGCTGATGCTTTGAGCAGGAAGTCAGTAGGCTTGGCAAATCTCAGTGGCACTTGTATTTTTGAACAATTTGAAGAGTTGAGAATAGATTTACAGCCACTGAAGAAGGGTGTAGTATTAGCTAACATGTGAGTGTCAGAGCCTTCCTTCAATCAGAAGATCAAGGATAATCAGTTGCAAGATCCAGAACTGGCCAAGATTTTAGAGCATATAGCAGATAGTTCTGATTTTCGCATTGTTGATGGAGTTTTGTACTCCCGTGACCGTCTGTGTGTGCCAAACATTGATAATTTGAGGAATGATATCATGACATAAGCTCATAGTATAAGGTATTCTATGCATCCAGGCAGCACAAAGATATATCAGAACTTGAAAGGCAGATTTTGGTAGAACAATATGAAGAGAGAGATAGCAGAGTTTGTCTCCCAGTGTATGACATGTCAGTAGATAAAGGCAGAACATCAAAAGCCTCCAGGACTATTGCAGCCGTTAAAGATTCCAGAATGGAAATGGGAGCACATTACCATGGACTTTATTTCGGGACTACCGAGGACCAGAAATGGCAATGTTGCAATCTGGGTCATTGTGGAGCCCATTTCATCCCGATGAGGACAGGAAAGAAGATGCACATGTTACGTTTGGCAGAGTTGTTTGTCAATGAGATTGTTAGCAGACATGGTCAGTCATTTTTCTTCACGTCTGATAGAGACAGCAGATTCGTCTCGAGATTTTGGAAGACATTGCACGAGTCAATGGGTACGAGGCTACAGTTTAGTACAGCTTACCACCAATAGACAGATGGCTAGTCAGAG
Organism: Camphora micrantha; assembly: GCA_003546025.1. Classification (NCBI taxonomy): domain Eukaryota; kingdom Viridiplantae; phylum Streptophyta; class Magnoliopsida; order Laurales; family Lauraceae; genus Camphora; species Camphora micrantha. The sequence continues at coordinate 22,256,395 of QPKB01000010.1, forward strand.
AGAACAATTCAGACTCTTGAGAATATGCTCCGTGTTTGTGTGTTAGACTTCAAGACTCAATGGGATGAAACCCTACCTTTGTGTGAGTTCACTTACAACAATAGCTACCACTCGAGCATTGGGATGGCGCCTTTTGAGGCATTGTATGGCAGAAGGTGTAGGACACCTGTTTGTTGGGAAGAAGTTGGTACCCGCAGTTTCCATGGGCCAACCATAGTGAGTGAAACTAGTGATAAAGTCAAACAGATTCATGAACGTCTAAAAGTGGCCCGGAGTAGACAGAAGAGTTATGCAGATTCTCACAGAAGGGATCTACAGTTCAAAGAAGGAGACAAGGTTTTCTTGAAGGTGTCACCTACTAGAGGAACATTGAGATTTAGGCAGAAAGGCAAGTTATCAAGGAGATACATTGGACCGTATGATATTGTGAGCAAGATCGGTGATGTGGCTTATAGATTAGCCTTACCACCTGAGCTTTCCGGTGTACATAATGTTTTCCTTGTGTCTATGTTGAAGAAGTACGTTCTCAATCCTTCGCATGTACTCCGGCATAAACCTTTGGAAATCAGAGAAGATGCTACCTATTTTGAGAAGCCTATCCAGATCATTGACACGAAAGAACAAGAGTTGAGGACACGGACTATTCAGTGGGTGAAAGTTCTTTAGGAGAATCATGGACCAGAAGAAGCAACATGGGAACTATGAGATTAAGTCAGGAAGAAGTATCCACATCTACTACCTGAGGTGAGTTTTATATTTCATTTGCAGGTCCAAAAGCCCTAAGGGGTGGAGGATGTAAGACCCCGACCCAAGAGACCTCGATTAGTGTTAATTAAGTTGTGTGTTAGTCTTAAGTGTGTTTAGTGGATTTTGGTTTAGTTTGGGTTTAGAATAGCTTTGTTATAGCTTTGAAAAATTTTGAGTGCCTTGATGATTAGTGCGGCCCTTTGGGGGTTTCTTTTATGACTTGTCTTTACTTGGGGAATTATTCGAGATATTTATGATTGATGTTTTTATCCCATTTTACTTATCTCGTTGATCTCTCCAACATTCATGTTGATCCCGTTCCCATTCGAAATCCCGAAACCCGATTTTCCTAGCTAAAAGGGTAAATGCGTCAAAATTGCCTGTATGAATACCAAAATGGGTGTTTTGGTGTATTTATGATTAAATTCGTCTAATTCAAATTTAAGGACATTTATTTAGTAAAATTCTCTTCTTTTTTTCAAGCCTTATTTCCAAAAAAATATATTTATAGACGCACACCATATGTCCAGAATCTGGACAAGCACAGTACAATTAGAATTATGTCGTACTTGTACTGACCATGTGGCCAAAGTGGCCACAGTAGCCTTGTCAAGCCAACTTGACAATCAGATCTTCTTTCCGGTTGAAACCATGACGAGTATGACAGATGAGAAAAGAACGATTGACGATATGGACATACGCGCACACAATGACACAGTCACATTAAATGATTTCTTGAAAAAGTTTGTCGGTGCACACGCCTTCACGAATATATATTGGGTTTAATGTGGTCAGGCTTAATCGGAGTGGCTCCAAATTTTAAGTGGATGCGAGAAGTTTGGCATTTCACACACACCCACCATACATACTTAAACGGCCTACGCTTTAGGCCAACCGCTACAATGTGCCAACCACATGGACATGACACATTTTAAATCTTGTGGACCTATAAATAAAACAATATGCACCGTACATGTGTTGGACTACCATAGTTCGTAGGTGAAAACAAAGAGCATACCTCCATACCATGTACTTCCAAAAACAACGTTGAAGATCAGTCCACGCGTCAAATACTCATGGAAGAGAGTCAACATCCTTGACTGGATGGGCCATATGTGCTGATGCCACAGCCCACTTCAGGTTAAAGGCCCGTCACTGTTTGATGAATAAAATCTCAAGGATTTTACAAGAAAAGTCCCAAAATTTTGCCATTCCTTTTGAAGGATCCCCGAATATTGGGTAACACAAACCGGGTCCGTCAGGACCTCTTCCGTTTTTTTTTTTTTTTCTTTTTTTTCTTTTTTTTAATGCCGAGGGGAGCGACACTAGCATTGGTACTAGCATTTCTCGTGTCTGATAGGAGCGATGCTACATGGTTTTCACAAAACACTATTCTTCTTCTTACTTTTTTCCTCTTCTCCCACCTATTTCTCTATCTCCCCAACTCCATTTTCTCACAATCATCTTAGAAAAACAGTATTACAAGCTTTATAAAAAGATTACTATTGACCAACATACTATTTATTTCTTTCTTGTTTATATTCTTAAGATTTATCTTGAAAAGTGAAAGAGCCGAAAAGAAAAAAAATGGCAGACATAACATGGAAGAATGGTTCCAATAACAATCTTATACCAGAACATTATCATGTATAGCTTACCCTCAATCCATGAACCCATCCATGAGAAAACGAGAGATAAAGGTTACTCGGCAGGGTAAATCTGTATTTGCAGGTTTGGACGGTGCGTTTCCGCACTTATGAACAGGAAAAAACTTATATTCGCAGCTTTTTCGCCCTTACGAATAATGAAAAAATCGTAATGTTCAGAACTTTTCAGTGGATCGCAGCTTTTTCACTAATATGAACGACGGAAAAGCTGTATTGCAATGGAAAGCCTCTATTTGTAGCTTTTCCACCGATATGAACGGCGAAAAACTTGTATTCGCAGTTTTAACACCAATACATGAGGAGCAACGCTAGCATCCCTCCAAATTTTTCTACGAGACGCTATCGTTGCTCAGAAAAAAGTATAAAAAAATAAAAAAATGACTGGAAGACAAAATTTGTGCCGCATAATCTTCCGGGACCCTTCACGAGGTGTAAGACCCAGACCCGAGAGACCTCGATTAGTGTAAATTAAGTTGTGTGTTAGTCTTAAGTGTGTTTAGTGAATTTTGGTTTAGTTTGGGTTTAGAATAGATTTGTTATAGCTTTGGGAGATTTTGAGCGCCTTAATGATTAGTGAGGCCCTTTGGGGGTTCCTTTTATGACTTGCGTTTACTTGGGAAATTATTCGATATTTCTATGATTGGTGTTTTTATCCTCTTTTACTTATCTCGTTGATCTCTCCAACATTCATGTTGATCCTATTCCCGTTCGAAATCTCGAAACCCGATTTTCCAAGCTTCAAGGGCAAAATAGTTTTTTTACACTAAATCTGTACCCAAAATTTGATATCTCTAAAACCCGCGAAACATATATTTTTTGAAAACTAGAAATTTCGACGATCATTTCTCCCTTCTTCGTCGAGTTCATTTGAAGTGCCGAAAGCTATGATTTTGACCACACAAGATTTCTAGTGGTGGAGCCCACTCCGCACTTGCTTTTAAGGAGACTTTTGCCTCCTTCTTCTTTTTCCAGCACAACCCCAAAAGCTAGGGCTTTTTCTTCACTTCCCTCTCTTCTTCTTGCTTTCCATCACTAAATCTCCACCAACTTACACCAATAGCAAAAAATGGAAGCTACCTTCTCCTTCCTCACTACTTGATCTTTCCATTGATACCATTTTTGAAGGAAACCTTCCATTCCAAGATCTTCTTTGAGTTAGCTCTTGCCATTAGAGGACCTTACAAGTAAGCAATCATCTCCATCACTTAGATCTGTGTTCTTGTAACCTTGGAGAAGCTCCATTTTCATTATTGGAAGCTCTCTCTCTTTTTTTATTATTGTTTGACCATTCTAGGGTTTGTATTTAGGGTTTTTGTTGTAGCTTTGTTCTTGGCTTGGAAGTGGTGACTAGAGGCTTGTTTTTCTTGATTAGAGACCTTGAGGCAAGTGGATGATTTGATATTTTGAGCTTTCAACGGTTTTCATGAAATGCATTGATGATTCCTTTATTTCTTTTATGCTTTTATTGATTTACACACTTTCGAAATAAATGCTCTTGAATGAGTTGGTTGATTTGTTAACTCTTGCAGCATGTCTTTATGACCTTTCATTTATTCCTTATTTGTGGTATAAATGAATCCTTGCGATTGTAGAATTTTTCTCTTCATTTGTGATTTGATGAGGTGAAGAAGAAGGACATTTGGGTTGAATGTTCATAGGATTTGATGGTGTTTTGATTGTTGTAAGGAAGAGGATTTGACCCTATCATTTGGTGTAAAATATGACTCAAAGGAGTTGTTAGAAGGAGAGAAAAAGAGGATAACAGAACTGTCCTGGAACCCATTTTTGGACAGTTCGCTTGAGCGAACTTGTAGGTCACTCGAGCGAAGTATCCAAAATAGGCTCTGCACCATTCCAGTAGACAGTTCGCTCGAGCGACCCTTTATCCGCTCGAGCGAACGTTCCCAAAGCCATATCAGAATTCTCACAGAACCTTGTTAGGTCGACGAACTTATTGTTCGCTTGAGCTAACAGGTTCGCTCTTCGCTCGAGCAAACCCCTTATTCGCTCGAGTGAACTCTCCCAGGATCCTCATAGAACCCTGTTAGTTCCATTGAACTTATGGTTCGCTTGAGCCAACATGTTTGCTCGAGCGAAGCCATTATCCGCTCAAGCGAACCTCTTGAGAGAACCCTTCCAGAGAGCTTGTCGCTCGAGCGAACTCCTTGTCTGCTCGAGCGATGAATACTGTTCACCTGGGGTTATTCTGGGAAGCATAAATGAAATGTTTAAATAATTGAGAGAGGTTTGTTGGGAACCCTATTGTGATGAGAAGACTTATAAGCATTGTTTGAACCCATTTTGAAAAGAGAAACCGAATTACAAGCTTTCATTTGAAGTTTTGAAAATCCCTAAAGTGTATAAAGAGTCCGGAGTGTCATCAAACTCAACGAATACCAATTTATATTGAAATTGACATACGGGGCCCTTATTCACCTTGATCAAATTTCGAATCCCAATGCTTGACCCGAAACTCATGAATTATGATTTATCATTCCTGAAAGTATTGAAACAGTGTTATAGCATTTGTTAAACCCGTTATGCACTTCCCATTTAACATGATATTGTGCCTTGAAGCACCCCGTCCCGCCCGTTTATATAAGTGCATCATATGTATTTTTTACATGATTTGATTTCAGTTATTTGACCTATGAGTCTGCACCACTGAGCTTGGATAACCTTGTTGGTCTGATCCACTGACTTGGAGATCCCCCTCTCGTCCCGCCAGCTGCAGTTTGGATCCTGCTACCTGATTATTACCGTGGTCTTGTCCCGATGCCACAGATTGCTACTATGGTTCCTGATGCTCGGTTCTCTACCGTGGTCATGTCCCGTATTATTATTATTATATGTATATGTTACTTATGTTGCTCTTCCTCACTTCGGTGACTGAGGACAACTTCCCGATATGCTCTTATCACTTCGGTGATAGAGGACTTAGCTTTGTGTAGATGCCATCTTGCTTGTTTCCCGATTTCCTTAGAAACCTTACATATTTTACATTGCATATTGTTTTCAGTAAATGAATATTCTATTTCGTGGAAGTTATTGTTTACACAGATTTCTAATGTTTTCCAACGTAAATGTATTATTATCGATTTGCCATATCTCTTCACCCACCTGCCAAACCGTTGTGTTTGACCCATTATTTTAGTGCTCAGGTCCCGTTGTTGGTTTCCTTGAGGACTTTGAGGAGGCGGTCGGAGAACCGTAGTGCTTAGTTGAGTGGCACGCTGATGATGTCGTTTAGACATTTGGTTGCCCGAGTTGCGAAACATTTTGGGTTGGGACTAACCATTCTTTTGGGATTTGATGCTTTTGTCATATTGGCCTTTGTTGGCCTCTATTTTTGGCAAATGTAATTAAGGATCTTTATTGTAAACTTTAACTTACTTTTAGGAAACGCTAATGATTATTGCTCACTCTGACGTTTTATTATATAAATGTGTTATCAGTCTTGGTATTTTGGATTTGAAAGTATGAATTAGATTTGCTACACGCTTCCGCATTCAAAAGAAATATTCATGTTGTTGAGATATCCTCACCGAGGACACCTGTGGGAAATCATGTATACGAGTGGCATCTTTTTATTGGCTCGTATACATATTGTCCAAATTAAATTCATAGTATGGACAACCATTCATCAATCATCATTCAACAATTTAGTCCCGGTCCCGGATTAGGCTCGTGACCCGGTCCGGGGTCGCGACACGAGGAATGGCCAAATTGTAGGATTTCTACCATAAAATCCTCTAAAATAATTAATTAGATGAACGTTCTATAAAAGATTGGTCAAGTCAAATATTTTACCCATCTAAATACATCTAATAAATGAAAAAAAAAAAGTCGACAATAAATGATGTAGTACTGAATGGCTCATTTTACACACACACAGATATATATATATATATAGGAATTTGTACGAAAAAATTAAGCTTAAACCATAATTAAACGATTTCTAAAAAAAATCATAAAATGACAAGCTAATTGTTCGTACATTTTTTTGGAAGAAATTTCCCATATTGATGACATCATCAATCCAGTTGACGATATCATCGACCAAGTTGACGATATCGTCAACCCCTGCAACTTCTCTTCTTCTTTGACTTTTCTTTTTCCTGCATGATGGTTTCCATACCTGATTGTCTCAGGTTTGGAGAGGATGATGCTGAAATTTGGGTGAAAATGAATATCCGTTTCAAATAAAATAAAGGAAGATTGAATGGAGGTGATGAATGCATTAAAGAATAAGGGTTTGATAAGTCTTTCACAAATCACATAATGAAGTATTTTCAATCCATCCACTATTAAATCCATTCTTAAAGTTGGTTCAAAGATTCCAAATCAATGAAAAAAAAAAAAAAAAAAAACCACTTGGGATCTAAAACTCCACACAAACAATATAATACACATGAGAAAACCTCACATTTACTACTTAAAGATTGTCCAACATGGCTCTCTGCATGTTGCTCACAATCACCAAGTCCTACAAAATTCCCCTAAATAAATGGCTTCAAACTCTTAATGTCTACAAAGGCACACTCAAATTTATGCACTCCAACTACACTTGAAGCCAAGCCAAATCAAGGGAAAACTCTCATTTAAGCATTTCACCAAACACCTTGCACTCTAAACTCGAACTCTCAAAATCCTTGCGAAGGGAGGCAACAAATGCATAGAAACTAAGCATGGGACCCACACATCTAAGGAAAATTGCCGAGACCACTTAAAGACGACCAGTGAGACACAAAATGCAGTGATTTTTCTGAACCTTTCCATCACTAGGTAGAAGATAATGAAGTAGAATATTATTTTTTGGAATGAAGGTTGACGATATCGTCAACCAATTATCGACGTTGTCAACTGGGTTGATCTCGTCCAGAAACTTGTACGAACAACTATCCTGTCCTTTTATAAATTTTCTTCATAAAACTATTAAAATTTAATAATGATTTAAGCTTATTTTCTTTATAAAAATCCCATATATATAGAGTAGTCATCCAGTGCATGATTTTCGCACTGGATGACGGTGTGCACCTCAATGTAGGGCCCACATGGGCCCCCACCTAGGATTGGGATCGGGGAGGATTGAATGATCTCCCATGGCCCTTCATCTCAGCAAAAAATCAGCCCCATCCTTGATCATCATCATCTCTATTTGGGCCGCATAAGTTTAACGGTGTACACTCCATTCGGATGGGTGTATAGTTGGTCCAACGGAGTATAGTACATCGGATGGGTGCAAAGATGGGCCCCATGTTAAATTCAGGGTTGTGTGTGTGAGGTCCATTCAAAAGGACCACTAGGTGGGCCCCACCCCTGATGCGCAGCTTGCGCACCAAGCTCACATGATAAGCATCATATATATATATATAGGGATGTGCTCCTATGTGAGCATCTCTCACCTTACTACGAAAGATAAGGTGGGGGCTCTCACATCCATATCCAATGCCAACAACTTAAATATGAGGGCCCCCATCTTTATCTCTGATAGTAAGGAGAGAGATGTTTTGATAGGAGCATCTTCCGGATATATATATATGTGAAGTACTAGATCAGTGTGCGCGCCTCAACGTAGGGCCCCACCTTGGACGTGGACTAAGGGGATCGAAAGATCTCCGCTAACCCTTCATCTTTGCAAAAAAATTTAGCCTTATTCCTGTAACGCCCCACCTTACGCGCATGCATAATATTGTCCGCTTCAGCCCACAGGCCTTACGACTTTGTTTCTGGTGGGCTTCAACCTACAAAAAGGCCTCATGCAAGATAAGGGTGCAAGCTCCACATTTAACCCAGTTACTTTCCTCTTTATAATTGATGTGGGACTCCTGGGGGTGGTAGGGCTGCACATGCATGTGCAGTAGCCTGCCAGCCCTCTTCGCCTGCCCACATGGAAACCTTCCCACAACAGGCACCCGCACTTCAACTAGTTGAGAGTCGGCTTTGATACTATTTGTAACGCCCCCACTCTACACACATGCATGATATTGTCCGCTTTGGCCCACGGGCCTCATGGTTTTTATTTTTGGTAGGTCTCAATTCACCAAAAGGCCTCATGAAAAGCAATGATGCAAGCTCTACATATAATCTCAATCACTTTCCTCTTTATGGTCGACGTGGGACTCCAGGGCGTCACAATCCACCCCTCTTAAGGCTGCACACGCATTCCTGTGCAATAGCTTGTCAGTCCCTACAACTTGCCAGCCCTATTGGCCCATCCACATGGAAACCCACCAACATGCACCAGACCATGGCATGGAACCATATTGGAACTAGTCAAGAGTTGGCCCTGATAATATTTGTAATGCTCCACCCTACATACATGCATGATATTGTCTGCTTTGACCCACAGGCGTCATGATGTGAATCAAATCAATCTATTAAAATTACTGCAAGTGCATAGTTATCTTGTTGAGAAAGTGGCAATTACAGGTCAATCCCACAGGAAGTACTGCTAAGTTAATATTTAAAAATATTTTTTTTTAAATTAAAGATTAATAAATAGAGATCCAAGAAAAACTAGAATAATTCAGAAAGACAAACTAATCAAATATATAAAAGAGATCAGAGCATCTAGAATCCACTAAGCAAGATAATTAATCCATCAATGCAATTATTGTACTCTTTGTCTCAAAATAACTCAGATCAGAAACAAATCAATGTTTCAGATTCAGAGGATTTGTCTTTCGCAAAAACCAGTTTTTAATAAAAAGAATGAGATAACAACCCAAGACCTCCTTTACCTTATAATAGAATGAAAAATCATAAGCATAACTCATCAAATTAAGCATAAACTATCAAAGGATCTCAGTCCTAAGCATAATCTATATAAATAAGCAAAAATCATCAAACTATTTTTATTAGAAATCAAAATAGAGGCTGCCTAAGGCATGAAGACAGATCTATTAATCTAATAAAGAGACAAGAAAGTAATAGAAAAATAACATGGATTAAATAAAAAATCTACTTACCTTCATTTGTATGCTCCAATCCAGAAATCTAGCCAGCCATTGAAAAGAAATCCATAAGTAATTTCATTGATAACATCTCCTAATTCTCCTTGTAGAATGGTCTCTAAGAAATCTCTCTTCTAAAAATCATAATTTCTGAAACAGGGCTTCAGAATACCCAAAAATAACTCTTAAATCCTATTAATTAGGGAAAGAAGAGAGAGAGTAATAATGGACGTCCAACTGAGGAAGTATGTCCCGTATGCTTCCTTTTATAACTTCGGTTATCTTACAGATACATTGAATCTGGTCACCTTCTCAACAGATTTGATTTATCTTCAGTGATAAGGTATATCTCTTATCATTTTTGATTTTGAATAAGGTGGAAGCTTATGGAAACCTCTGGATGGCTTGACTAATCTTCAGATAGGGTCTCATAAGGGATGTGCAACATTTGATTATCAATGGTGTGGATTTAATTGCAATCCCGTCTAAAAATGAACATGAAAATCTCTAGGCCCATAACTTTGTCAATTTGACTCTGATTTGTACATTCTTGGGTTCCACAGATATTTACTCTGAATAAGTTTTCCAACGGTAGGTAAATTTCATTATCCAATAGTCGGATTGAAAGTTATGGCCATTTGAAGATGAGTTATCATGAGAAAAATGGGATTAACTTTTGAAATTTGATTTGCAATAGATTCTATCTCTGCACAACTTTCATTTTCGAAAGGAGATCAAATGTGGATGATTCAAACTCTTCTCCTTTTATTCCAATTAGAATTGTACTCTTTGAATTATCCATCAATAATTTCAAATCTATAAGTACTACGGACCCTGTCATGTGGACATTTCATCTGCTTGAATAGTGGGCCCTATGAGAAGTCTTCTACTGTAGTTAGGACTCTTCAACTGATATGATGAGTGGACCCCTCCTTTGATTGATTTGCACATGGCTTGTGTGTGGGGTCTACGTGGTGAATTCTTTAATTTATTTATTTTCAAGCTTCAATTCAGCAATGCAGGGCCCATGTGTGCTTGAAAGTGGGTTCCTTGATAGAGGCCTATAATTCTCATTTTCTGCACATTCTAATTCAACACATCAATTACCGAAAAGCCCATATTGAAGTGAGACCCATTCGGATAGAGTTCTACTTCAACTGAGACTCTTCGAATAAAATTTGCAAAACATTCTAAGTTAATGCAAAAAATATATGAAAAGTATGAAAATTCAGGTTCCTAGGTGAAAATGCATGAAATGATGGAATTAGATGAATAATGATGCAATTCACATAATTAAGCCCCTAATTCAGCATAAATGATGTGTAAATGTGCAAATTCATAAACTCAACACCTCATGGTTTTGTTTTTTGTGGGCCTTAACCCACCAAAAGATCTCATGCAAGATAAGGGTGCAAGCTCCACATATAATCCCATTCACTTTCCTCTTTATAGTTGATGTGGAACTCTAGGGCATCACAATCCCTGATCCCTATCATCTCTATCTAGGCCCTGCAAGTTTAATGGTGTTCATTCCATTCGGATGTGTCTGCAGTCGATCCAACGGTGTACTGTACATCGGATGGGTGCAAAGGTGGGCCTAATGTGAAATTCAGGGTGTGTGTGTGGTCCATGTAGACCGACCATCAAGTGGGCCCCACCCTCGGTGAGTAAGATGCGTACCAGGTGCTTCTAATAACTCATATATATATATTGTGTGTGTAGGGAGATGCACTTGTGAGAGTTACTCTCACGGTATTATGAGAATAAGGGGTGGGGCCCCTCGTATTTATGTTATTGGCATTGGATATAATGTTGGCTCTTTATCTCATATGGTTTTATAAAGAAAAATATTATTTTTAATTGCTATTAATACTCAGGTGACACATATTACTTTCGCCATCACTAAAACTCATCCCTTATGTTATTATTTTAAATGAAAATGAAGATTTTTTCGAACCCCCTCAAACTAAAATCCTAGGTCCACCACTCTGCACAAGGTCATCTTCAATTCTTTCCTTTCATGATTTCTAATTTGAATTTTTAATATTCACAAAAAAAAAAAAAAAAAAGACTTTCAGAAATTTGAAACTCCTTATAGGACCTACCATGGTTCTCCCATGCTTTGGAATTCATGCCCATGGGTGTTGGTCCTTATGGCGGCTTCGTGATCAATTTTTCTTCTTTTCTTCTCTCAATTTCTCTTCAACGCAGGCCCCAAAATTTGATTTTCCTACACAAAAGAATGAAAGAGAATTAAAAGAATAATTTTTATGAGGAAAAGATTAATGCAATGCATGCATGCGTATGGATATATCACAATATTGATCGAAATTTCGTGAGCTACATAGTGATGCAAAGAAATCATGCATGCTTATGTGTGAGTATTGAAGAAAGTCAATATGATAGTAGGATAACCAAACAAAGTAATTTCAATAAAACATGCAATTTTCATGAAATTTGGATTATTTTGGCTTGAAACCAACCTTATATGCCTAAAAGCATGATTTTATGAAATTCAATGAAAGTAAATGAAATCACACTACATAAGTCCATAAAATCATATGAAATAATGTGGATAAAATTCAGTATTATGGACTTATCATATATCTATAGCATGATGATACTACTCTCAGTGCATGGGTATTGAATCCATCAATCTTGATGAGGAGATGGAGGTGATATAGGCTGATCATCCAGATGAGATCCACGAGGGGTGTGTGCAAGACATTGCCTGAGTAGTCATGATCACCCGCACTCAAGAGACTTCATGCCTTAGATGAGTAGTTTTGTTTGTGCAATTTTTTTGTTGGGACAATGTTTTCGTTAGTGACCTTGTAACTAAGATACTTTAGTTATATTTTGTTAAATTTTAACCTTAGTAATAGATGATATGCTTGCACTTAATTTTTCAATATGGCAATCATCTGTTTATTATGAAGCTTCTGCTATTTTATCGGTGAAATGAGGAAATGCTTACACCTCACAATGGACTTCAACTCTATGGGACCATGATTGGTGGCCACAGTATATGGTTTATGAAGAAAATTTTTAATAGGCCCCTAATCAAGGGAAACTAGGCATTGTCTGACGGGGACTAGCCCGGCCCCACTCCCCCTGTCTCAGAGAAATTTCAGAACCCCCTACTATTATGTAAATTTCTAGTCTTTTAATATTGGCCTTCCAAAGATTTTGGAAAAACGCCCCGATGTTTAAAAAGATTCTAGTGTTTTTTCTACACTCGCACCCCCAAGAATATTTATTTGTGTAGTGGCCACCCAGGAAAAATTCTTGGTTCCGCCCTAGCCCTTAATCTCACTCATAATCCCCATGTTTATGAAATGGGGGTGTAACAGGGCATCCGTGTGATAGTGATCCGCACCACTTATGTGTTGGCTACTGTTTTATATTTTAGCACTATGTTTTAGGGCCCGTTTGTCACTTTACTAGATTAGTAATAGTCAAGTAAAGCCTTCATTTTTAGACAAAGGGTCACACCAATAGCACTTTAAGTCAAAATTCCCTCCGTCTTCTTCAAAAATAAGTAAAAAAGATTCCATACCAAACAACTAAAAAATAAAATACAATCATAACCTCATTATATTTTATTTTCTCTTGATTTGATATTTTACTACACTTTATCTTACTGGTAAAATTACCAAGTACGGCCCCTTGAAGGTAGGTAAGTACTCGTCTGGAATCCTGTTTGGTCCACATTAAGAAACCATGAAACACATGCACGACCAGCCCATGGTTTGGTGATTAATCTTTCTCAGAATATAATCTGAGATCTTAGAACCAATTATTTCTCATCCCCGTTTACATTTTCCTAACCATCTAGCCTAAATTATCAGATATCAAAGGACACCTGATCATAAAATCTCTCTCTCTCTATATATATACATGTTCCTAACCAATTTTTTACTGTAGATCTCTTTATCCTGTTTACTTCCAACCTACTCCTTGCTACTTCTCTCTGTTGGAAATAGGTGGGCCTCGTGGATGGGATTTCAAAACTTTTGACCCACTTGACTCAAAGATCAAACACCCATAAGGCTATAAACCACATCCAGGATGCAATCCCTCATACTCATCTATCATGTACAGCAATAGAACAAGCAACACCATCCAACAAAATAATCTACAACAAATAAAGAAGCAGATTATACCTTTGGAGCGTGGTTGTGCTCTAATGGAGAAGAAGACTTGCTAGTTGAAGAAACTGCTTTTTTTGTAAGCAACTTAGGATCTCCAAGACCTCTTAGTCTTCCACGCTATGTCCCGAATCAGATCTCTTTTCTCAAGAAGACTTGTAGAAACTTCAAGAGAAAACCCTTCAAGAAAACTATGGAACTAGAAGAGAACTAGAAGATCAAGAGAGATGTGCAACTCTTGCACATAAGGGGGCTGGGCGTGAATTCCAAGAATATGGACGTCCCAGCCCCCTTGCTTCTCCTTTTATAGCTTTAAGCAACCTCCTTTCCTTCTCTTGTACTAATTGAAATAGAAGTCTTACTTCCACACAAAATAGTAACCTTACTATTACCACTATTAGAAATCTCACTTCAAATAGAAATAGTAACTTCCTAATGCTTTCATCTTAGAGTTCTAGTAGGATTAGTATCTTTCCAATAACTTGGACTAGCGTGGGGACTACTAGGGATTCCATAGAAAGCTGGCTCTAACTGGGACACCGCGACCCAACATCTCATGTGCAATCTGGGCCCACAGTTAATTGCAAATAACACCACTATATAAATGCAATTGCAGTTTTAGAAATAAATTACAATGAAGACCCTAAACTTCTCGATTACCACAAGTATGCCCCTCTATCAATATCCATGGATCAATTGGACCAAAACTGTCCCACCAATTTAAATCCACATCTTATTATCTTTGAGCCCCAATTAATCACAGTGATCATCAATGCCATCCAATTAACTTTTAATCGAGATGGGTGCGCACTTACTAATGACTAATCCATTAATTGGCACAAGGGGATAATATAGATAGATTTCATCTTGACCATTGGATGTTCCCACAGTCCTACTACCACGTACCTATGACACCAAGGTGTTGACCTACAGTTGGCCTCACTTATTGGTGACTCAAAGCAAATGAATAGGTAGAAACTTGGGTTCATCAATATCTGAGGATTGAAAGCCTTAAACTCGAGACAGTATTCCATAAGGTGCTTCTCATGGTCCTTCAATACATCAAATGTACCAGCACCGTGATCCAGAATCTTACATTCTGATGATCGAGACAAATCACACTATCTCATAGTGATCAAAGCGCTGCAACCTTATCAGATGAGATGCCCAGTCTCATCACCGGTTGTGAAGATGTTTAAATATAAGATTTGTGACAAATGTCTCCCGTGTGTGGATCTCATTTATACACATATATCACATCTAATATACTAATGGGACCCAGTTCATCTCATGAACCATTTATGTCATATGTATTGGTCATGTGCATTAAGTAGTAAAACACCATTCATCTCATGAAAAGAAAACATGATATTATTGATAAATAAAGAAATTAATCAATTTATTACATCATCTGATGGATTGAGTCCATACAATCTAACACTCTCATGGCTCGTTACTGGTTCAGGCCACTCAGATGTTCCCTATGCATACTCTTCTCAGAGCAGTGGAAAGACTAACGCAGTTCGAAAATCTGCCAATTATCACCCTAACATTTGGGGCGACCTCTTTCTGCAATCCTCTCCAAATGACTATGTAATTATGGTAAGTAATTCTCTTCTGGAATCCCGTTTGGTTCCCATTAATGAACCATGGAACACATGCACGACCAACCCTTGGTTTGGTGACCAACCGTTCTCGTACCCATATATATTTTCCCAACCATCTTGCCTAAAATATCAGTATATCACAGGACACCCATCCATAATATTTCTATATATATATGCATGTTCCTAACCAATCTTTTACTGGAGGTCTCTTTATCCTCTCTACTTCCAACTTACTCCTTACTACTTCTCTCATGGCTCTTGTTCCTACTTCTGGCCACTCAGATGTTCCCAAGACTAACCCAGTTCGAAAATCTGCCAATTATCACCCTAACATTTGGGGCGACCTCTTTTTGCAAACCTCTCCACATGACTATGTAAGTATAGTCCAGGTTATTTTCCACGAAATATGCATTCATTTGCCACAAAACATGGATCCACCGGACCATTGGAATGGCCAGGCCAAGTTCATTAGATCAGGCTCACGATCTTTTGTTTTAGACCAAGCGAATTCCCTGTATTCCAGACCGTGTGGCACTGGAAGACTTTGCACGCTCGTACACCAAACTAGAGAGAAGATTATGGGACCTTTTGTTGATTGTTTCTCCTTGAATGTTGCAAGTGAATGAAGATAACCCTACTGATGAACCTATTTGTATGTTCAATCAATCATTTTCTCGATTCTACCATAAAAACTTCTACACTAATTGACATTATTTCCACACGGATTCTTTCAAAATATATAATGCGTCCAACTTACACATCCACACCAACAATATCCAACACCACTATCCTGGGCTAACTTGTAAGGCATTGAAACAGATGCTTGATGAAGAGATCAAAAGAAGGGCTGAAGGACTGAAGGACCAAGTAAGGAGGATGCTCCAAAATGCTAGTGATCCTTTGGTAGAAATGAATTTGATTGATTCTATCCAACGGCTTGGAGTGGCCTATCACTTTGAAACCGAGATCGAAGAGAAATTAGAAAGGTGGTACAATTCATGGATTGATGGGCTAAATGATGGCGAAGATTTGCATGCTGTTGCTCTCCAATTTCGACTTCTTAGGCAACATGGATACAATGTCTCACCTGGTAAGTACCATTACAAGGGAGGGGAAATCATATGCCAATGATTAGATCCATCTAATGTTCCTAGTCATTTGATCCAAAATTTTAAATTAGATGATCAAATAAAATCACTGATCTGCATGGTTTTAAAACTCAGCTGGAACAGAATTAATTGATGGATTTTTAAGGGCTTGGGTCACGATTGATATCTTTTTGTCTTGTCTTTAGTTAAAAACTAAATACATTTGAATTTCATTTTCCCCAACTTCATATTATATTATATTTATTTATTTATTTGTTTTGTTTGCGTCCAACATACACTATAAAAGCAATTGAAAAGAATGAAAATTAATAGTTTTTTCTTAATTATTTTTTTATAACTTCTTTGAATTTTATCCTAATAATTGTGAGTCAAAACAAACTGATAGATCAGTGAAGCATCAATATATAGACTGATGTGTAAAGGTTTAGGCTTTGCCCAATATGCTTCCCGAAAAACCGAGTATTAGAACCATGTTAATTGGCTCACAATCATCACCTTAATATATATTTTTTGTAAAGATCAGGCCCCATGGTTTTTGAGCTCATTAATGCAGCTAATTTTTTAACCTCTTGTTCAACGAAAATTCTTTACAGTTAGTATTAATCTGCAGTGTGATTGTGCTTAACCTAGTTTAAGTTAAAATAAATAATAATACTAAGGGCTTGTTTGGTATCTCTACTCTTTTTTTTATAGATCCATCTAAAATAGAGCCATTAAAAAAAGAGCCATAAAAAAAAGAGGCTGGAATAAAAAAAAAACGCGTTTGGTAACGCATGAATCTATTTTAAAGACCTCGCCTCTATATTTTAAGACTCAAAAGCTCTATTTCTCATCTGCCCACTTTTGGAGCATTTGGATTTTAGAGGATTTGCCTCTAAATGTCTAAACTGGACAGAGTCTAGAATCTTGTGCCAAACACTCTAATTGTTCAAATCTCTGTCTGATTTAGACATTTAGAGAAATAGAGGCTTGAAATAGAGATGCCAAACATGCACTAATCTCATTCAAAAGTAGAGAATTGAATGCAAGGTATATATATATATATTGAGTATTAATCTCGTGATTAATTCATTCTAAGTATTTGAAGCTTACCACGGTTTGCCACCTGCCAGACCAGACATTGACGTAGGACTACTCTTGCGGTAAATCTTTCCAATCTCTCTAAATATTATTATTTTATGTCATTGATAATGAAAATGGTGACAAAAACATGGTACAAATGGGTGAAATCGATATGTAACAGCCATTATTTTAAACCATGATTGCATAAAAAATGATAATTAAAGAGTTTGGATTTTATTAAGGCATGAACTGAGGTGTTGGTTTTGGAACAGATGTCTTTTGCAAGTTTAAAGACCAAACAGGGAAATTCATAGAAAATTTAGCTCGTGACACTCGAAGTCTCTTAAGTTTGTATGAAGCATCCTCTCTGGCGACAAATGAAGAAGACATCTTGGATGAAGCCAATAAATTTGCTAGAGAACATCTTCAGTTAGCAGTTCATCATCTTAGCTCACCTCTTTCCACTCTAGTTAAGCTTGCTTTAGAGTTGCCCCTACAAAAACGAGTTCAAAGGCTACAGGCAAGGTGCTATATTTCAATTTATGAAGAGGAGAGAAATGATGCCCTGCTAGAATTTGCGAAGTTAGATTTCAATATGCTTCAGTCATTGCACAAAAGAGAACTAGGAAACATATCACTGTAAGTTTCATGAACTAAAAAGTTCTTTCATGGAGTATTAAATTATAGGATTGAAAGATCTCGATGTGACTCACATATATGCAAAATTTCATGTTCATTGTTAGATTGTATGGACTCAATCCATCATATGATGTAAATAAACTGATTAATTTCTTTATTTATCAATACTATCATGCTTTCCTTTCATGAGATGAATGGTGTTTTACTACTTAATGCACTTGACTAATACAAATGACATAAATGGTTCATGAGATGAACCGGGTCCCGTTAGTATATTAGATGTGATATATGTGTCTGGATAAGATCCACACACAGGAGACATTTGTCACAAATCTTATACTTAAACATCTTCACAACCGGTGATGAGACTGGGCATCTCATCTGATAAGGTTGCAGCGCTTTGATCACTATAAAATAGTGTGATTTGTCTCGATCATCAGAATGTAAGATTCTAGATCACGGTGCTGGTACATTGGATGTATTGAAGGACCATGAGAAGCACCTTATGGAATACTGTCTCGAGTTTAAGGTTTGCTCTCATAATTCCCTAGCAATAGGCTCTCAATCCTGAGACATTGATGAACTCAAGTTTCTATCTATTCATTTGCTTTGAGTCACCAATGAGTGAGGCTAACTGTAGGTCAACACCTCGGTGTCTTAGGTATGTGGTAGTAGGACTATGGGAACATCCAATGGTCAAGATGGAATCTATCTATATTATCCCCTTGTGCCAATTAATGGATTTATCATTAGTAAGTGCGCACCCATCTCGATTAAGAGTTAATTGGATGGTACTGATGATCACTGTGATTAATTGGGGCTCAAGGATAATAAGATGTGGATCTAAATTGGTGGGACAGTTTTTAGTCCAATTAATCCATGGATATTGATAGAGGGGCTTAATTGTGGTAATCGGGAAGTTTAGGGTCTTCATTGTAATTTATTCCTAAGACTGGAGTGCAATTGCATTTATATAGTGGTGTTATTTGCAATTAACTGTGGGCCCGGATTGCACATGAGATGTGGGGTCACGTGTCCCAGTTGGAGTCAGCTTTCTATGGAATCCCTAGTGGTCCCCACGCTAGCCCAATTTATTGGAAAGATACTAATCCTACTAGAACTCTAAGATGAAGGATTTAGGAAGTTACTATTTCTATTTGAAGTGGGACTTCTAATAGTGGTAATAGTAAGGTTACTATTTGGTGTAGGAGTAAGACTTCTATTTCAATTAGTACAAGAGAAGGAGGTTGCTTAATGCTATAAAAGGAGTAACAAAGGGCTGGAATAAACACACTCTTGAAAAACGTGCAGCCCCCTTAGTGTGCAATAGTTGCACATATTCTCTTCTCCTTCTAGTTCTCTTCTAGTTTCCTTGAGAGCTTCTAGTAGTTTTCTTTAGGAGATCCCACCCATCTCCTTTAGAGAAGAGTTCTGATACGGGCCATAGCGTGGAAGGCTAAGAGGGCTTGGAGATCCAAAGTTGTTTTCTTCTCCATCAAAGTACAAGCGGACAGCAAAGGTATAATCTGCTTCTCTAATGTTTTGTAGATTATTTTGCATGGTTTTGCTTGTAATATTGCTGTACATGATATAAGAGTATGAGGGATTGCATCCTGGATATGGTTAATGGCCCTGTGGACGTTTGATCCCTGAGTCAAGTGGGTCAAAAGTTTTGAAATCACATCCACGAGGCCCACCTATTTCCAACACTTAACACTTTGATTTTGTAGCCCTCAAGTTTTTATGGTTTTATAATGCATCAGTTTTTTTTTTTTTCAATCCAATGATCAAATCCCATTCAGATCGGTGTAAAAACCATTGGGTCGATGATATTCAAGAGGGAAGATAGTGTGTGTCCCACTCAGATTTGATCATAGGAGGTCTTTTAGATTGATCATAAGAGGTCTTTTTGGGTGAGCCGTATGCCTCTAATTAAGTTATTTGTGCTAAGATCACCCAGAAATTTCTCTCTTGTATTTATGGAGAATGCTCTCTTTAGGAGACTGCATATTTCTCATATTCATTCTTGCTCATGGGCCCACTAAGATGCATGTCTATATATGATAGGGGCAGATGTAAAGATCTACTTCTGCATAAAGGGGTGCCAGAAAAACAGCCCTGTTAAATTATAACCCTTGAATTAATTGCTTTAAAGTTAAATAATATCTTACCCATAGTTTTTTTTTTTTTTAAATTCAATCCAAAAGTTGAGCCAAGGTTCAATGAGTGTAAAACTAGGGCTGACACATCATTGGATGAACATTTTCAAAGGAGCTGCATTTATCAAAGGTGGGCCCACCATAGAGCTGAACTGCACATGGAGTTTGCTCATAGGAAAACATTTTCCTTGCATATACTCACACATCAATGGGACCTACCTGGGAGGATGGAGAGCTTTGAAAGTGCTTGGCTTGAACTAGGCTCCCAACAATTTCTAGATCCTAAAGGATCTATGATGAGCAAGATTAGATATCAAAACCAACGTTGATATGGTGGGAGCATCCTAGGGAGTTAGTTCGTGCAGGTGAGAATGGATCAAGTGGAGCCCTCGAGCAATGTGTGTGGGTCCCGCCCATGCCCGGACTCTTTAGAAATTTTGCTTTATTTGAATATTTTCCCACCATAAGATTCATTATGCCTAAAATACAAAATTTTTTACGAAATTTATAATATGCTTGATCAATCCTTTGATAATACCAAACCATTTTCCAGTGAAAACTCACTTTAACGCATACAAGACAAAGATATTTGATTTGATCAGCTCCGATTTGAAATAGATAGGCTGCGTTTAATGTAAATGCAAAAGGTAATTGTAAATGCAGGGAACCAACAACAGAAGGAAAGGGGGCATTTCTTGGTACTCTTCATATCTAGGGATAAAGAAAAAAAGCCTTAAAAACTGACTAGACAAATTGATTATACAAAACACAAAATTGAAGGATTAAGGTGCAATATATTTTTTTGGACAAGATTACCCTCGTGATGATATTGTTACATAGGTAATAATATTGTTATCCACTTGACACCCATTTCTCATATATCCCACCAACAGAATCACCATTTTAGTTTCTCCATCTTAGTTTTCAATTAAGTTTCTCTGAATATCAATGACAATGATAAGAAGTGCACGCTTGGGACAGATGAACACATAATATCCGTGGGGATAATACACTTTTAAAAGGTTCTTCCTCTTCTTGTTTTCTCTTTTCTTAATATTTTAATATTGAGATGCTACTATCAACCGGCTTTCTGTTCAGTTACTAATCTTCTTTTTCAATAAATTACAAGTCATTTTTTATGTAACGAATCCTAATCTTTTTGGGATAAAAAACCAGTTAATGGTCATCATTGTGAGATTAACTTATCTACAATGGGTTCGGCCAATTGTGTTGTTGAAGCTAGTAGCTTTTTTGCCTTTCTTCTCCTCATTTTGAGCTTTTTTTTTTTTAATTTTGTTTTGTTTTTATGCTTTCTTTGTTTTATTTTTATTGCCTCATGTCTCCGTTTTAACTTTGCAGTGCTCTTTTCTTTTAATTAAAGAATATCTTTTTAGCATAGATGCTTAAATGACCAAGTATAATATCCATTTTATATGTGCAAAATGGATATTAAATTGATAATGATATTGTTGCTGTGAAAAAAATATATACTGCACCCTAATCCTTAAGCTTCTAAATGCACGCTAAATTTTTCTTTCTATACACTGCTTATCTATACACCCACCACTTAAATTAAAATAGTACCAAATTTACTTTCTACCCAACCCATATTTGATCAACTACCCCAGCCTCTACTCTCTCAACTTCTCTTAGCACTCCTTCTCCCTCCCTCTCTCAGTGCCCCCCCCCCCCCGCCCCCCCCCCCCCCCCCTCCCTTTCTCTGCCTCTCCCTCGTTTTCTCTCCCTCTCTCCCTCTCTTTCTCACAGTCTCTCTCCCTCTCCCTCCCTCTCCTTCCCTCTCCCTGCCCATAATCAGAATCTTTCCATACCTGTACTTCATGATTGCCTATCATCCTGTTGAAGATTATTTTTGCTAACATTTCTTATCCACAGCTACTTCATCGAAAACCATTAATGGCGATGTCTCTTTCTATAGGTGGTGGAAGAAGATTGATTTCACAAGAAAGCTTCCTTTCATAAGAGATAGACTCGTCGAGTGTTACTTTTGGATCTTAGAAGTTTATTATCAACCACAGTATTCTCGAGGAAGAATGATGGCAACAAAGATAATATACCTGACATCAGTGATGGATGACATTTATGATGTTTATGCTGCCCCAGAGGAACTTGGGCCTTTCACTGATGCAATTCAAAGGTTTGATTTTTTTTTTTTCGGATCATCTCTCTCTCTCTCTCTCTCTCTCTCTCTCTCTCTATAATATTGATAATCTACTATTTTCTTAATGGGGTAAATAGTATTTACAGGTGGGATCGTGGGGCGGCAGATCAATTACCAGACTACATGAAAGTGCATTTTCTTGAAGTATTAGATTGTGTAGATGAATTTGAGAAGGAATTAGCAGATGAAGGACAATCATATCTTATATACTACTTAAAAGAAGCTGTAAGATGCCCGGCTATTCTTTTTCAGTGTTGCATGACTTACGATTGATTCGGGCTTGGGTTTCCAACTTTTGGCCTGCTGGGTAAATGGGTCTAGCTTAAGCCGTCCCGGACCAAATCAGGACCCAACCCAAACTAAAAAAATTAACACAATAGCAGTATGGGCCCACCCTCCTACTTTTTGGGCCTGTTTGTTTGCCTTAAAATACATAGGAATTTAAAATTTTTTTTTTTTTTTTTTGAAGCCGTTAAAAATGAAGATCAAATGAAAATTTTCAAAAAAGGAGCATCACATAACCAAACAATAAAATTAAAGAAAGACAGGAAATGAATATCTAATCTTTGATCTTCATTTTTAACTACTTAAAAATTAATGGAAACAAACAGGCACTTAACATTCGATAAAGTTATAAATTTCTGTATTTTTCAATTTTTTCTTTTTTCAGTTTAAAGAAGTCTCGAAAGCCTACTACAATGAAGCCCAGTGGTTCCATTCAGGGTATTTGCCATCATATTCTGAGTACATGAGACTTGCCTTGGTCACTAGTGGCTACCCTCTGGTGTCAGTAGTTTCAATGGTTGGCATGGGAGAAATAGTGACGAAGGAAGCCTTGGAATGGGCCATGAGCACACCTCAGCTCATCAAGGCTTGTTCCGCCATTGCCAGAATCAAGGATGACATCCAATCAAACGAGGTATGCAATAATTCAAAGAACCATAGGGGGACTTGAAACTATAGTTCAAAAACTGGTACTGACTTGCCCGGGTCCACCAAGTACCATAAATCAGCAATTCGGATAAGAACGGCTCCTTACCCGAGTGGGACCCGAGTGGTAAGGAGCCGTCAGTTTTTACCTGACTGTCCGGACTTCGAACTCTGGGTACGTCACCTCTTTCTGGTTGTGCGAGCTCCTTTTGCAGCTTATGTGGGCTTTCTTTCCGCCCGTGCGAGTTTTCTTCCCACTTGAGTGAGCTACATTCCCATGTGTATGCGGGCTCTCTCTTGAGTCCCAGCCCCTTTGGCCGGAATACGAAAAAAAGAATCAGCAATTCGGATGAGTCACCCGAGTTAATCGGTTTGTGATGAGTTGAATTTTCAATTTCAAACTATGCTTCTTTGTTCTGAGTTTCTAACATTTCACATATAAGCAGTACT
Source organism: Camphora micrantha (assembly GCA_003546025.1). Taxonomy (NCBI): domain Eukaryota; kingdom Viridiplantae; phylum Streptophyta; class Magnoliopsida; order Laurales; family Lauraceae; genus Camphora; species Camphora micrantha. The sequence continues at coordinate 22,280,051 of QPKB01000010.1, forward strand.
TTTGCATTATGGTATCTGATGGTGTATTCTCTCTCTCTCATGATGTGTTCAGTCTGAGCAAGAGAGAGGACATGTTGCATCAAGTGTTCAGCTATACATGAAGGAGAATGAATGTACATATGATGAGGCATGTGTGATGTTACAAGGGAAGGTTGAAAGAGCTTGGAAAGACATAAACAAAGAATGCCTGAAGCCTACACCAGTTCCTATGCCTTTCCTCGTACGCGTCGTGAACCTCGCACGTGTGATTGAAGTCTTATATCAGAACAGAGATGGTTATACTGATTCAACACATGAGACCAAAGAAAGGATCTTATCCGTGCTTGTTAATCCTATCCCAATTTGAGAATGGAGTGGTTGTACCATTTCATTCGATATATATGGGAAGAACTTGCTTCAATAGATAAGTATGCAAGTGCCATTTTATCTAGGGATTGTTACCAAAAATTTATGCTTAAACCTGGATTAAATGGATAAGAGTACAATAACATAAAAATGATATCTAGTACAAGAGAGGGAGAAGCAAATAAAGATGTTCTTTACAAATCTATAGATCTCTTCCCATCTTTATTGTGAGTATATACTTACGTTGTAATTGAATAGTGTTGAACATTAAAAGGAACCTTATTCCAAGGGTTAGTTGCAATCATGAAATGAACCAACATGTTTCAATACAAATATCAATGAGTGCCTGTTTTCTCACATGGCCGTGAATTCCTAAAGAAATTGCTGGGTTGATGCCTTCTATTCTAAGTTTACTGCCGTGGTCTACAAGACCCAAGAAATTGCTGGGTTGATGCCTGTTTTCTCACACTTTTTTTTTGGTTGTTGTTGTTGTTGTTGTTGTTAATTATACAAGGTTTTCTCCGGCCTTAAGAAATGCGAATTATTCAGAGTTTACTACCGTGTGTGTGTGTCTGTTTTTGTCTGTGTATGTGGAGTTCTCCAAAACGCCCCCTTTTCCTGCCTCTCTTTTTTTGTCATGGGGCTCATCTAGAGTCAATTAAGTCTATTCACACACTAACCCCATGAATAGTCAATCAGAAGTGCAAATTTGAAACTCATCTAAAATTTTCCTCTCCACTGGATTAAAATCATAATAAAATGATGTCCCTAAACCATTAAATTTTAGGAATATGGATCAAAAGGTTATGATGATCTTATGTAGTCAAAATTTGTCATATACATAGGTTACATATAGACCTTTCCATGCAGTGGGCTTTCATGATTACTATGCGTCCTACTGGGCCCAACTAGGAGGGTTGTCCCCCCCCCCCCCCCCCCCCCCCCCCCCCCCCCGGCGCACCTTTTAACCAACACACGTGTGTGCACCTATTGTGAGGCCCACCTGGGGTCCCACCAATTAATGGGAGAAGGGGGGATTGAAAGACCAAGAGTTCAATAATTTTAAATCAAGAAGAAGAAATGGCGATAGTTAATCCAACATTCCTGTCCATTTGGATTGATGTAAAAAAAGGGGATCGGTGACCGTTAGGAAGGGTGTGTGTGTATGTGGTCTATTTATCAAGTACTGGTTGGTCTAAATGAACCAGACCGAAGGACCCACCTCATAATGTAATTTTTGTCCAACGGTTGAGAGGCATAGTTAGATGAGGTTTAAGTAATATATGAAATAACATGTCATATTGTATTTCTATAAATATTTATCAACAATATCAAACCACTAAAATATTCATCCCATCAATTTTTTTTTCTTAATCTGTTTGGATCTCCCACCAAAAAAAAATCTATTAGGACCAATCTATAAAATTCATCTATCTAGGCTAGAAATAAGGTGAGAGTGAGGGGTCAAGTATGACCTCATTCAAACGATACCCACCATCTAATTTCCATCCCGGAAGCTACCATTTTGAAATCCTTTAAAGCACCCTAAATCCTTCTTGTTTTGAGCCACCAATGCTTTGGGTTGAGCTAAAAACTTCTTCCACTCCTTTTTATTAAATATCATTCACATTTCTACCTCCTCATGTGCTACCAATGGCTCGCGTACACATACTAGAGAAAGAAAATGAATCTATTTGTGTCATTCCCCGAGATCTGAAATACTTGGGACCCACGGATTTCACAGTGCAACGATCCCGCTTAACACTTGCAGAGTCAAATCATGTAGTGGGATCTCAATTTCATTCCCATCATTATAATAAGAGTTTTCTAAAATCTTTATTAATTAGAGAAAATCAAACATAAACAATATTTGAAAAATAATATGTGGCCAAAAGGCTTTATCACATAACTTCAAGGGCACGTTTGGTAAACATAGAAAACACTACAATAGTTTATATATTTAGCTACGAAAATTTTCGTCACGAAAAGTCAATAGACCGTCGGTAAAAACCTTTACCGACGCAAATATTTTCGTCGGCCAGACGTTAGCAATAACTCGTGAACAAAAACTTTTACGGACGAAATTTTTTTCCGTTGGCAAAAACAAAATTTTTACCAACGAATATTTGACTTTTACCGACGTTTTAACAACGTCGGTAAAATTATTTTACCTTTCTAAAAATTTAATATAACTTTTACCGATGTTTTTTTTCGTCAGCACAACCAAAAGGAAAATTAAATAAAATAAATAAATTTTTTACCGAAATTTCTTTCGGTAAAATAAAAAAGAAAAATAAATAATAAAAAAAAAATTTACTAACGTTTTTTTTCATTGGTAAAATAAAAAATAAAAAAAATAACAAGAGTTTTACTGACGTCCTATTTCGTTGGTAAAATAAAAAAGAAAAATAAATAAAAAATAACAAGATTTTTACCGATGTTTTTTTTCGTTGGTAAAATAAAAAATAAATAAAAAATAAAAATTTACCGACGATTATTTCCGTCGGTAAAAAATGTTTTTTTTTATTTTCATTTTTTCTTTTGCGACGAAAATAATCGTCGGTAAAAATCTTTTTATTATTTATTTATTTTTCTTTTTTCTTTTGCCAACAAAAATAAACGACGGTAAAAAAATTATTTTTTATTTTTTTTTCTTTTTTTGTTTTGCTGACGAAAATAAATGTCGGCAAAACTCTTGTTATTATTTATTTATTTTTCTTTTTTATCTTACCGACTAAAAAAACATTGGTAAAAGTTTTTTTTTGTAGGCAAATTTTTTTTTTAAATGATATATTTTTTTAATAAAATTTTTCTATAAACCTGTTTATACACCCGTATAAATAATGAACCTATTCATGTACCTATATTCAATATAAAAAATGCATGCAAACTAAAGTTGCTAAACAAATAAACAACCATCGCCATTTTTCATCAAATCATTCATCTCATTAAACAAATACTACAATCAATAATGACACAGTCCCATATAAATGTCCAATATACATATACAAATAAACTGAAAAGAATAAAACACCCCCACAAGTCTGTAACCGACCCCAAAGCGTCCATCAATCCGCAATGACAAAAACAACTTTAGAATCTTTTCAATGAATTAAATTATAAATAAAAGATAAACATGTATATATATAAATCTTTTTCAAAGTTTTTCGGCAGCCAGTTTTTCAGCCTAAGTGTTGACAATCAGGGGTTTTTTGCGTCTAATTCGTTAACCAGAACTCTGTTTCACTAATCGTCAATTCCTACAAATTACTTTGGCCTTGACCAGAGTACCCATGTTGGGTTCTAGGCTGTCCGATAGCCGTTTCCCATTTTCGACCTCCGACGGCCTATTTTCGAGACTAAGTGTTAAGAATCCAACCTTTTTAGGTCTAATTCGTTAACTGGGGGTCCGATTTACGAGCCGTCAGTTCCTCCAAGTTAATTTCGCCTCGAGCGAGGTGCTCATGTCGGTTTTCGATTTTTCCATAACCTTTTCCAGTTTTGGACCCCCGGCGGGCCCTTTTTGAGCCTATGTTGGAAAATCGTGGATCTTTTGCTTTTAATTCTCTAACCGGGAGTCTTATTTGCGAACCGTCAGTTCTGACAAGTTACTCTATCTTCGAGCGAAATGCTCGTGTTGTTTCTGATTTTTTCGGGTGTTGTTTCCCGTCTCGGACCCCCGACCGGCCGTTTTCGAGCCTAAGTGTTGGAAAATCCTATGTTTTGCTTCTAATTCTCTAACTGAGAGTCCTAATTGTGAACCGTTAGTTTCGTCAAGTTACTCTACCCTCGAGCGAAGTGCTCGGGCCTGTTTTCGATTTTTCCACGGGCCGTTTCCCATTCTGGACCCCCGATGGGCCGTTTTCGAGCCTAAGTGTTGGAAAATCCTATGTTTCGCCTCTAATTCTCTAACCGGGAGTCCTATTTGCAAGCCTTCAGCTCCTACAAGTTACTCTACCCACGAGTGCAGTGCTTGTGCCAGTTTTTGATTTTTCCAGGAGCCGTTTCTCGTTTCGGACCCCTGACGTGCCGTTTTCGAGCTTAAGTGTTGGAAAATCTTATGTTTCATTTCTAATTCTCTAACCGGGAGTCCTATTTGCGAACCATTAGTTCCATCAAGTTACTTTACCCTCGAGCGAAGTGTTCGGGTCGGTTTTTGATTTTTTCGCAGGCCGTTTCCCGTTCCAGACCCCCAGCGGGCCTTTTTCGAGCCTAATTGTTAGAAAATCTTATGTTTCACTTCTAATTCTCTAACCATGAGTCCTAATTGTGAACCGTCAGTTCCTACAAGTTACTCTACCCTCGAGCAAAGTGTAATACCGGTTTTTGATTTTTCCAAGGACGTTTCCCGTTACGAACCCCCGGCGGGCCGTTTTCGAGGCCTAAGTGTTAGAAAATCCTATATTTTACGCTTCTAATTCTCTAATAGTGAGTCCTATTTGCGAATCGTCAGTTCCTACAAGTTACTCTACCGTCGAGTGAACTGCACAAGCGGTTTTTTGATTTTTCAGGGGGAAGTTTCCCATTCCAGACACCCGTCAGGCCGGATTCTAGCAAAAGTATTAGAAAATTCTATGTTTTTGCTTCTAATTCTCTAACCGGGAGTCATATTTGCATACCGTTAATTCCACCAAGTTACTCTACCCTCGAGTGAACTCCTCGTGCTGATTTCTGATTTTTCCGGGAGACATTTCCCTTAAGGGACCCCCGGCGGGCCGTCTTCGAGCCTAAGTGTTGGAAAATCCTATGTTTTTGCTTCTAATTCTCTAACCGAGAGTCCTATTTGCGAACCATCAGTTCCGTCAAGTTACTCTACCCTCAAGGGAAGTGCTAGTGCCTGTTTCCGATTCTTTCAGGGACCGTTTCCCATTTCAGAACCCCGACGGGCCGTTTTCGAGCTTAGTTGTTGGAAAATCTTATGTTTTCGGTTCTAATTCTCTAACTGGGAGTCCAATTTGTGAACCATCAGTTTTGACAAGTTACTCTACCCTTGAGCGACATGCTCGCACTCGTTTTTTATTTTTCCGAGGGCCATTTCCCTTTCCGGACCCCGGCGGGCTGTTTTCGAGTTTAAGTGTTGGAAAATCCTATATTTCGCTTCTAATTCTCTAACCGGGAGTCTTATTTGCGAACCGTCAGTTCCTATAAGTTCCTCTACCCTCGAGCGAAGTGCTCATGCCGATTTCTGATTTTTCCAGGGGATGTTTCCAGTTCCGGACCCTCGGCGGGCTGTTTTCGAGCCTAAATTTCGAAAATCCTATGTTTTCGCTTCTAATTCTCTAAAAAGGAGTCGTATTTGTGAACCGTCAGTTCCTACAAGTTACTCTACCCTCGAGCGAAGAGCTAGTGCCGGTTTTCGATTTTCTCGGGGGACGTTTCCCGTTCCGGACCCCCGGCGGGCCGTTTTCGAGCATTAGTGTTGGAAAATCCTATATTTTCGCTTCCAATTCTCTATCAGGGAGTCCTATTTGCAAACTGTTAGTTCCTACAAGTTACTCTACCCTCGAGGGAAGACCTTACGCAGGTTTCCGATTTTTCCGGGGGCCGTTTCCACTTTCGGACCCCCTGTGGACCGTTTTCGAGCCTACGTGTTGGAAAATCATATGTTTTTCTTCTAATTCTTTAACCGGGTGTCCTACTTGCGAACCGTCAGTTCCAACAAGTTACACTACCCTCGAACGAAGTGTTCGCGTCGGTTTCCATTTTTTCCAGGGGCTGTTTCCCATTTCAGACCCCAGGCGGGCCGTTTTCGAGCCTATGTTTTGGAAAATCCTATGTTTCGCTTCTAATTCTCTAATCGAGAGTCCTATTTACGAACCGTCAGTTCCTATAAGTTACTCTACCCTCGGGCGAAGTCCTTGTGGCGGTTTCAAATTTTTTAGGGATACGTTTCCCATTCCAGATCCCCAGCGGGCAGTATTCGAGATTGAGTATTGGAAAATCCTTTTGTTTTCGCTTCTATTTTCTAATCGGGAGTCCTATTTGTGAACCGTTAGTTCCGTTAAATTATTCTACCCTCAAGGGAAGTGCTCGTGCCATTTTCCATTTCTTTCCGAGAGCCTTTTCCCATTATGGACCCCCGGCGGGTCGTTTTTGAGCCTATGTTGGAAAATAGTGGATTTTTGCTTTTAATTCTCTAACCGGGAGTCCTATTTGCGAACCGTGAATTCCGACAAGTTACTCTACTCTCGAGGAAAGTGCTTGTGTCAGTTTCTAATTTTTTCAGGCGTCGTTTCCTGTTTCAGACCCCGACGGGCCGTTTTCGAGTCTAAGTGTCGGAAAATCCTATGTTTTGCCTCTAATTCTCTAACCGGGAGTCTTATTTGGGAACCATCAGTTCCGTCAAGTGCCAGTTTCTGATTTTTCCGGGGGCCGTTTCCTATTTCGGACCCCCGGCGGGCCGTTTTCGAGCCTAAGTGTTGGAAAATGCTATGTTTCGCTTCTAATTCTCTAACCGGGAGTCCTATTTGCAAACCGTCAGTTCCTATAAGTTACTTTACCCTCGGGAGAAGTCCTCGTGGTGGTTTCCGATATTTCCGGGAGACGTTTCCCGCTCAGATCCCCGGCGGGCCGTCTTCGAGCCTAAGTATTTGAAAATCCTATGTTTTTGCTTTTAATTCTCTAATCGGGAGTCCTATTTGCAAACCATCAGTTCTGCTAAATTATTCTCCCCTCAAGGGAAGTGCTCGTGCCTTTTTCCAATTCTTTCCGGAGCCTTTTCCCGTTTCGGACCCCCGGTGGGGCGTTTTTGAGCCTATGTTGGAAAATCGTGGGTTTTTGCTTTTAATTCTCTTACCGGGAGTCCTATTGGCGAACTGTGAGTTCCGACAAGTTACTCTACTCTCAAGCGAAGTGCTTGTGTCGGTTTCTGATTTTTCGGGGTGTCATTTCCCGATTCAGATCCCGGCCGGCGGTTTTTGAGCCTAAGTGTTGGAAAATCCTATGTTTTGCTTCTAATTCTTTAATCGGGAGTCTTATTTGGAAATCGTCAGTTCCGTCAAGTTACTCTACCTTTGAGAGAGGTACTCGTGCCGGTTTGTGATTTTTTCGGGGGCCGTTTCCCATTTCAGACCCCCGGCGGACAGTTTCTGAGCCTAAGTGTTGGAAAATCCAATCTTTCGCTTTTAATTCTCTAACTAGGAGTCCTATTTGCAAACCATCAGTTCCTACAGGTTTCTCTGGCCTTGAGCGAAGTGCTCGTCGAGGTTTCCGATTTTTCCAAAGGTCGTTTCGCTATTCGGACCTCCGGCGGGTCATTTTCGAGCCTAAGTGTTTGAAAATCCTAGGTTTCGCTTCTAATTGTCTAACCGGGAGTCCTATTTGCGAACCGTCAGTTTCGTCAACTTACTCTACCCTTGAGAGAGGTGCTCGCGTCGGTTTCCGAATTTTCCGAGGAATGTTTCCCATTCCAGACCTCCGGCGGGCCGTTCTCGAACCAAAGTGTTGGTAAATCATTTGTTTCAGGGTGTCCTATTTGCGAACTGTCAGTTTTGACAAGTTACTCTACCCTCGAGCGAAGTGCTCGCACAGGTTTCCAATTTTTCCGAGGGCCATTTCTCGTTCCAGACCCTCGGCGGGCCGTTTTCGAGCCTAAGTGTTGGAAAATCCAATGTTTCGCTTCTAATTCTCCTGACAGTCCTATTTGCGAACTGTCAGTTTCGTCAAGTTACTTTACCCTCGAGAGAAGTGCTCGCGCCGGTTTCCAATTTTTCTGAGGAACGTTTTCCGTTCCAGACCCCCGGGGGGCCGTTCTCGAGCCTAAGTGTTGGAAAATTATATGTTCGCTTTTAATTCTCTAACCGGGAGTCCTATTTGCGAACCGCCAGTTCCGTCAAGTTACTCTACCCTTGAGAGAAGTGCTCGCGCCGGTTTCTGATTTTTCTGAGGAACGTTTCTCGTTCCAAACCCTCGGTGGTCCGTTCTTGAGCCTAAGTGTTGGAAAATCATATGTTTCGCTTTTAATTCTCTAACGGGGAGTCCTATTTGCGAACTGTCAGGTACAGGATCATTTTAGATGAGATCGTTGATGGGAGTTTTGGCTTGATAAACCGACAAAGCTAGCTGGAAGATTTCGCATGAGGCAATATCATATACCAGCCCGAATTTAGGACCGTTTCCATTTAGTATTTTGGACTCTGTGTTTTGATACTTTAAGCTTGACTGATGATGGATGGCTAGATTATTAATTATTTTGATGTTTGAGACGTTGACGATGGATGGTTTATTACTATAAAAAGAAACAAGCCCTAAAATCAACGGCAAAGATCTAACGACGCAGACCATGGAGGAGATCCAATGAAAACATGGGACGCCTTCTCGATTATGTCCAAATGATCTTTGGGATCCTCGAGTTCGAATGATTCTAGGCAATAAGAGCGCCAACAGAGATCTTCGAAGATTTTTGGAAGCTTCTCCTAAAAAGGAACGACCTAGATTGCTCCAGAAATTGATAGCAGAAATGCGATTCTTGCAAGAGATTAGAGGAAAAGGCTACGGATCAAATCAAAGCCCTAGCTTAATTTGGAAGGAATCGAGTGAAAAACCTTGAAAAACGTGGAAATTGAGTGAAAACACTACCATGAACTAGAGAGATTGAAGAGGATGAATACTAAAAATAACGAAAACCCTAGGCGAAGATGGACTCTAGGATTTCAAGAGATTTTCAAAACCGCGCGCAGTGAGAGGACTGGAAGAAGCTAGATCACGTTTTCTCTCTCCCCTGCTTTGTGCAAAGATGAGAAATGGAACAATTTTAATTTTTCTTTAAGGGTTGTGAGTGTCAGGATAGATTTTCTTAGGCACGGTTTATAGGTTAGAGATGGGTGTAGACCATCCCTAACATGAAACGGTTTATAACCACACCAAACAACCGTTCCTAAGAGATGGGTGTAGACCATCTCTAACATGAAACGGTTTATAACCACGCCAAACAACCGTTCCTAATGCTCGATTTTGGTGCAGTGGTACTTGTTAGCTAAATCTTGTTAATGTCGGAATGCTGATTGTGTTTGGGGTTGGGTTTATCCTATTCTAGCTATTGAGTCTAATTTGCATGGTCTAAGTGGCTTTTGATGTTTCTGTTTTGTTTTGATTCTTTACCAAATTTTCTTTAAAGAAAAAGAAAGAAAAGTAATTAAAAACAATCACATGGGCCACACCCAATAAAGATAAGTGGAACCTGATGTCCTGACATTTTCATTCATTCAATAGCCTTCTCTAATTGGCCAATTATATTTTTCATTTTCATTCTTTATCTAGAAAGAGGTTGAAATGTCTTTGTCAGGCATTATTCCATGAGCCTAACCGTATCATGATTACATTCCTTACAATAAATATTTTTGTCCAAGATGTACAAACATTCTTGTTTGTAAAATATATATTACAGGGAAGGAATATATCCTGATGATACATATCATAATTTATAAGACTTCCAGTAAGCTTTTCCAATATAACCAATAAGAGGTGCTATTTGGATTGGAAAAAATTCGAGCTCGCATCAATGGCCCACATGAAAACCCAATTTGGGCAACCTGTCTTTACATGGATTTTCTTCTACATGAGGAATCCTCCAAGGATGCCTTACTGGATTTTCTGTGTGTGCCTTTTAATTCTGGGGTCTCATTTTGTAGATAGATAGATGAGAAGGTTTTTATACAAATTGCTTATGATTAAAAAACTGTCTTATTTGGACTGAACCAATCATATCACTTGGGCCCCAAAATAAATGGCTAGAACTATATAACTCGGCCATTGGTCTTGAATTCTCTTCTTCAAATCAAAGTTAGGTAATAATAATAAATTAAACTATCATACTAACCCATGCTAAGCACGGGCATGGCCCATGTGGCTAGGGTTCTCCCGCTTCATCTCGCTAGTTTTGAGATTTTATTGATAATTAAATATATATAATAATCGTGTAGTTTGATGGTTAGATTAGTTTTATTTTAAAGGCTATATAGAGTTCATGAGTTCAAATCTCTTAACCTTTATTATTTTTAGCTTTTTACTGTGGCAAGTCAAAATTGAAAGGAATCTTATCAAAATTGAATCCAAAACCCTCGGATTTAATATATTATTATGTGTGATACACACAATCAACACTAGTACATTCCTATCCAACCAGTTCAAGGGGTCCTATGATGTGAGTTGTTGTGTAAAGGGAAGAATGGTTGCAGAATAGAGATAAGATTTTCTTTTTTTCCTTTTTTTTCATTTTTTTTCTCAACAAAGTCTAGGATATTGGGACCCAACAAAGTCCACACAAGTAGGAAGAGGAAGCATATGCCTCTTCAGTGAGCATAAATAGGTAACCCTTCCACACATAGAAAGAAAATCCTATAAATGGAGAAAAAAATGGCATTACCTAAAGATCAAACCATGAGCATCTGGATGATATATGGGGTTACCAACTAACTAGGTAAACCTTGTTGTCAAAGAGAAGTAATTAGCAAAAAAGAACTTGTTGTCAAAGAGAAGTAATTGTTAAAAGGGGCATTTGGTCGGAGCTCCCTCAAAGTATAACTTTAAGGCAAACAGTCCACAAAAAAAGATCATGCAGCCAAAGGTCCCCTCACACATTCTCATACCTAATATGTCTAATTTACCCTTTCTTTAAATCATATCCCATGATTAGTGGGATATCCCATTAATAATGGTCAACTACCATTTAATTGGCCACGATCAATAAAATCTCATTAATGAGATTTTTCAAATAAATTCTAAAAAGACACAAATAAATTTCAAAATAATGCAAATAAATTTAAAAAAATGAAATAATTTTGAAAAATGCAATAAATTTGAAAAAAAAAACTATAAATTTAAAAAGATCGCAAATAAATTTAAAAAGACGCAAATAAATTTCCAAAGATCCAAATAAATTTCAAAAAATATAAATAAATTTCAAAAGATCTAAGTAAATTTCAAAAGACGTAAATAAATTTCAAAAGACGTAAATAAAATTAAAAAAACGCAAATAATTTTAAAAAAACGCAAATACATTTGCTAAAACTAAGATAACCCAATTTACCAAATTAGTGAAAAATTTGGCAAAAGCTCAAGGACTTTTGTCAAAACTCAGTTAAAATTATTTCAAAAAATACAAATAAATTTCTAAAGACACAAATAAAACTCAAAAACACAAATACATCTAAGAAAATACAAATAAATTTGCCAAAAACACAGAAAGATTAGTTCAAAAACTCAGTTAAAAATTTTTAAATGGAGATAAATTTGTTAGAAACTTAGATATATTTTTCAAAAACTCAAATAAAGTTTCTAAAAACTCAGTTAGATTTGTTTAGAACTCAGATAGATTTGTTCCAAAACTCAGATAAATAGCTAAAAACTCAGATAAATTTGTTTAGAACTCAGATAAATTTGTTTCAAAACTCAAATAAATAGCCAAAAACTCATATTGATTTGTCCGGAACTGAGATAAATTTCTTTCAGAACTCAAATAACTTTGTACAAAACTCAGATAAATTTGACAAAAAATAAAAAACTCAGATAAAGAATTCTCATAAGAACATCAACCAAATCCTCAACTTTGCTCTCTGATCCACCCCTGGTAGCTTGCGCTGCCGTGATTTTTTGCCTATGATCTTCAATGATGTTGTCGAAGACGTCATCCATCTTCCGATGAACGATTTCCGTCTGAGACTTCATTCTACTAAGAAAATGAAGGGATTTCCATGAAGGGAAGAGATTAGTGAAATAGAAACTCCCGGCCAATTTCACCCTCTTCCTCAATGTGGAGAGAAATTTTTCTTGGTCTTTGTTTTTCTTACCGAAAATAGCCCTTGCAATTATGTTGTTTGTCACTGACGTGATCTTCTGAGTGAAGTTTATTGGAGAATCTGTCTCGTCGTATATGGATCGAATAAGATTCGTCGCCTCTTCCTCCCTAAGGTGCTAGAATGATTCGACGCGCTTTGTGCTTAAGAGCTTTAGAGGGCAAATTTTTCACAGTTGTCTCCAGTACTCACCATAGGGAGCGAATGCTATGTCTGTGCAATTGAAGATCTTCACAGATAGGGGCTATGAAGAAGAAAAGGGCTCTGGCCAGGTTCTGTCCGTGTCCGAATTGAAGAAAAAGAAGAAGAGGAGAAATGGAAGATTTAAAAGTTTAAATTTTAAAATTTTATGCCTAATTAGTTGAAAGGGTAAATCAGTTATGAAAATGTATGAGGTGGTGTATCTAGGGACCTCTCGCCATAAGGTGGTATATCTAGGGCCCTCTCACCGAAATATGTCCAACTGCATGGACTATGGGCCTTAGAGGAAGAGTTAATGAACTATGAACTAGAGACATTACAATTCCTCTATAAGGGACCTTTTGGTAATTTATTCTTGTTAAAAGTCACTCTTCAAAATAAATGTATTAGGTAAACGAATATTGTCTCACAAAGAGTCCTTGAGAAAGATGTTCCCCATTGCTCTCTTTGAATGAGGCATGTCCAACCAGATTTGAGGAAGCTATTTGCATAAATCATGCCAAGACCAATCACTGATTCTTGATGGCAGTCATTTTGATGTAAAGGTAACAAACAACCGGAGAAAGTGGTTGCGGTACAAACATGAACAGTTGACAGCGTTTTATGATAACGGAAGAAAGCTACATATTATATATATATATATATATATATATATTTTGGTAAGATGTAGCAATCTACAATATTTTTTATGAAACTAAAGAAGTACTCTACTAACAACCATTTTGAGTTGAAAATATAGTCTGAACTAAGAAAGAGAAAGAACATCAGTTTGAATTGAAAAATGAGAATAAAGGATGTAGTAATACCGCTGTTGAGGTCAGCGTCCACTCTCATTCCTGAGCGGTCATAATTGTGGTTGAGCCCTCGGCCTTATCATAAAACTATTGTTATGCCGTTTCCTATCACCAATTGGTTATGAGATAAGTGGCACCTCAATGAGGTGTAAGATACTAGAAGTGGTATCAGAGCCTGATAGATCGGGTGTTCGAGTCACGAGACACGCTTTTTGCGAGTTTGCGGACTAATTTCTCCACCATCTAATCACATGAGTTAATAGCTTGGATAAATGAAGCCAGCCTTTGTTGGAACTCCAGACTTTGGAGTAAGTAGGGCGAGTTCCATTAAAGATTGAGTCTTTTCTAAGAAACCAGATGGCGTAGATAGCACAGAAGAAGATAGCCGTATTAGATCCCATCAGCTCTATCGCGGTGTTTTATTTACTTTTGAAAGCTCTAAATCAATTCAAAAAAAAAAAAAAACGAACATTTACATTTTTTTCCTAATTATTTTATATATGTTTTTAGTAAAAGAGTGACAAAACAGAACTGATACCAATACATTGGCGTATACGTAAGTTTCCGAAATTTTTTTTTTTTTTCTTTTTTTGTTGTGAAGTCATGGTTAACTAATTTGGACAGACCTAAATCCAATTACTGGTAAATCCTGATGACCAATTAATGACAATCAAAGTTAAAGGTAAATAGAATTATAGGTAGATCCATTTCAAAGGACCCAAAGGGGACATGCAATATAAGCATCTCATGAAACCATACAAGATGAAATATAAGCATTTGCTACTCTCACGAGCCCTAATTAAAAACAAGAAACATTGTTTTACATATAACTAGATAGACCATTTACATGCAATATAAGCATCACATGAAACCATACGAGATGTTGATAATATGAATAGGGTGAATCTGTAATTTCTACTTAACAGTCTTTCATAGGCGCCTATAAATGCCCAAACATGTTGGCCTTTCACCCAAGGCTTGTCTTTTCGTATCTTCATCCATCTTACTCATGGCTCTTGTTTTGGGCTCTGGCCATTCTGATATCCCAAACTCAAACCAAGTACAGGGAAATGGAAAATCCATTGTAGGAAGGAAATCTGCAAATTATCACCCTCCCATCTGGGGCGATCGCTTCCTTAAGTCCTCATTTGATGACTTGGTAGGTAGCTTAATCCATGTATTATAGGGATGTATGGTGGTAGTGGGTAGGGTGGGTCTAGCTCGGAACGCCTTTGCAGGTCAAGCGGCGAGCTAAGTCTCAAACAAAACCCGAAGCATCTATTTAGCCGAGTTGGAAATTCAATCTGAACCTTAAATATATACCAGCTTCAGCCGGTTCAGGTTGGTGGGATGTGGAGTATGAGGAAAGGCTAGGAACTTTATCCTGTGACCCAACCCATTTAGCACTTTCATAAATTGCCACCCTGCTGTATAGGATTGCAAATGAACTAGGCTGAATATTGTTGAGCTTTGCTCCTCACTTTGAGTCCAAAATATTAATAGCCTGGTCCAGCCCATAGACTTAATATTCAAGGCCGAGCCCATTTCAATGATTAAACTGGGATCTGGAGTGCACATGTTTTTGCTTTAAAATATTTGTAGTGCTTGGAAATTTTTGGCATTCTTGCATAAAAGCATCGTTGGTGAGAAACACGCCTAATTTTAAATGTGCTTGCACGATGCCTCTCTCATATACTAGAGTCTATAACTTGTACATCATGTTTTAGATCTCTGATTATGTTAGGTATCTCTACATTATGCTTAGTGTCACTGGTTGTTTTAGGTCTCTCCAGCTTTAACTGTGTGTTTTTTTTTTTTTTTTTACTGTATAGAAATCTCTTGGGCTGTTTTTTTGGGGGCTCTTGGCCATATTCTGTTCCTTTCTCCCTTTTTCTAATACAATTGCCTTTTAGCAAAAAAATAGCTGCTATTGTAGTCTATAAATTGGCGGTGATTTAACTCTTAATGGAAGACATGGCTTTTATTGTTTTTCTCTAAGTTTAATTTTGTTGATGTAGAAACCAGACGCATTAACTCAAAAAAGGGCTGATGAGTTAAAGGAAGAGGTGAAGAGAATGCTTATCAATGTCAATGATCATTTGCAAGAATTGAATTTGATCGACGCCATCCAACGCCTTGGAGTGGCCTATCACTTTGAGAAGGAGATTGCTGATGCACTCATCCGGATTCACAACACATACAGTGATAAGGAGGATGATAGTGATGATTTGCATACCATCTCTCTCCGATTTCGATTGCTGAGGCAAGAGGGGTATAATGTGTCACCTAGTAAGTACATAAACCTCTTGTTAAAGAATTTTTTTTTTGGTATTCCAACCAATGTACAGAGACTTGTACATATGAGGTAATAAAAGGTCACACATGCAAGGGGCGAACAACTCGTACATGTGAAGTAATAGAAACTCACAAACACCGGCAAGGAGGACAAACTCACACTTGGAAGGAGGGGGTGGCCAAGTAAGAAACCTGGTCACCTCCATTGGCGAAAACTGTCGCATCTTACCCAAGTGGTAAGATGCGGTTCTCCTTGTTTACTACTAGTTGGCATAGTGCATATGCATGTGAACGAACAGAAAAAATCACGCTCTCTTCCAGAAAGCATGAAGTCCTAGAATTTCTACTAGGAAGATAAAAGCAAATCTCATGAATTTGGAAATAAGTTTATCTACAACTTGTTTTGCAGCTCTAGGAAATGGTTTTCGTGTTTTTTTTGTTTTTTTTTTTTTTTCTAATTTCTTTTTTGTTTCCAAAATAGATGTATTCAACAAGTTCAAGGATGGAGAAGGCAGCTTTAAGAAATCATTAGTTCGTGACATTGGAGGTCTTCTTAGTTTATATGAAGCAGCATATATATATGGGAATACGTGGAGAGGATGTATGAGATGAAGCCAGGGTTTTTACTACAGAACATCTTAAGTTGGCACTTCCTCATCTTAATTCACCTCTTTCAGCCCTAGTTGAGCTTGCCCTAGAGTTGCCTTTGTGTAAGCGCGTTGAGAGGCTACAATCAAGGTATTACATCTCAATCTACCAACAAATGAAGGAACGAGATGACACCTTATTAAAGCTTGCAAAGCTGGATTTTAATCTATTGCAGTTATTGCATCAAAGGGAGTTAATGGAGATTTCAATGTAAGTTTCATAGTGACTTTAGAATATCAAAAATTAAATTAGCCATGAGTGTCTCGTGATAACATCCCACAATTTCTATCTTGAATTAGAGATTTCCTAGAAAAATAAAAAGGGGGTTTGAGTCAATTCTAAAACTTTGACCTTTAAAAAAACTTTAACGACCAATTCACTTTTAAAGGTTTCGAAGAAACACCTTTGACTGGCTTTTGCTACGAAAATAATTTACCCTTTGAGTAGAAAAATAACCCATATGCCCTGTTTTTTTAATGCCTGCTTTAAACTAACCAAACTAACTAAACCGTTATACATGCAACTTCTATTCCATGCAACGCTATTCGAAAAGGCAAGGTAAGACCAAATTCCTTATATGATTGGCAATCATTATCATTAAGGCGAAGCAATGGGTTAAGGTCAATCGAGTTAATTGGGTGAGTACACATTTTTGGATATTAAATAAGGTGAACTTTTGCCTTATAATTAATTGACTACATGATGAAACAATAGTTTACAAAAAGAAAAGTAGGTCAAGAGTGTTCTTGACAACAAGGGGTCAACCAGTTGGTTGGGAACCTAGCCTTCACCCGATCGATAATAGGACATTAACGGGACATAGATCCCTGGGTCTCTTCCAAAAAAAATAAATTGGCAAGAGTATTCTTCAAAAGTATTTTCAAAGTCAAGAAGGTTTTCAGAATTGATGAAAAGCTTCAAGTTTTCTAGGTAAACATTTCTTCAAATTAACTAATTAATTTTGTAAATCTTAACTTGGGTTTTGTTTTATTTGCTAACACATTAGGTGGTGGAAGAAGTGTGATTTTGGTGCAAAGCTACCATTCATCAGAGATAGAGTGGTCGAATGCTACTTCTGGATATTAGGAGTGTATTTTGAGCCACAGTATTCCCGAGCTAGATTGATGATCAGTAGAATCATATCATTAACATCAGTAATGGATGACATCTATGATGTATACGGTACAATGGAAGAACTAAAAGTATTTACAGATG